>CM076578.1:934267166-934599887 GCA_034641835.2 Pinus albicaulis | reverse complement strand
TTCCCATTCCTATGATTGACGAATTATTGGATGAATTACATGGAGCAATTTACTTTACCAAGTTGGATCTTCATTTGGGATATCATAAAATTAGAATGAAGACTGAAGATATTCTGAAAATAACATTTTGAACTCATGAGGGTCATTATGAATTTTTGTTCATGACTTTTGGCCTTACCAGTGCACCTTCTACATTTCAAGGGTTGATGAATTCCATTTTCAAACCCTTTCTTAGAAAATTTGTGCTAGTATTTTTTTGATGACACACTAATCTACAACAGGCCTTGGAAGGATCATTTTCAACATGTTGACAGGGTTCTCAAACTATTGGAGGAGAAACAATTATATGCAAAAACATCCAAATGTTTCTTTGGAGTACAAGAGGTGGAATATTTGGGTCATATTGTATCTCACGAGGGTGTTAAGGTAGACCCTAACAAAATTAAATCCATTAAGGAATGGAAAGTCTCCACAACCATAAATTAGTTGCGAGGATTTCTCGGGTTAACAGGGTATTATCACAATTTTTGTTAAGAATTATGGGAGAATAGTAGCACCTATAACAACATTATTGAAGAAAGATGCATTTTCATGGACTTATGAAGCAACTAAGGCCTTTGAACATATTAAAGAGGCAATGTGCCTAGCACCAGTCTTAGCTACACTAGACTTCACAAAAACGTTTATTGTGGAATGTGATGCCTTAGGAAATGGAATTGGTGTTGTTTTAATGCAAGAAGGAAGACACATTTCTTTTTAAAGTCATCCAATCAAAGGAAAGTAGTTACAATAATATATTTATGAGAAGGAAATGTTGGCAATACTACATGAACTAAAGAAATGGTGACCTTACCTAATGGGAAGACACTTCAAGGTAAAAACTAATCATGATAGTCTTAAACAATTTTTGGAACAAAGACTATCTTTAGAAGAGTAGAAAAAATAGGTCACAAAGTTGTTGGGTTATGACTTTCAAATCATCTACAAAAAATGGAAGCTAAATGTTGTTGCAGATGCACCCTCAAGAAAGCATGAAGAGGTGGAAACATTGCTTTGTGCCATTTCTATTATCCATCCAGATTGGATAACCGAAGTAAGGGATGAATGGAAGAAGGACGAAGAAGTGTGGACACTCATTCAAAAGTTGCAACAAGATCCTAGTACATATGATACATTTAGTTGGAAAAACGATTCCTTATGGTACAAATATCACTTATATATTTTCAAGAATTCCCAACTAAAACAAAAGATTATTTTGGAATTTCACACTTCTCCTTTAGGAGGATACTCAGGATTTTCAAAAACTTACCACAGGGTGAAGAAATAATTTTTTTGGGATGGAATTAAATCTGATATTCAAAATTTTGTGGCGAAATGTTTGGTTTGATAGCAAAATAAATTTGAGACAATTAAGACACCAAGTCGACTACAACCTTTATCCATTCCAAGTCAACGTTGGGAGGAGATTTCAATGGATTTTATCACAAGTTTACCTAAGTCCAAAGGAAAGAGTGTCATCATGGTGGTAGTTGATAGAATTACCAAGTATGTGCACTTTTGTACATTATCTCATCTGTTTAAAGAAAGTACAATTTCTACTGCATTTATGGAAACAATTCAAAAGCTACATGGAGACCCAAATATTATTGTAAGTGACAGAGATCCCATTTTTACTAGAAATTTTTGGACGGAATTATTTTCTTTTTTGGGTACTCAACTAGCTCATAGCTCATATTATCATCCTTAATCTGATGGTAAAACTAAGATAGTGAATAAATGTTTGGAAGGATATCTTCATTGTTTTGTATCGGATAAGAAAACACGTTGGGTCAAGTGGTTACCTCTCGCTGAATGGTGGTATAACACTTCCTTCCATACTGCAGCAAAAATGACCCCATTTACGGCACTTTATGGATATCATCCACCGTCCATCACAACTTCTTTAAGAGAAAAATATAAGGTTCAAGCAGTGGAAGATCACATCGAGCATCAACAAGAAGTTCTCCAACTCTTAAAGGATAACCTAAATTTGGCACAAAATCGAATGAAACAACAGGTAGATCAACATCGAAGCGAGAGATGTTTTGATGTAGGATATTTGATATTTTTACAGCTACAACCATACAAACAAATGTCCCTCAAGTAAGCTAATAAGGATAATAAATTATCGCCAAAGTACTATGCTCCTTACAAGGTGTTGAAAAATATTGGTACTATGGCATACAAATTGGAGCTTCCTACTTCTTCGTAAGTGCATCCAGTTTTCCATGTTTCATTCTTAAAGAAGGATATAGGGGACAAAATTCCAGTACAAAAAATATTGTGATAAATTGATGTGGAAGGAAAAATCATATTGGACCCTGAAGCAGTCACGAAAACAAGAACTCGGCGGCTACAAAATCGATCAATTTCAGAGTATCTCATCAAATGGAAGAGATTACCCACTGAAGATTCTACATGGGAGGATGATAATTTTATACAGAAGCATCCAAAGCTACTCAAGCATTGAAGACAACACTTTTGTGAAGGAGAGGGGTGTTATCACTTGGATTGAACCTTAGGCTGAGAAAGGAGATTCCGAGGTAACCTCAAACCACGCTTAGCCAACTAGCTAGCCCTACTAGGCTAGGAGAGGGCTCTCTCTGTATAAATAATAGTAAAAATGACCAAGGAAAGAAGATATTAGGCTAGGTATGATAGCTTAGAGTTTTGATTTTGATTGTGAGGGTTTTGCTGGATCAGGAGGAGTCAAACATCTAAGGCAAGGATATTAGGTCAAGATTTGCAGGGTGTTCTATGGGGCAAGGTAGGTATGATGTTTAGCACTTTAAGGTTTCAATTATGGGATGATCAAGAGAGGCTAGGAGCTAGAAATATCATGGTGAACTCATGATTTCTTTCTAAACTGAAGAAATTACAAACAATGAATACTAATCCAAAACAGAGCATAAAAATTATGGATTCTGTTCATCTAACTTGAAAACATTCACTTATTAGCAATTAAATTATGGATGAAGTACCAAAAAATTCAAACATATGAGCACAGAAGAAGAAACTAAAACTAAACACAATACCACACGGATCCCATAAAAATAGCTACAAATTTGATTAATGTCCAAGCCAGAATTGATTCAAAATGTGTCTCTTGAGATGCCAAAGCTCCAAATTAGTCCCACCATTACAATGACTGAGAAAATACATCATATATACCTCAAAACCACTCTCCCTAGCCTAAGGGGGTCAAATACATGAGATAGGGATCAATTTCACCTACTCCCAAAAAATAATCTGAAGACCAGGAAGACCAAACAACTTGCCTCTAAAAGAGAGGAAACTAATTCATTTGACCTCTAGAGGACTCAAGCTAATGAATTTACCCATAGTAAACTAATAATAATCATAATTAAATTCGTATTTACCAATTACATCAGTGAAAAACCCAACTGTTGAGGTAAAACTCAAAAATCTCATGAAAAACAGAGAAAATTTGTCCTATGCGCGATGCCAAGGAGGAAAAATAGGTCTTCTTGCAGGTATTTTTTGACTAACTTACCGATGTATAAAGTGAGATCCTGATATCTCATTGGAAAGCCTTCCCTATCTAATTTCCAGATCTTCTTTTGGTTTCAGATTTGGAGTTGATTTGACCCCTCAAAACTACATTCTCCCAAGTCTGCTTCTATGCGTAGCGCCATGCTGAAAAAGAGGCAGAAATATGATTTTTTGGGTGTTATTGGCCCTTTTGCCTAACCAATTTTGTGCCAAATGCTTAGAAAAAGTACAAGGGGTATGTATGCATCATTATGAACACACTGATGCTTTCCTTTTGTCCACAAGAAGAAGCGCAGCACCAAGGCGCTGCGCATAGGGCATAATTTACTGTGTTCTTTCAAAACCACTAAAAAATCTCAAAAATATCCAAAAATTTGAAAAATTGCTCAAAATTTGTGGAATAAACCTACAATCATATGTCAAGTTGAGCTAAGGAAGAATCAACAAGAATATTGAGTTTATCACCTCCTTTCTTTCCCTTTCGGATCTTCCTCAATTTATCCTTCATCTCTTTGACCTTGATATTGTAAATTTTGTTCCAGGTCTGATAGTTATGAGCCATGTGCCTGAGCATATGATTGTCTTTGTTGGATTTTACTAGCAGCTTCTCCAAGTGAATGTTGAATCTCTCAAGCCACACTCTCTGTCATCTTCAATCTCCTTTGCCAACTGCTGGTCAAAACTCAAACTTAGGGCTTCTTGCCTTTCTTTCTCCAATGCTCTTTTGAGGCCTATTGTTCTTGGCCTTTTCCTGATGTTTTCAGCCCCTTCAGTATCTTCCATAGCTACTTGATTAATCATTTTTTGCCTCCTCTCTTGTGGCAACTTCACACAAAATTTTGTCACTGTCCCTGCAATCCCTCATCTCGTACATTGGAGGACTATTCTCGTGACCTGTGAACAGTAAAATGTCCTGAAACCACCTTCATGAGACCCTCTTCCGCAAGGAAAAACATTCTCCTGAAGAAATTTTCCTCTGAAAAATGCTAAAGAAAATGTTTTAGCCTTGGCACAACTAGCCAGTTCATCCCTCGCGCCAAAGGGGGAAATCCACACTAGAGGGCATGCCAACTGGCACTCTGTCACTGTGTCTCACTCGCACCAAGCTTAATAATGGATTTAAAAAATAAATAAATGGCAGAAGTTTGATTCCAACAAACTCCTAAAGGATTCATCAAAAGGAGTTGGGTGGTTTGGCTCTGGATCTCCATGTATAGGAAGTGGTTTTCCACCTATCATGGAAGCTTCCTTAGAGATAGGGCCTATCCCATGATTATAGGGATCCAAACTCCCCTTCCTCCATCTATAAAAGCTTGCCTTCTCCATTAGCAAGCTAGCTGAACTTGTAGGAAGGAAACTATAGCCAGGCAACCTTTGAGAGCCAAGCCAAAGAGAGAACTTCATCCAGATTCCCGACAGCCTTTGTTGAGACATGCTCCACTGTCAGCTCCACCGAAGGAAGATCATAGTGTCAAAGAATTTGGTTGTAATCTCCCTTTTGTCATTTATAATATACATGACTCTGATTATGGTTCCATTCATGTGTTCATTTCCTTATGTAATGCAATAAATTATATCCTCTCTGACTGATATATGGTTACATGCTTTAGATTTTACGTTGTATGTTGTTGTTTCCTTGCATGTGTGCAGGTGTTTGGATGTGTCAAATGGAAGGATCATGATTTACCAAGCGAGGGATAGGAAACATCATATTTTCTTCAATGACCACTGCATGGGATTTGAGGTAAGATACTCATTATGATTTTTGTCATTTTGTAACTAGGAACCAACGTCATTACGTGACTTGATTGTTGCTAGACCCAACCTGGGCTAGTGGGATCGCCTCTGTCCGCAGAGGGGATTTAACTCTTCAACAAACTGGCGACTCCACTAGGGACTCAGTTGGAGTTAGTCTTTCCTCGTTTGGTTGCTTTTGGATTTTGATTGATTTATTTGCTCTTTTGGTTCGCCTCCTTTGGTGTCAAACCCCTGTTCAGCCCCTAGAAGACCTGATCCAGTCTCTGTTTGTCCTTTTTTCATCTTTTCCCATAGTAAAATCGATTGGCGTGGTTTATCTCTTGACAGTCGCACCAATTGGCACTAATTACTAGTTAGGCCCCCGCACCAACTCTGTTTTGGCGCAGTTATAGCCAAACTGGTGCACCAACTCTATTTGGTGTTAGGGTTTGCTTGATTTTGGGCTCTCTGACCTTGATTTTTGGTCCTGGTGTCATTTTTCTAAGTGATTGAGTGCCTTGAAGTCTTTGTTGACTGTGTTTGGCCCTTTTCCTCCAGTTGTTTTCCCTTTACTATTAGTTTTTCATTCTAGCTCTAGGGCTTCTAGGTGCTACAGTGTGTTGAGCCTCCCGTGGGAGTTTTTGGGTCCTTGTTTTCCCAGTCGACTTCGTTTTCGCTTCCTTTCATTCGTTTTGCTGGATTCCA
The DNA here is from genome assembly GCA_034641835.2 of Pinus albicaulis. NCBI lineage: Eukaryota > Viridiplantae > Streptophyta > Pinopsida > Pinales > Pinaceae > Pinus > Pinus albicaulis. The sequence continues at coordinate 934,593,893 of CM076578.1, read as the reverse complement.
TTGTATCATTGTGTTAGTTGAGTGATTGTGCTCTCTTTAATTCAAGTTTCTCTTTCTCTCAATCCAAGCCTAGATTACACGGTTTGTGTGAGTCTTTTTGAGATTCTTATTCGTTTTGAGGGATTTCATCATCAGTTTCAGTTTTTATTGCATGCATTTGTTTGGAGTGAACTTGTTTGTTTCAGCTCTCTCACTTTCATTTCTTGAATTGATTTCTTCATTATTTTTTTTCATTCATTTAGTGTGTTTTCTCTAAAAGATTGAAAAATACAAAAACAAATCTCTTTGCATTTTTATTAGTCTAGTGAAAATTGAAATCTTTTTCACATTGTTAGTGTTATATAACTCTAAGAGAAAAGTTTTAGTTTCATTAGCTTGCATTAGAGACAGTAGTGGACTTTTTTGTGCTCATTTTGTTGTTATTTGAAAAGCTCTCAACCCTCCCGTAGATAGCTCTTCAATGAACAAAGTGATATATTGTGGCATGTAGTGTGCATTTAGAAGAAATTTTGAGATCCAACATTCAATAGGGCCTGAAATTGAAACATAAATTGAAGATCAACTCTAAAATTTATTAAATTAACCTAACACAACATTGAAACATTAACGGAATATCTAGAGGTCTAGGCTAGTGACGTGTTTCGGCATCGTTAAACCTAGTAGTTGTCGTTCGCCATCTGGCTTTAGACAGTGCTAGTACGGACTTGTGCTCACCGTACCATCGAGTATATAAAGGGAGACCCCATTAGGTTGCTATCCTTTATCCGTAGGAAGCCGAGTCTGTCGCCTTTTACCCATGATACACTGGACACAGCATTCGGGGAGATTACCTGCACGTACGTCAAGTCCTTGGTTGATTTCTTTTTCATTTTTTAACCAAGGTGTATATGGTAGTTCATGGATATCTGGTACACCCATTTGCCTAGATTACCAGAGCAGTCATTTTGATCTTTACTGACTCATTAAATTTGAAAATATCATCAAGCGCTTGTCCTTTCACACTTGTTTCCAAATTGAAAGAGATAGAGCCATATTTTACTCGTTTCTAAACTCTTAAAACATGAAACTGTAAAATTTCCAGTTTCAATGTGGTCAAATTAATCACCTACGATCACATGCCCATTTAGAGATTTATTTTTCGGCATGTTGTTGTTTTCCTTGGTTTTTCCAGTGTGTCTTTGTTTTGATCTCTTCCTCTTTTCATTACTGTCACAGTGGTGGAACGCTCAGTTTCGTTTACTGGTAGTCCTTACACAGATGATTCATCAGAGGTCTCCTAGTCCTCTACTAAGTATTAGCAGCCTATCGTATCCGAGTTTCCCGAAGGGGGACCGGTTATATCTAAACTTCCCTTTGGAGGACCAGTTGACTTCAATTGGCCCTTGTCCAACACTTGGTTTCGATTTGGAGTAGGGGAACACTTCCCTCCTCTTATATCGGGATCGCCTTTCTTGACTACTGTTATACCTCCTAGTCCTCGTCGTCTTTTAGAAGATCTTGTGGCATGGTCAGATATGGACTCACCCAGTCCTTCTCCTAGTGAGGAAATTCCTACATCTGGTGAATATTACGAGCTTTTTCTCGAAAAGATCCCCAAGCCTTCTATTATGTCTTCACCTGGTCCTTCGCTCCCGACAGGATATAGGTCTTTAAGTCAAGTCATGGCCGATGTTGCCTCTATGGGAATATCGACTCCTTCCACGAGGCCGACTATTCCCTCATTAGGAATGTCGCCATCAACACCTCTCTCAGCATCTCCTTTCGTTACATCAGTACTTGTTAGACCTACTGTTTGCGTGGCTGTGTCTATGCCTGTTGTCACTACTCAGTCAACCAGGACCTAGTCAGTTCCTGAAGACATTTACATAGCTTCTGCTATTCCCGAGAATATTTCTCCTGAGGATTATTGGTTGTCTTTGCAGCTGTCAAACTCCGAGGTTGGTCCATCCTCTGAAGACCTCAACCGTCCTTAATTTTCCCATTATGGACCGGATGGTGCCCCGATTTACGTATTTTCGTACCAATATGATGAGCAAGGAAACCCCTATCGTTGTCCTGCTCCTGAGGCTTATCAATATATTAATGGTTTTTTATCCGCACGGGCTGGGCAACCTTCTAACCCACAAGGACAACCCTTCCAGGGACAACATTCGACCTAGCCTGGTTATATATACAACTTGCAAGGACAACCCTTACAGGGAAAACCTTCGGGCTAGTAGGGATTGTTGTACGGCCTGCAAGGGTAGTCTTACAACCCTTAAGGTCAACCTCTGTAGCCTCACCCTGTGGTCCAGCCGGGGTAACCTAAAGGACCCACAGGGCAACCGGGGTATCAACCTAGGCCATTGTACGGTCCCGGGGGGAAAACCCATCCTTCTCAATCGTTGGTGCAACCTCATTTTCCAATTGGTCCAAATGTTGCACAACCAGGGCCATCTTATGGTCCTGTCATAGGTCAACCTGGTTATTAGGCACAACCTAGCCCTCTCCTGCCATCAGGCCAACTTTCTCAATCGAGGTAGCTTGGTGTCCTTCATCAACTGGGTCAACCTGTTCAACTAGGACAACCTGTTCAGCCAATTCAACCTGTTCAACCAGGGCAACCTGCACATCCAGGTCAACCTGTTCAACCAGGACAACCAACACAACCAGTTAACCCTGCTCAGCAGCCAATCTATTCTATGCCATAGCCGAACCCGCATGTGCGCCCAAATTATCAGGCTCAGTAGGGTCCCACTTACTAGTAGCCTGTTCGACCCCAAGGCGGCTATTAAATTCAAGGTTAGTCTCGACCAGTTTACAACCCGCCCCAAGGTTTTGGTTATTACCTTCAATAGCCAGGCTATACTTATACTCCGCAGTCAAATCCATACACTGCTCAAACGGGGACCACATATAATCAGAGTTAGTACCCTAGTTATCAAACCCCATATCTTAGTTTTCAACAACTGTATCAACCCAATTATACGGCTTATACCCTCTATGGTCAAAATCCTCCGAGATAGAACCAATGGGGGTAGAGTTATGCCCAACCAGGTTGGAGTACAGGTACAGCTCCCTATCGAGGGCCTGACATGCCTTTTAATCCTTAATTACCTTTCCTTGCCACGTTGGAATTACAAGATGTATCCAAGTTGACCAATGATCCAATTCTTCATAATCCATATTGGCCTCCAGTTTCGACGAAGGTACTTGGTGACTGTCCCAAATTTGAAGGCAAATATAGAGAAGACCCCCAAGCCCATTTCATGACCTACCATTTGTGGTGTTCTTCGAACTCTTGGGTGGATGACTCGATCCATCTACGTATTTTCCAGCGCACTCTTACTGGCGCTGCTGCTAAATGGTACATAGAACTACCCCGTGGTATTTTTCAAGACTTTAATACTCTAGGTATGGAATTCTTGACACATTTCCAGTTACCGGTTCGTTATGAAGCTGGGACGCATCTCCTGACATCTCTGAAGTAGGATAAAGCCACTCATATTTCAGATCATATTCATGAGTGGAGACGTCATCATCATCTGATCAAGTTTGAAATTCTGATAATCTTCTAACTCACTGGTTCACTACCTCCTTTGTCAACAAGATTTCACAAGATATTGCAATGGGGGCATGTGTAACCAAGGAACAAGCCATCGCTTGTGCCCAGAACCTCGATCTGGTGTACTCTCAGTTCGACAAGTTATATGATATCTTGACTGATGCTCCACAGCCAGGGAACTCTAAAGCACCACCTAACCCATCGGTTGACGCTGTTATTGGTTCCGTCTCCCAGACTTCTCATATTTCTTCTAATGGGAAGCAGAAATCGAATTCTTCCAACAATTCTGCTCCTCCTGCTACTCCAGATTCTGGTAAGACCGTAGAGGTCAATGCCTTTTAGGCTAATCCTGCAGACAAGGCTCCCAAGGGAAGAAGAAGGGCAAAGGCAAGGCCAAATCCGATGCCTGAAACCAGAATCCTCCAAACCACGTGTTGATGATGGTTTGCAATGAAAACTGAAGTACCCTTGCCTGATCTACGATGAATACCACTACACCAAAGATTGTCCCCGACGATTCGAGGTTAGTAAAATCCTTAAAGGCTCTAAGGGAACTCTGACAGTTCTTAAGAAACCTTTTCCATCTCAGCAGACCCAGATGGTCGAGTAGCCTTCACCATCTACACCATTTGGGTCCTAGGTTTTCATGATGAATGGTGCTGCACTATTTCTATTGCCACTCGATCGAAGGATTATGATGGATCACACCAGGTAGCTGGGAAGGAAGTCATTGATGGCCCGCCTCCCCCACCTACCTCTGGTCCTTTAGAAATTGAGAAGCCCAGCGGTGAAACCATTGTACAGCCACCTTCCAAAGGTGTTCTTCGAAAATATTCCTATAATCCAAACACCCATGCAGCTCAACATTACAACATTGTTGAGGATTTGGCACAGGCGCCCTCCACAATGTCTACGTTGGAAGTGCTTCAAAGTTTCCCATCTCAACGAAAAGCTCTGTTATCTGCAATTGGTGGAATTGATCCTGCCAATTCTAGCCTTCTCACCTTCGATCTAGAGAATTTTGTCCTTTGACTTCCACATAAAATCGTCCTTGTTATAAAAGTTGGTATCAATGGCCTCAACATTCACAGAGCCATTGTGGACGAAGGTGCCTCTACCTGCGTTATGTCATCTACTTGCTGGAAATCCATCAGCTCTCCAGCCCTCACTTCATCTCCCAATGCCCTCGAAGCATTCGATGGAAGGGAATCAAAACCCTTGGGTGTTCTCATGTGTCTACCAACCACATTGCAAGGTAAAATAGTCAATGTTGAAGTGGAAGTTGTTGATGCTAAACTCAACTACAATATTCTACTTGGTTGTAGCTGGACCCACACCATGATATGCGTTTCGTCCACCCTCTTTCAACTTTTGAAGTTTCCACATGAGGGCAAGATTATTACTGTTGATCAGTTATCTTTCTTGACCTCATCCTCTGAGAACAACGTCCCATACATGGATCAAATTCCTAATCCCCCCGACAGTGTAGGACCTAGTCTTTTCAAGGACCACGTTCTCATGGGTATTTTTCCCATTCCACCACCGAACACCGTTCAAGTGAACATGATATCTAGGTCGGATGACCTGTGGATCATCCCTTCTCCTAAACAGGTGGCCTCTTTTGGAGAACCGATGCCTTTAACCCTAGTTGAAATCAATTATTGCGAGATCGTTACTGCATCCGATCCTCCTCCTGTTGAAAATGCTACTTTGAGCATGGCACTTGATGTTTATTCTTAATCCCCTTGGCTCGACGATGCAGATCCCCCAATCCTTTGAGAGAATTTTTTTCGTCTGACGAAGCTATCGTGGAGACTATGTCTCTCGAAGATCTGTCATGGAGCAATGGACATCATCGTTCCTCGTTCATGCCCAACCTAGGGGAAATGTGTAATTGTCTCGAGCGTTTTACATCTCAGGTTCCCTCTCCACCTCTCCAAATGCCAATATTGACTCATGAGGTGCTTTCGGAAGGAAATCTGAGTAATATTACCCAAACAATACCTATCGACATCTCCGTTAAACCAGGGGTCATCGAGAACATTCACGTGGGAGTCACTTGTTCTCCCGAAGAGATTCAAGTGCACACTAGCCTTTTATGCAAATTCCGAGATTTTTTCGCATGGTCTTATGAAGAGATGCCTAGGATTGATCCCAGTATCGTCATGCACGAAATTCCCACCTATCCTGGTGTGAAGCCTGTGTGCCAGCATCTGTGCCTGGTGCATCCTCGAAAATCCGCTCCTATAAAAGCAGAAGTTGAGAAACTTCTTAAAGCGGGCTTAATATATCCAATTCCCCTCATAGAATGGGTTTCCAATATTGTCCCTGTAGATAAGAAGCAGGGCACAATTCGAGTTTGTGTTGACTATAGAGACATCAATCGCGCTTGTCCTAAGGACAAATATCCCACCCCCTTTATAGATCAGATCATCTATGATTGTGCAGGGAGTGAGATCTATTCCCTTATGGACGGCTTCTCGGGTTATAATCAAATTAATATTTTACCCTCCGATCAACATAAGACCGCCTTCATCTGTTCGTGGTGCACATTTGCCTATAAGAAGCTCCCTTTCGGCTTGAAAAATGTTGGGGCTACCTTCTAGCATGCCATGTCCTATGCCTTTCATGACATACGTAACATTGTTCAGCTGTATTTGGATGACCTGCCGACTCATTCAGCTCGATGCAAAGACCATCCTGAACACCTCCGCCAGATTTTTCTCCATTGCAGATGTTACAACATCAGGCTTAATCCTCACAAGTGCATCTTCTGCGTTAACTCTGGTCGTCTTTTGGGATTCATTGTCTCTAAAGACAGAATTTTCCTTGACCCCCTCAAGGTCGAGGCTATTGTTAATCTCCCATCCCCATCCTCGTTGCATCAACTTCAGAGTCTTCAGGGGAAAGCGATTTTTTTATGTCGCTTTATCCCGAACTATGTAGAAGTGGCCAAAGGGTTTACGTGACTTCTAAAAAAGAATGTTCCCTTCCATTGGGATGAGATTTCCCAAAAATCCTTTGATAAATTTAAAACGTTGCTTGTCAACACTCCATTAATACGTCCTCCCAACTATCATCGTGACTTTACCCTCTATTTGGCTGCTGAATTCAGCATAATAGCCATGGTTTTGGTATAGGATGAAGATGACAGAAATAAAAAAGTGGTTTATTATTTGTCTCGAAATATCCTCGACACTGAAACGCATTATGCCCACATCGAGAAATTGGCAATTGTCGCAGTCTAGGCCATTCAACGGTTTCACCATTACATCCTATTGCGCACGATAACTGTGATTTCCGATTGCAACCAGATGACTTACACTTTATCTCAAAAATTGCTGGGGGGCAAGTAATCCAAATGGATTGTGATCCTTCAGGAGTTCAATTTGGAGTTCACTACTACCGAATCAAAGAAGTCACTAGTTTTTTCTGATCTTATCTTCTCTCTCCCTACCGAATTTGTTCCGTCTCAATCTGAGGATCATATCCCAGATGAAACTATCTTTCTAATCAGCACTCTTGATCCTTGGTATGGTGATATCATCGTGTACCTTCAGACATCTACCTTCCGGTTCAAGTTGACGAAATATGCTCGACTTTGTGTTCAGAATAAATCCCAACCATATCGCATTGTCAGAGATACTTTATATCGTGCCAGAGTCAATTTTGTGCTCCGCCGGTGTTTGACCTTGGAAGAGGCTGAGAAAGTCCTGAATGACTATCATAGTGGTGCCTGTGGCAGTCACATGTTTGGTAATGCTACCGCCCAGAAGATTCTGCATGCGGGTTACTTCTGGCCGTATATATTTAAAGACTGTATTGTTGTAGTAATAAAGTGTCATGCGTGCCAGATCTTCCAACGCAAGATGCATGCACCACCCATCCCTTTTCATCCTGTCATTACTGTAGGCCCTTTCACCAAATGGGGCATTGATTTTATGACATGTAATCGTCACTTAGCTGGGGGGCATGCTTATATCATCGTTGTCGTAGACTACTTCACCAAGTGGACCGAGGTGATGCCTACATTAGCTGCCGACTGTAAGACAGCCCCCCAATTCATTTTCAACCATGTGATCATGCATTTCAGCATTCCTCAAGCCATCGTCATCGATCATAGCACTCATTTTCAGGACTACGTGATGGTAGAGTTGACTTTGAAGTTGGGTTTACGTCATGACAGCTCGACACCATACTACCCTCAGGAAAATGGCCAGGTTGAAGCCGTGAACAAGGTGCTTGTCATGATGCTTCAACGAACAATTGGTATACACAAATCAAACTGGCATCTCCAATTGTTCTCAGCTCTTTGGGCCTACCAAATGTCAGTGAAGAGCATGACCAGATTCACACCTTTCTAGTTGGTGTATGGTCCGGAAGCTACTCTTCCGGTTGAATGTGATATCCTTTCATTGAATTTGGTTGTGGAATTACTGCCCAACACTTCCCCGGAGGAAGAACGTCTCCTATATCTGGAACAACTGGACGAAACTTGCTGCTTGGCTGCTTTGGTTATCGAGGCATATAAAAAGCGGGTTAAAGCTCATTTTGATCAAATGGTTTCTCCATGCTCTTTTATATAAGGGGACCTCGTCCTCTTGTATGATCAAGCACATGATAAGCTTGGGGCAGGTAATTTCCAGCCTATGTGGCATGGGCCCTATATCATTAAACGTGTATTGAAAAATGGGTCCTATGAGCTAGTCGATTATGAAAGTCTTCCTTTGGCGCAGCCCAGGAATGGGCTATACTTGAAGAAGTATTACACTTCAATCATTCTTGTGTAGTGTGTGTGTACATAGGTGATTTCTTCATTTTTGTGCATGTGTGGTGTGGTGTGCTTTATAAGCATCTTTCTACTGATTGGGTCTTCCTGATTGTGCAAATGTCTATTACTCCTTATGTCGGTTTCATGGATGGTGCCTCACGCAGTACCAGGAATCTGTCTTCGGCAGCCTGGGTAATCTACAATCCTGCTGGTGAGTTAGTTAATTTACAAGGTGTTTGTCTAGGGCCTACTACAAATAATGTCGCGGAATATAGTGTCATTTTGGAATTATTGAATGAGGCTGTTAACCTCGGTATTCGCGCATTAATTGTATATCTGGACTCACAGCTAGTAGTTTATAACTCAATGGTCACTATTCAGTTAGGAACCCATCCATTTTAAGACTGTATCTACGTATTCATTTATTGGAAAGAAATTTTGATTACATCACATATCAACATATACCCAGACAAATTAATGCATTAACAGATGCAGTAGCTAACATGGTATTAGATAGACATTCACGCAACTTGTAAAGAACAACATCATATTTGAAAAATATCCATGCGGATATATATATATATATATATATATATATATATATATATATAGATATATGTCAAATGTTTATAGTGTGTGCATCATATAGAATAAAAAAAAAATACATGTCTATTTTTAGTTACATCTGGAGACAACATGTCTCTCAAAAATATGCATATGAAAAGCCTAGGTGACTAATCAGCATGGTGCTCATGGTAGCATGTTACTACGCACACCAATCGCCTCAGTAAGCAGTGAAGGTGACTAGGAACCCCTACAGTGTGCCTCTAATAAGCCATAGATCAGCTAGGCAAGCATAATTAGGAATCCCATGGGCGATTCCCTCTAAGTTCTGAACCAACTCGTTCTCCTCGCCCCCCTCACCTTGAGGGTCATAGGCAAGAGGGGTCCTTCGCGCGATCGGTGACATCCCGGCGGGCCTCTCTGAGCCGACATCTGCATACATATAGGATTAGTTGTTAGAACATGCATGTATAACAAAAAAAATCATAAAATTCAAAATCAAGAAGAGTCTTACCAAACTCCTCTCCTTCCGGGAGTGGAGGGTTTGGGTCTCCTGTGAAATTAGTACCGACATAGGGCCAGTCCTCTACGATGATCAACTGCTGCCGGAGCCATCCGAAGAACTCGAGCCACCATGAAATTTGCTGGCACCCTCCTGCTCTGGGAATCAGAGATGCCCATTGAGCCATCAGTGGCTCTCTCAAAGGTGGATTTGCGACTATCACCCCCTGGTCCTGGAAGATAGGTAGCTGTTCTAGGATGAACAATACCAAGATTGACCCGTACCTGAATTGCTTCAGTTTGGCCTTTTTACACTTAGTGAATTTCCGTTTGATATTCATGGTTACGACTGTGGCCCAATCAAATATTGTCAGGTTCATACATTTTGAAGCCAGGAGGAGCTGTGTTTTGGTAGCCTCATGCGACACCTGTGACCCCGCGACCCACGTTATATTATGTAGCACCACTCTGAGTGCTATATCGGGAACATTGTGAATGTCAAATTTGTCGCTACCTAATCCTGTTTCTGCCCCTGGGGACATATTTTCGCCAAAAGGCCTGGTACCTGTCATAATTAGAACTAGACCTCTACGAGATAATCCAGTGATAAAGTAGACATCGGACATTTCAAGTTTGAGCACTTGATCTCGAAGCCTAAATTTCTCTTCATTCTCATCCCAGATACTTATCAAGTATTGTAACAATTCAGGTTGTGCCCTGAGACATGGTGTCAAGAAGAATTTATTTAATCCACAATCCTGGAGAGCATTCATGCATTGCTCATTCCCCATTTCCATTTCATCCTCTTAACTGTGCTCCCTTTCTTTCCATTCAATCACCATTGTGGCTTTATACCTCCATCAAATTCGTCATAAGCACGTCATAAGATCCCTTGGGCATTCAAAAATTCAATTGATTGGTTCAATTTGTGTGGAATTTAAGCAGAAAATGAGGTTGCATGGTTGGTGCGACTGTTTTGCTGACAGATGCGCCAGCTGGCACGACCCCTTTGCAAAAAGAGCTCGGTTGGTGCGGGTCCGTGCCTCATACCCACGCCAACCATGGAAGCCATAAATTTTCAAATCCTCCCCTTAGGGATGCCAAACATGATGGAAAGCTCTGAAATATGAATTAAAATGTAGCTAATGGAAACGACTCTTACCTGGAAAAGACGGGATCTGGAATGGTGCACTGGATCATCCACAATCGTCACCAGAAGATCGTAGGGAAATAAATCACTATCACTCTGCACAAGAGGTAAAAAGTAAAAAGTAAATATGTTTTTACTATTTGGTCATATTTGTAACTTTTCAAAATCAAAATTAGGTTTTGGAGCTTATTTATCTGATATTTTATCATATTTTTGTCAAAAAATGGGTTTTACGCTTGCTTTTTGTGTAGCAACAGGTTTTCATGCAATTAGGATGACTGCACGAGTTGTATTTTATACTTTTTCGGACTCGGTAAAACACGAAAAAGTCATTGCTGGAGTCATCTTTCAGCTCTTTTCTAACTCTCTAAAAATGAAAAGATTTCTGAGTCACTTGTCATTTTGATCTCATTAAATTGGCTGCGAAACGACATCTACCCAGTATACGTTTACCCCTTTTTCGGGCTGGGAAAGATTATTTACGAAAAAGGAATACCCTAGCCTATCGCGACTAGGAGGTTCTCTCAGATATAGTTTTCTACCTTTTTGGATCTGTGGGACTATCTATGAAAAGGGATTGTTGGAGTTTTCTTTTCCGCTGTCTTTTCAAACTCTCTAAACATGAAAAGACGTCGAGTTCTTCCTTTGTCAGACTCGTTAAAACCTGATGACATCGGACTCCGTCGTAATGACATTACTCGAGTTCCTCCTTCCTAGCACTCATTAAATGTACTAGGTTGGATTTGTTCGAAGGACAAACTTATATCGCAAGCATATGCTATCCCCTTCAAGCTTGTTTCCAAAAATAATTGGGGTACTTGCCAAAAATGGTGGGGAAAAATGGAACCAGTATCAGCGTTGTGTCGGCAGTATTTCGCTCTTGAACATGGCACTTTTCTGCATTCATGTTAGGTTGGGGACATCTCACCTTGTTCTCTGCTTTCCTTCGCGAGTTTGGGTAATCCCTTTTGACTGCTCATCTACTCTTTGCCACGTCATCATGACCTTAGATCCTTTGATGTCAAATAATACCAAATCCAGTGTCGTGTCGCCAATATGTTCAAGAGAAGTTGGCCTCTGCAATTTTCAACCTCCCTCTGATTCTCTACTGATCTTGATTCACAAACATCATGTTCCTCCATCTCGTGTAGTTGATGGGGGAAACACTATGGCCCACCTTCGATCAAGGTCACTTCTTGTCAACTTCAGCTCATTATCCAGGAAGCTGATCTAGAGACTCCCTTCAAGTAACTTGGAGCCTACATACCTCAATGGCATGTTCTTCGCATTCAACACAAGGTTTTCATTATTTGCCTTCGATCGGATGATTCTGTGGGTGTTCGACGCTAGCTCACTGTTCACATTCCGTGGATTGTACCTATAGTACCTTGAGGGCCATCCTCATTATTGGTGGTTCCTCTCGAGTCCGTTAATGACTTTAATTATTGGCTGGTAATCAGACGATGTTCTTGCATGTTCGACTTCAGCTCACTTATTCACATGCTCAGACTTGTACTCTGTTCCGGTCAAGATGGAGTGCAAGACCCTGGATTTTGTCTGATTAAATCTAGGCTACTGATTCTTTGTGGATTGTCATGATTAGTTACATGACTCTTTTGACTAGATGGTTGCAACCATACCTGAGTCTAATTTTTTATCCTTCTTCGCTGGATGGCTACGTCCATACCTCGGATCTCGGTTATTGTACACTCTATTATGGATGGTTGCGCCCATACCACATATCATGTATTTGAGATATCAGTTGTATTTGTCTTCACAGGTTTTCCGACGGCAGTGTTTTCAGTCGAGCACGTTCTCATAAAGCATTTCACCCCTCCCTCTCTCTCGGACCTCATGCTTTAGGGGGCATCTGTTACACAAAATTTTGTCACTGTCCCTGCAATCCCTCATCCCGTACATTGTAGGAATATTCCCATGACATGTGAACAGTAAAATGTCCTGAAACCACCTTCATGACACCCTCTTGCATAAGGACAAACATTCTCCTGAAGAAATTTTCCTCTGAAAAATGCTAAAAATAGATGTTTTAGCCTTGGCGCAACTAGCCAATTCATCCCTTGCACCAATGGGGGAAATACACACTAGAGGGCATGCCAAATGGTGCTCTGTCGCTGTGTGTCACTCACGCCAAGCTTAATAAGGGATTTAAAAAAAAAAATGGTGGAAGTTTGATTCCAACAAACTCCTAAACGAGTCATCAAAAGGAGTTTGGTGGTTTGGCTCTGGATCTCCATGTATAGGAAGTGGTTTTCCACCTATCATGGAAGCTTCCTTAGAGATAGGGCCTATCCCATGATTATAGGGATCCCAACTCCCCTTCCTCCATCTATAAAATCTTGCCTTCTCAATTAGCAAGCTAGCTGAACTTGTAGGAAGGAAACTATAGCCGGGCAACCTTTGAGAGCCAAGCCGAAGAGAGAGAGAGCTTCGTCCAGATTCCTGATAGGCTTTGTTCAGACACGATCCACTGTTAGCTCCGCCGAAGGAATATCATAGCGTCAGAGCATTTGGTTGTAATCTCCCTTTTTTCATTTATAATATAAGCGACTCTGAGTATGGTTCCATTCATGTGTTCATTTCCTTATGTAATGCAATGAATTATATCCTCTCTGACTGATATATGGTTACATGCTTTAGATTTTATGTTGTATGTCGTTTTTTCCTTGCATGTGTGCAGGTGTTCGGATGTGTCAAATGGAAGGATCGTGATCTACCAAGCGAGGGATGGGAAACATCATCTTTTCTTCAATGACCACTACGTGGGATTTGAGGTAAGCTACTCATTATGATTTTTGTCGTTTTGTAACTAGGAACCAACGCCATTGCATGACTTGATTGTTGCTAGACCCGACCTGGGCTAGTGGGATCGCCTCTGTCTGCAGAGGGGATTTACCTCTTCAACAAAGAGTTTTCTCGTCTATCAATTGTTTATTCTCTTGCTCTAGGAAAGAAATAATTAATTTTTCCCTTTCAAGATGGGTTTTCAGCTCTTTAATCTATGCCTCATTTTCTTTGATTGCAGTGCCTGACGTGACAGTGTCATCAAACCCTACAAGGTATACTAGCTCAAAATCGGCCTCTAGCTCATGGACATCTTCATGCTCTTGATCTGTTTCTCCATGGCTGACCTCTATGACTTTCTCTTTTCCCTTCGATGCCTGGTGTACCTATTTTGTTGATGAAGAAGGCAAAACCCCTTCCACACCATGTGGATCAAACATTTTCCTCTACACTGATGAAGAATGCAAGGCCCCTTCCACATCATGTGGAGCAAGAACTCGCCTCTCTCATGCAAACAATTATCTTAGCCCTCTTTGATATGTTACACTGCACCCTTTGATTGGCCTAGGTGATTTGACTTTATGTTTCCTTGTTTCTGCAGTTGTAGGGCCAGTAGATGCCTCTCTTCTCTCTTGTGGCATTTGTGGAGGAATTTGGGGATTTGTGAATATTTCATTAGAGATGAAAGTATCCCAAGAAATGTTAAGCAAATTTAGATGATGGAGCACAATAAGTTTGATGAGGGAGTGATGATAGAGGCTATTCATCTGCTGATGATATTCTTTCTTTGAAACTAGGTATGCCATCTTTTCAATGTTCTGGAACAAGAAATATGGGATGTTCAGCATCCTCACCCTAGTGAAATGCATGAGTAGCTTGATATGGTATGTGTACAATCTGGAAAATCTACCCTCACAAGTAAAATATCTCATGATAATCTTCATTACTGGGGCATACATGCTTAGGAGGAAACTAAAAAGGAGAAATTTTCTTCCTTCATTTTTGTACCTAGTTTTGAGATAAGGCTCAAAATAATGATCATCCAGGTCCTGTGCCTTGTACCAATTTTCCCCTACATTTGGAATCCCTGTAGCATCAGCAATGATGGCAGTGGACAAGGAAAAAGTTACACTTGCAAGAGTTACTCTGTTATCACGAAGGTTCAATATGAAAATCCTAGCCAACTCAGCGTGATGCTGAACTCTTTCCACCTTTTCACAAAACTCATAGCACCCAACATATATGAAACAAGATATAGCTAAGGGTGAAGCCTCTAGCTCTCTAAGGTTTGTTGGCTCTATCCTAATGATTTTGCCTCCCTTGTGTGGCCTTCTCTATTGTACAACCTCATCTTCCTCAAACTCATCATCACTATGTTCCTCCTCCATGCAATATTTGTCCTCTTTTTCCATGCTTTTCTCTTTGACACTTTGAAAACCCTAGGGAAAAGGAAAGAAAAATGGCGAGTGAGTGAGGGAGTGAAGGGAAAGGGAGCAAGGAAAAGGATGATGAAATGAGGGCTCTAGGAGATAGGGATAGAGCTACAAAAACTAAGGCAGATGGGGAAAAGGGTTAAGAATCTCTGTGATGTGATGGGAAGTGAAAATATGAAGAGGGATGAAAATGAAAATTAAATTACAGGTCAAGGGTATAGGGAAATCTAGGCATAAAAGTGAAAATTCTAGAAATTTGGGATTTTAATGAAAATGGTAAAGGGACTTAGGGATATATAGTTTTAGTGTTCTTGGGAGTATGGGATGAAGTATTAGGGTCTAGGGATAGTAAATTTTGGGGTAAAGTGGATTTTTGGGAAAATTTGTAACGATGAGGGGGATTTTAGGAAAAATAGGGTTTTTATGATTTTTGTCAACATAAAACTTCATTCATAAGCACAAAATGGTGAAAGAGGGAATTATAAGGATCAACTTACTTGTTTTAGAGACAAAGAGGCAATATTGAATTGTTTGGAAGAATTTGGGAGGGTTATGGCTCTATGCGCAATGCCTCACCTAGGTTTGCAACGCCCTTAGCCTATGTGCAGCGCTAAGAAAAATCACAATGGTTGAAAGGTCCTATGCACAACGCCTTTGGCGTATTCCCAACGCCTAACCCAGGAGCGCAGCGCCAGGAAATTTCTTTAAATTTTTCTCCTTGTTCGACATTCTTGCTCCAAAATTTCCTTTCTCTCCTTGGAAAATGAACAAATGAAGTTTTCATCTTTCACAAATAGGCCTTTATACTTTGAATGGATTTTAGTGGTTTTGAATTTTCTTTTGAAATACCCATTTTTTCTAATGTTTCATTTTTCTCTTTAGACTTTGGCACTAATACTCTTTATCTTTCTGACCTTTTTGACATTGCAGGATGATCAATTCATGGAGTTTGGATTTCTTTTCTCACTTAAGCTGGACATGATTTCACTTTGACAGCTTAAGATTTCATTTATTACATATGATAACATAAAATTACATTTGGAAAAATAGAAATAAATTACATATTTTACTTTTCTATCAAAATGACATTTTGATATAAAATTCAAGAATCTAAAAATACAACTTTGAAAGTATGATAATTACATCATGATGATCTTATTTAGTCCCTCTTATATATGTGTTGACCTCATCTGAATGAAGGAATGACCTTGAGAAATGAAAAACCATAATGACCTAATGGGACTACTTTTTTTTACCTGATCTTTGAATGAGATTTTGAATTTAAATATTTCCAAGTGAACAGAGCATTTCCATAGATGTTATTATGCTCAAGGAATCATGAGAATGAGTCAACCAATATGATATTTTGAGGGAGAAAGAAGCTTATTTGACAAAGACAACCACTAGTGGAAATTTTTTATGTCATGACCTAATGGAATGATGAAAAGTTTATTCAGAATGGGACACCTAAGATGCACATGCAAATGTGTTTTGATCCCTGGTGGAAGTATGAAAATACTGGCACTAACATTGGCCTTATTGGGGATGGAAGCTCCTTGGAGGTGTCAAGAACACTGTAGACGAAGTGCCTAACCATTGGGTAAATATGGTCAAACAATCCAAAAGACTACAGATTATTAAACTAACTCAAAAACCATTTAAAGTGACTGGGAACTGACTCAAAAACTGACTCAAACACTAACTCAAATTTTGACTCCAAAAATTTGTAAACAACAGAAAATCAACAAGCTTTATATCCTTCACTATGGGCCCCAAGCCTAGATGAATTTCTGCATCCAAACCTTGCATAAAATATAAAATGGTATTTACAATGTAAGTGAAACATTCTCTCAGAATTTGCATCAGAAATAATAATGTTTCAAGAGCCTACCATTAACTAGTCCTCCTGGAAATTCTTGTCCATTCATCTCCTTTAACAAATAGGAATTATATCCTTGATAAGAAAAAATCTTGTGGGGTCCTTTCCAAATATTTTCAAACTTCCCATGCTTACCTTTGTCTTCATTTCTTGCATCCCACCACAGCACTACATCTTCCAACTGAAATTTATCTACCTTGGTTTTGCGATCATAAATGTTTTTTATTTTCTCTTGAAACTTAGAAGAAGTCTGAGAAACTTCCTCCCTTGTTTGCTGAAGATGAATAATTTGATTGAATCGATGTTGCATATCATCTTCCTCACTATCTTCTTCTTGCAATAATCTCATAACCAGGACTGCAAGTGATGTAGGAAACACTGTATCTGTACCATAAACCATTTCAAAGGGTGACATACCTATAGACTTATTGGTGCTCACTCGGTCTGCCCAAAAAGCATTGGTAAGCTTCCTATGCCAATTTTTCTTGTTCTCCTCCAACATTTTTTTAATGATACTCACCAAGGATTTATTATAGGACTTAGCTAATCCATTTCTTTGTGGATAATATGTGGGGGAATGGTCCAATCTGATATTATACTTGTGAAAAAACTCAACCATCTTCTTTGACTTAAATGATGCAGCATTATCTATAATAATCTTGTGAGGGAAACCAAAACGAGACAAAATATTGGATTCTAAAAATTGAATAATTACTGTGTCTGTAGCTTGCCTTGTAGGAATAGCCTTGATCCACTTGGTGAAGTATTCGGTGGTTGTTAGAATCCATCTGTGTTGTGTTGATGATGTGGGATGAATTTCCCCAATAAAATAAAGTCCCCACTATTGAAAAGGAGAATTTACTACAATAGGCTTCAACAAAAGAAGGAGTTTCCTTTTTCTCTAAAAAACCTGCCATTCATGACATTTTGTGACTGTTTTATACAAATCTGAAAATAGATTCGGCCAATAATACCCTGCTCTCAAAACTTTGTTAGTTTTTGTTGGGTGTGGAGCCTAATTATCTCATTTATTTTGTATCACAACGTTGGACCCCTATACCTTAATGGGGTGAAAACGCTACTACCTTGGGGGTCCAGGGGGGGCGGCTGCGACTTTATGGAGCCCCACCACTCATAAGGGGTTTCGAGGGCAGCGCCCCCGAAGCTAAAAATAGATGTAAAATTGTGTTGTAAAAGTATAATAATTTCTAGTCAATATGCGCCGTTCATTAGGCGAATGATCTGACGGTAGAAGTTATGTTTAGTTTAGGGTTTTTTTCCCTAGAAGGCAATCCCTCACTTGTGTGAGGGTATTGTATTGTGGTTGTGTATTGAGTGTGTATTCTCAGAGCGAGAAACAGATAGGGAGAATGTGAGAGAGAACAGAGGATATTACAACAGATCTGTTGTAGGTTGTGTCTCTTCATTTTGCTGGAAATGTAGAAAGGAAGGACTGGCTATTCGGAGTGGGCGTAGCCCAAACTAGGTGAACCACATAGATCTGTGTCTCATTGGTTTTATGTGTTTTGTGTGCTTGTGTTTTCCGCATATTTTATGTTTTGCATTGCTATGTAATATATAATTTTCTAACAGTTGTTGTTTTCAAAAACAAACGACCTCCACAATATCCCCTATGGAAGTAATCCATTACCTTCTTAGCTTCATCTTCAACCAGACAATTCAAAAGGACACCTCCGGGATATTTCCAATAAAGGCACTACCTAGAATGTAGTATTTAGTAGATTTCAATTTCAAATACCTACCCTGACTTTTTGACATTCTAGGAGGAAGACATAAGTGCTGAAGAACATAGAATATATCAGAATACCATGCTGAAGTGAGAAACATTTCTAATACATGTATTAAAGCATTGTCTTCTTCATCGTCTAACATTGTTTCAATAAGGTTTATGTCTAGAGCATACAAGTTGGATTCAACCATCATCTTTTCTAACCCCTGTCCCTTGATCAGTTTGGTAGGCCTGATCTTGAGATCATACTCTAGCATCACTTCTATCCACTTACCTCTTCGACCTTCAGGATCAACCTATGTGAGAACCTCTTTTATTGCTACATTTGGAACAGAGGCTATAGTATGTGAATCTAGAATATAGATCTAGAAGTATTTCAAAGCTTTGATTAGAGCTAAAGCTTGTCTCTCAATAATGTTATACCAAAGAGCAACATCTCTAATGGCTCAATTGAAGAAAGCAATAGGCTGTTCAACCTAATCCTTCTTTTGCATCAAAACCACAACCAAGGTGTGCTCAGACGCAACTGAAAATATTATGAAATCACTAGTATAATCTGGACTAACAAAAATATGGGTTGTGGTTAAAGCAAGATTTACCAAGTTGAAAGACTTCATAGCATCAATGGTCCATTTTACACTTCTTTCCTTCTTCAACATATTAGTCATTTCATGCAAATGCTCGTCCAAATTAGGAAAAAATCTGCGTAAGAAGTTCATCCTACCGTTGAAAGCTTGTATCTCCTTTTTATTACATGGAAAATATATAGTCTGAATGGCTTCTACTTTGTAAGGATCAATGTGAATGCCATCTTTGGAAATTATGTGACCAAGAAGTTTTCCTTCCTCCATGGCAAAAAGAATCTTTTTCAAATTTAGAGAAATTCCAAACTCCCTGAATTTCTGAAAAACAATTCTCAAATGATACAAATGTTGATCTTCAAAACCAGAAAACATTGTCAAATCATATAAATATACTACTAAGAAAACATCCTTCTCATTATCAAAGGATATATCCATCACCGTTGAAAGGTAGCCCCCGCATTCTTGAGTGAAAATGGAATTTTGACATACTGAAAGGTCCCCCATGGTGTTGTGAAAGTATTTTTACCTTGGTCTTCTTCATGTACCAAAATCTGATTATAAGATGAATAACTGTCAAGAAGTGACATTTGTGATGCTCCAACTACCCTTTGCAAAACATGATCTATCTTAGGAAGGGGATAATTATCCTTTAAAGATACTTTATTCAAATTCTGGAAATCAATCCATAGCCTTATCTCTCTGCTCTTCTTCCTTACCGGAACCAAATTTGAAATCCAATCACAAAACCTAATTGGCACAATGATACCATATTTGTACAATCGGTTTACCTCTTTCTCGATGGATGGAAACAATATTGGGTTTATCCTTCTCAACTTCTGTCTGAAATTTTTTTGATCCAGCCTGATGGGAATAGTGTGATGAATAATATTCTTGTCATAGACCTTCAAATCTACATAATCCCATGCAAAAATATAATAAAATTCAGATAGCAATTTGATGTACTTAGCTTTCGCCTCAGGAGACAATGTCTTAGATAACTTAACCATATTGGGCTTGTCTTCTGTTCCAATGTTCACATCTTCCACACCCTTTTTTGTAGGAGTCAATGTTGGTATTCTGGCCACATCATCCTGATCAAACAAATCTTCTAATGGTATGATACCTCTAGGAATAATATTATCTTTCAGATACAAAACATTCATATGATTGGCTTCTATGTCTTTATCATCAACATCATGAACATTATCAATAAAATCATCTTTAAATTTTCCTTCATTCTATAAAAAGCTATTAATTTATTTTTCATCCCAAAAAACTTGCCAGTACCTTAAATTATCTGGAACACTAGGTGTATGTTTGACATGAATTTCAAATTTATTACTGGATTTCATCGAAATTTTTAGATTACTTGCCACCGTAGCAAGAAAATCTACAATGATGTTTTGAGTTCTTGGTACTGTTTTTAATGTATACTCAAGAAACATTTTTAAGACATCCAAGACTACATTTCTATAGGCTCTCATCCACGGATGATTTGCTTGATATTCTCCTTTCACCTGCTTTATGACAAGCTCATAATCACCATAAACATAAATTATTTTTGCACCAAGTTTCTTCAAAATTTTGAGACCTGTGATCAATGCTTCATACTCCTTTTCATTATTAGAACAGTCAAAATCTGATTTATAAGAGCATTCTCTAACTTTACTTGGAATTCCACCTTACTTAGAAATAGGACTTCAGATCCAAATACTAATACCTTCACCTTCCTTACCCAAAGCACCGTCAAAATCCATGCTCCAAAGTCCATCTTCATCTTCTAGATGCTGAAATTTAACTTTTGGTTCTAATCCAACTTGGCCGGTCACCTCATTTTTTTGTTCGGTACTGATTTTTTCTTTTTCAAGTGGCTTTTTGGAAGAAGTCACCACTTATTTTTCCTTATCAAGAATCTCTATAAAACATTCTGAAACTTCTGGACCATCTTATGCTATTACTAGATGATTATTTACATCATTCAAATCACCATCATTATACAAAATAAAAGATTCTAGATCTGTATTAATAGCCTGTATTGGATGATTTATGGGCTTTCCTTACTAGTTATCATATACTTCATTTTATTTTCCCGGTACAATTTCCTCAATTTCATGAAAACAGGAGTGGTAGCATAAGAGAATTCAAGGTTTAAAGTACCTTTGAGTTTGGCTCCCCATGATCTAGACAGTAGCATGCCGAAATGAGGTGGTATATCAGCCACCACCACATCCATCAAAACATTCTTGGCTGGGATTTGATCTAAGGAAACCACTAAATCTTTAATGAGACCAATGCAACGAACTCTACCAAAATCAAATGAATACAAATCATGATAAGTTCGGATGATATCCATGCCCATATTTTCCATGATAGCCTTAGGCATAAAATGTGAGAAGCCCTAGAATCGAGCATAGCATTATGGAGTATGTACTCATGAAGTCTAAGGCTTAAATAAAAGGGATGAACCTCACTCTCTTCTAATTGACCATATATAACTAGACCAAAAATGAACTCGAGGTGATCCTCTTCAACATTAACCATATCAGATAAAGGATCAACTATCAACATTTTAGACACCTGATGTTTGTAATGACTATTCTTTACTAATTCTGTCAAAGGAATGGAAAATTTCAATTTAGCTATTTCATTTTCTAAATTAAAATTTGTGACTTTATCTACCTCTTTGACAATAGTATCTCTTCTATAATTTTGATCCCTTGTAACATTTTCCTTTTTCTGAGTGTCTTGCTCTTTAGTAGCTGAGATTTTTGATCGTTGATTGATGTTGCGATGATTCTGATCTGCATGCTTTTTACCCTTTCTCTGATTATTCGGAATATCATTCTTTGACTGCTCTTTCCTTTTCTGAATAGGATTGATAGGTACATCCCTAATCCTTAGAGAATATTGTTTCTACTATGCACTCAAATCATTCCTATACCCACGCTGGTAATCATCTGATTCTTTTTCCAAATCATCATCATTTTCCAAGATATAATCCTCTTCTTTTGGAGAATCCAGATTTTCAGTATACTCTTCATCTTTAGTCAGGAACATGGGAAAGCCATCTGATATAAACAAATGATTTGTTTCAACCATCAGATCTTCATCTTCCTCTTCTTCCACTCCTTGGACATAATTTTTCTACAATGGGGTCTGAATCTGTTGTTGTTGTTGTTGTTGTGCTTCTTGGTCAGGTGCTTTCTACTCTCTCTGCTTGATTCCAAACTGAGGATGTTGCCTTATGAAATTTGGTTTCCAAATCTGTGGTTCAGATCTCTCTGAAATAGATAATCGGTCAACCATTATCTCCACAGTTTGGAGTAATGAATCCATTTTGGCATCAGAAGTAGATGTTTCGTCTTTGATAGTCACCCTCTTTTCAGATCTCATCCTTGCTCTCTTGGCCAACAAATTTGATTCCACACTTGCAACATTCTTTTGCATGTCTACTAAAGTTGTAGGATCACATTCACGCAACTGATATGCCATATCAGTATCAAATCCATCCGAAAATTTGACCAAAACCATACCCTCTGATGGTTTCATATGTGCATGAAGAGCATTGTACACTGCATTAAATATCACACAATAATCTTGCACAGTTTCACCAACATTCCTTTTGATATTCTCATATTTGGAAAAAATTTGAAGGGGATTCTTCTTTTCTTTCCATATTTCTACAAACTGACAATGCAAAACTTCTAAAGTATCAATAATGGCTGCTAGTAGAGCTCTGGACCATTTTCTTACTTCCCCTCCTAGAATTTGTGCAAAAAACCTCATCTTGACATCCTCAATATCAAATTCGTGAAGATCAAAGAAGTCATTCATATTATCTACATGCTTTTGTGTTGTCATGGACTGAGTATTGTCAAAAAAATGGATTTTGGTTTGGTAATCTGCAGGCATAGCACCCGGGTTCTAAGGGAGAAAAAGGGGGGCATATCTTGCAGCCATGATGACTGGAGGTGGACGATTTATAACAGGGATTTGTATTCCTGATGTGGGAGGATTGGTCACTAATTGATTAGTGTGAACAGTAGATGAAGTGATGGTAGAAGAAGTTTAAATCTAAGGTATTCTTGTCACCCAAGCATTTACCTATGAAGAATAATTCTGCAAATCTTTAAGAACTTGTAAAAGTTGTGTCCCTGATTGTGACCCTGGTTGAGAGTGTGAAAATAGATCTTAAACAAGACTGTGAAAGGAAATGGAGGAATCAACAACTGTTTCTTCAATCCAACTCAAAAGTTTTCTCTGGAATAAACTTTGCTCAAAATTTATATCAAATTCAATATCTTGCAATTTTTCTAAACCTTCGGGAAATGAATCAGCTTTGGGAATAGAAATTCTCTTTGATTGATTTTTTACTGAACTAGAATTCTCAACAACAACTTTAGCTTTTCTTCCAATGTTCTGAGGATCACTAAAAAATATGGGGGGATTTATATCGGGATTGGATCTGCTGTATCTTCGGGAAGCCAGTATGTCCAATTTCAAAAACAAATATGCACTTTACAAATTTTTCAATTCAACCTTTGAATAAATTCTAAAATTATCATCCACAAGTTTAAGAATTTCAATGAAAACTTATTATTGGGGTGATCTGATCTTACTTTTTTCCTCACCAATGGAGTTGCCAAAATATTATCACTCATATTGAACCTTAGGCTGAGAAAGGAAATTTTGAGGTAACCTCAAACCATGCTTAGCCAAGTAGCTAGCCATACAAGGCTAAGAGAGGGCTCTCTCCGTATAAATCACAGTCAAAATGACTGAGGAAATAAGATATTAGGCTAGGTATAGTAGCTCATATTTCTTATTTTATTGTGAGGTTTTTGCTGGATTAGGAGGAGTCAAACAACTAGGGAAAGGATATTAGGTCAATATTTGTAGGGTTTTCTATGGGGCAAGGTTGGTACGATTTTTAGCACTTTAGGGTTTTGATGATGGAATGATCAAGACGAGTGAGGAGCTAGAAAGAGCACGGTGAACTCATTATTTATTTGTAAACTGAAGAAATTACAAATAGTGAATATTAACCCAAAACAGAGCATAAAAATTATGGATTCTATTCATTTAACTTGAAAACATTCACTTATTAGAAATGAAATGATGGATGAAGTAACAAAACATTCAAAAATATGAGCATAGAAGAAGAAAATGAAACTAAACACAATACCACTTGGATCCCATAAAAATAGTTGCAAATTTGATTAATCTCCAAGCCAGAACTAATATAAAATGTGTTTCTTGAGATGCCAAAGCTCCAAATGAGTCCCACCATTACAATGACTGAGAAAATATATAACATAGACCTCAAAACCACTCTCCCTAGCACCAGGGAGTCGAATCCATGATATAGGGATTAGTTTCACCTACTCCCAAACAAGAATCTGAAGACTAGGAAGACCAAACAACTTGCCTCTAAAAGAGAGGAAACTGATTCATTTGACCTCTAGAGGACTCAAGCTAATGAATTTACCCATAGTAATATAATCCTCATCATAATTACATTCATATTTACCAACTACATCATTGAAAAACCCAAATAGTGAGGTAAAACTCAAAAATCTTGTGAAAAACAAAGAAAACTCTAAAACAGAGAAAATTTGTCCTATGTACAGCACCAAGGAGGAAAAAACAGGTCTTCTTGCAGGTCAATTTTGACTAACTTCCTGATGTCCAAATTGAGCTCATGATAGCTCATTGGAAATCCTGTCTTGTCTAATTTATAGAACTTCTTTTGGTTTCTTCGTTGGAGATGAGTTGACCCCTAAAAACTACATTCTTCCAAGACTGCTTCTATGCATAGCGCCATGCTGAAAAAGAGGTAGAAACATGATTGTTTGGGTGTTTTTGGCCCTTTTGCCTGACCATTTTTGCTCTAAATTCTTAGAAAAAGTATACAGGGTATGTACTCATCATTATGAGCACATTTATGCTTTCCTTTCTTCCATTGGATGCTCCACGAAGAAGCGTAGCGCCAAGGCGCTGTGCATAGGGTAGAATTTATTTTGTTCTTTCAAAATTGCCAAAAAAACTCAAAAATATCCAAAAATTTTCAAAATTGCTCAAAATTTGTGGAATAAGCCTACAATAATATGTCAATATGAGCTAAGGAAGCATCATCAAGCATCTTGAGCTTATCACCTCCTTTATTTCCCTTCCATATATTCCTCAATTTATCCTTCATCTGTTTGACCTTGATATTGCAAATTTTGTTTTGGGCTTGATAGTG
Source organism: Pinus albicaulis (assembly GCA_034641835.2). Taxonomy (NCBI): domain Eukaryota; kingdom Viridiplantae; phylum Streptophyta; class Pinopsida; order Pinales; family Pinaceae; genus Pinus; species Pinus albicaulis. The sequence goes on along the minus strand of CM076578.1, from coordinate 934,568,671 downwards.
ATGAGCCATGTGCCTGAGCATATGATTATCTTTGTTGGATTTTATTAGCAGCTTCTCCAAGTGAATTTTGACTCTCTCAAGCCACACTTCTCTATCATCTTCAATCTCCTTTGCCAACTACTGGTCAAAACTCAAACTTCTTGCCTTTCTTTCTCTAATGCTCTTTTGAGGCCTATAGTTCTTGGCCTTTTCCTAATGTTTTCAGCCCCTTCAGTATCTTCCATAGCTGCGTGATTAATCATGTTTTTCCTCCTCTCTTGCAACAACTTCATCTCTAAAAGAGTTTTCTTGTCTATCAATTTTTTATTCTTTTTCTATAGGAAAGAAGTGGTTAATTTTTCCCTTTCAAGATGGGTTTGCAGCTCTCTGGTCTGTGCCTCCATTTCTTTGATTGCAGTGCCTAATGTGATAGTGTCATCAAACCCTCCAAGTTCTACTAGCCCAAAATTAGTCTCTATATCATGGGCATCTTCATGCTCTTGATCTGTTTCTCCATGGCTAACCTCTATGCCTTTCTCTTTTCCCTTCAATGCTTGGTGTACCTATTTTGTTGATGAAGAAGGAAAAGCCCCTTCCACGACATATGGAGAAAAAATTTTCTTCAGTGTTGATGAAGAAGGCAAGGCCCCTTCCACACCATGTGGAGCAAGCACTTGCCTCTCTGCTGAAAACAATTCTCTTAGCCTTCTTTGATATGTTACAATGCACTGTTTGATTGGCCTAGGTGATTTGAGTTTATGTTTTCTTGTTTCTGTAGCTACAGGGCTAGTATATGCCTCTCTTCTCCCTTGTGGAATTGGTGGAGGAATTTGGAGATTTGTGAATATTTCATTAGAGATGAAAGTATCCCAAGAAATGTTAAGAAAATTTGGATGATGGAGCAAAATGAGTTTGATGAGGGAGTGATGATAGAGGTTATTCTTCTGCTGATGATATTCTTTCTTTGACACTAGGTATGCTAGCTTTTCAATGTTCTGAGATAAGAAATATGGGATGTCCATCATCCTCACCCTAGTGAAATGCATGAGTGGCCTGATATGGTATGTGTACAATCTAGAAAATCTACCCTCACAAGTAAAATATCTCATGATAATCTTCATTACAGGGGCATACTTGCTGAGGAGGAAACTAAAAGGGAAAACTTTTCTTCCTTAATTCTTGTATCTAGTTTTGAGATAAGGCTCAAAATAATGATCATCTAGGTCCTGTGCCTCGTACCATTTTTCCCCTACATTTGGAATCCCTATAGCATCATCAATGATGGTGGTGGACAAGGAAAAAGTTACACCTGTAATATTTACTTTGTTATCATGAAGGTTAAGTATGAAAATCATAGTCAAATCAAGGTGATGTTGAACTCTTTCTACCTTTTTGGGAAACTCATAGCACCCAACATATCTTAAACAAGATACAGCTAAAGGTGAAGCCTCTAGCTCTCTAAGGTTTGCTGGCTCTATCCTGATGATTTTTCCTCCCTTATGCGGCCGTCTATGTTGTACGACCTCATCTTCCTCAAACTCATCATCATTATGTTCCTACTCCATGTAATCTCTATCCTCTTTTTCCATGATTGTCTCTTTGACACTTTGAAAACCCTAGGGAAAAGGAAAGAAAAATGGGGAGTGAGTGAGGGAGTGGAGGGAAAGGGATCAAGGAAAGGATGATGAAATCAGGGCTCTTGGAGATAGGCATAGAGCTAAAAAAACTAAGGGAGATGGGGAAAATGGTTAAGAATATTTGTGAGGTGATGGGAAGTAAAAATATGAAGAGGGATGAAAATGAAAATTAAATTACAGGTCAAGGGTATGGGGAAATCTAGGCATAAAAGTGAAAATTCTAGAAATTTGGGATTTTAATGAAAAGGGTAAAGGGGCTTAGGGATATGCAGTTTTAGTGTTCTTGGGAGTATGGGATGAAGTATTAGGGTCTAGGGATAGAAATTTTTGGGGTAAAGGGGATTTTTGGAAAATTTTGTAATGATGAGGGGGATCTTTGGAAAACTAGGGTTTTTATGATTTTTGTCAACATAAAACTTCATTCATAAGCACAAAATGGTGAAAGAGGGAATTATAAGGATCAAATTAATTGTTTTAGAGACAAAGAGGCAATCTTGAATTGTTTGGAATAATTTGGGAGGGTTCTGGCTCTATGCGCAGTGCCTCACCCAAGAGTGTAGCGCCCTTAGCCTATGCACAACATTGAGAAAAATTGCACTGGTTGAAAGGTCCTATGCGTAGCGCCTTTGGCCTATGCACAATGGCTAACCCAGGAGTGCATTGCCAGGCAATTTCTTCAAATTTTTCTCCTTGTTCGACCTTCTTGCTCCAAAATCATGTTTCTCTTCTTGGTAAATGAACAAATGAAGTTTTCCTCTTTGAAAAATAGGCCTTTATACTTTGAATGGCCTTTAGTGGTTTTTAATTTTCTTTTGAAATACCCATTTTTCTAATGTTTCATTTTTCTCTTTAGAATTTGGCACTAATACTCTTTATATTTCTGACATTTTTGACATTGTAGGTTGATCAAGTCATGGAGTTTGGCTTTCTTTTCTCACTTAGGCCAGACATGATTGCACTTTGACAGCTTGAGATTGCATTTATTACACATGCTAACATAAAATTACATTTGGAAAAATAGAAATAAATTACATATTTGACTTTTCTATCGAAATGAAATTTTGATATAAAAGTCATTAAAATAAAAATACAACTTTGAAAGTATGATAATTACATCATGATGATATTATTTAGTCCCTCTCATATATGTGTTGACCTCATCTGAATGAAGGAATGACCTTGAGAAATGAAAAACCCTAATGACCTAATGGGACTGCTTTTTTTTTACTTGATCTTTGAATGAGATTTTGAATTTAATTATTTCCAAGTGAATAGAGCATTTCCATAGGTGTTATTATGCTCAAGGAATCATGAGAATGAGTTAGCCAATATGATCTTCTGAGGGAGAAAGAAGATTATTTAACAAAGACAACCACCAGTGGAACAATTTTATGTCATGACCTAATGGAATGATGAAAAATTTATTCAGAATGGGACATCCAAGATGCACATGCAAATGTGTTTTGATCCCTGGTGGAATTATGCAAATAATGACACTAAAAATGGGCATGTTAGGTCCCTATATTACTAGTATAGTCTCTTATTGTTGTTAGTGTAACCCCATTATTATTATTGTTGTACCCTTGTAACCCCAATATTTTTATTATTATTCCCTTACGTTATTATTTTTAGGTTGGCTAGGATTATATTGTGACCCCATGGACTCCTATATATAGAAGGAGGTTTTGGTCATTTGTATCATCCAAGAATTGTTAATTTATGTAATGTATTGGAGGTTTCCCCCTCGAAGTGTGATGCAAGGGCATTAGGCTCAAGAAAATTGCATGTATTTTATTAGACTTAGGGGTTTTGTGTTTTCAAGAGAGTTGGTTTCTCATGTAATTATTTGAGTGATTTTAATGAAAATTAATTAAATATTGTGAGGAATTTTGTAAATGTTCTCGAATGATTGAGAACATGAGAGAATTAGGCTAGTTGAGAGTGTGTAGGGATTGAGAGATTTAGGAATTAACTATAAATCCTAAATTATAGTTTGTTTCATTATTTGTGGATGAAAGAGGATCCTTAGGGATTAAGTAGTGATTTTAGGATTAAAGAGGATTCATAGGAAATTGTTGAGAAAATAGAGGATTTGGAACCAGAATTTGGTTTAGAAATATTTTTATAAATTGTAAGCCTAAAAGGCATATTGAGATAGATTTTGAATATAGAGTAGAATTGAGGAAGTAGGGTTTGAATTGTAAGCCTACGGGTTGTAGAGGAAGAAGGCCAATGATACAGAAGATCAAGCTAGAGGAAGGAATTTCTTATGTAAATACTGTGTGTTAATACAAGAACTCAATTTTCTGAGTTTTTACTCCATTTTTTAGTTATATGGTGTACAAGTGGAATTGACAGGAACAAAGAGATTTCTATCACTTTATGTTCAATTTACAATTTAAGGATTGTATGAGATTGTGTGATTTGAGAATGATCATTCTTTTATTTAATTCTATGTGATTGAGTGTGTTGAGGAATTAGTATCAATTACAGATCGATGCCATGGACTTCTAAATTGGGTATAAATTGGCCTGGACATATTTTAGCAATTGAAATTGATATCATATAAGGTATTTCAAAGAAAAATTACGCTTTCTGTTGTGTAATAAACAGTACAGTGAGATCTAGGGTTTGAAGTCTGTGTAGGGTTTTTTTTTCTGTAATAGAAATCGATGATTGTTTGAACAAGCCTACGGAGAAGCCATAACGAAAGAAATTGAGAGAAGAAATGTGGTGAAATTATGCGATGGAATGTTTAACCAAGTTGCAGATATCCTGTATTTAACGAGGGTGTATTGAAGAATTAGAAGCGGAAATATGAGCAAACAACATGGCGGTACTATACGATTGGAACCATGAACTGGTTTCCGAAAACCATATGTGGTTTTCGCGCGATCTTCAAATGGTAAGAGGTAATTTCCTTTTTGAACACGATACACCTAATTGAATGACACGTAGCCTAGATGGTATTTCAAAACCATTCATTTCATGTGCAATCTGGTCGATAAAGTTCTGGAGCTATTGGAATGCGATATCCGTTGGATATGCGCATAAATCTTTTTTGGAACGCGATGAAACATCGACCGTCGGATCTATTCGGAGGTTAATGCAAGGTAAGTGGATTGAATTGTTGTGGGACCCAACATTTATATGCATTGGTTTATATTAGCCAAAGTTGAAGTTTTTGAAATGAATTGGAATGTTATGTTGGGGGGCCGAATATATACATAAATGTCTATTATAGTGGATCGGTGAGCATATTTGATGGTTGGTACTTTTTTTTTTAACCAAAGTCCAAAATTTTGATTAAGCGAGATTATATTTCCTCTTCAAAGGTATATAAAGGGTTTTAAATGATGTACGTGTTGGCCGAAGGTTTATATTATGGGTTTTAATTGCAATTCGAATATTCACAAAGTTGGGTTTTATTATATGGTTCTAACCATAGGGTTAAGAACATAAGCAAAGCTTCCGCATTAGAATTTGCCAGTTTGAAGAATTATTTTGGGTTTATAAATGAACCGAGCAAATTTTAGTGAGAATGTGGGTTTTGCAGCCCTTGGGCTGCATCAAAGTGGCTATTTATAAGGCATTGATATTTTTTTTCTCCTATTTTTGGAGTTGGTTTCATAAAAAATAGTGAATTTAACCCATGGTAATAGCACTCGATCACGAGGAAGGATGTTGAACGTAAGTATAAGCATGGGTACTAAGAAAACATACTAAGAAAAGAAACTAAACTGGCCTCGCGAAATCCATAAACAAGAATGATTAATTGGTAAGATATGTGCAGAGCGGTGATAAGAGAACATGACAGAGAACATACACCATCAGAGAGTATGAGGGAGGGTATCACATGCATAAGAAGAGACTAAATGTGTGGATAGAAAAAGCACAATATGTGTGTGTGAGAACTATGTAAGAGAAGAAGAGAACTACTAAGAATTTTTTTTCTATAAGAGATAGGATAGAAATCATAGAGAGAGAGAGAATTGGTAGATCCAAGAGAACACATATGTAAACAAATTATGTGTTTTTGAAAAGTTCGATATTTGGACCAGCAAGGAGTGAATAATAGAGATCTATGCTATGCAACATGATGGAATATTTACAGTGAACTAGAAAGAGATGGTCGTTTTAGAGAAATAAAATAAAATAGGGAAATATGAATTAAATATTGATGCTTATGCAAGAATTGAAGAGGGTTCCTCTGGATCTAGTCTGAAACTGTGTTGAAAGAAATATCTAGAAGTTTAAATACAATGAATCAACATATCCAAAGGGGATTTGTGTCTCCTACAAGTTTGTGTTTGCTGAGGGCATTGGTGTCTCCTACAAGTTTGTGCTTGCAAAGTTAAAGGGATGGTTCCTCTTGTAGGTTGGTTCCTAAAAAGATTGTAATAGTAGGTTGGTGTTTTCTTTAATCAAATAATTAAAATAAGTTTTATGATGCTCCCTTGGATGGGTTTCCACATATCTTTTGTCCAATGCTCTTATGTGACTTATTGAGCCACTTTCGTAAAAATTGTATAAACCATTGCACTTCATTATGACTCCTATAAAATACATAAAAGTAATACACCTAAAATAAAGAATTAAGCCTCAATAGTTTGGGTTCCCGAGATAAGTAAGGAGTGCTCACATGACATCATTTCATAGTTTTCATATCAGCATATGGTGTTACACAATGTTATATAATGATTTTTATAAATATGGTTTAAAGGTTTTAATTATATTGAAAATATTGATATATGAATGAAGTTGAAATATATAGCATCATTATGGGCATACTCTTGTAAAAATTCCATGATAAATCTTTGGTATAATTAAAACAATGAATACTTCCCTCACTGAGAAACTATGTTTCAAAACAAAGATATATTTCTGAGCATAAAAATAATGAATAAATCAAAGTTAAAATATGCAAATGGGACAACCCTTTAACATGTTATGAATTCAATGAAATTATATTAATAATGATTTATTTTTCAAATTATCAAACATGATATGGCCCTGCTATGGCTTGGAAATACACATGCAATCTTTTGAATAGTGCCAAACTACAACATCTGAGGGAATCCATGGTATATGAGTTATGTAAAGTCATAAGGTAAGATATATACGACACATATGTGATATTTCATATCTATGGTAATGATGTCTGAACCATGCAGTGAGAAATGTGATAGTTGGTTCCATTTATAAGATTTAACATGGGGTTTAAGTCATTGAGCTTTAGGGTGGGATTCTCATTGATTTAAAAGTATTTGGCAGGCCACCAACCTATTTTTGTTTCCTTTTACAGAACTAGAAGTTCATATGGATAATCATAGCTCAAAGACTCAATAGATCCCTAGCTTGGTGCTCACAACTACTACAAGGATCTGTTGATAAAAATCTCCTTGGAAAATAAAAGCTAATTGGTCACAGGTATGACAAAAAATTTAGCCTCAATCTTTGTTGTTTAATGCCATCCTCACTACAATTTTTTTGTTTTTCTAATTCTACTAAGCATGATGTTATGATTTAATCCTACCTCATTTTTTCCTTTTTCATTGATTCCCATGTTGTATTAATGTCATGTATGTAATAGATTGAGTGTCTCTGCCCCATAACAATTTTATTCAATATTAAAATGATTCAATATCCCTCACACTCAAGCATGCAAGCCTTTCTTCTCTATTATGGTTTTAGAAGTCATATGTTGTCCTGAAATTTTTCACACAATGTAGGAGTAGTTTCTATTGTTCAAAAAGAAAAACATACCTCTTAGAAGAGCTGGTGACATTGTAACCTAGTTTCCCAAATTTTAATATAATGAGTATATCCCCCAAATGTGATAGAAGATAGTGCAAATTACAAGGGCGTAGCCAGCTACCCAGCCTCCATCATGTCCTCTTAGCAATGGCATATAATCTTTCATTTTACATGCAATATAAGGTTGTATTCAGTTGGTGCCCTGTCGATTTGGTTTATGGATTCAAGTTGTGTTGTTCCATCTTGGTTTACACCTTCAAATTGTGTGGTACCACTTTGTGAGCATGCCATGCAAGTTAAAAACATATTTTTTTTTCACCTTGTGGTTTTTACTTATGCCTAATATTTATTGGATTTCTCACCAAAAACCCCATTTTATTTTTTATGTGTCAAGATAAATTGAAATTGGTCTCCAATTGAAGTAAAAAATCACCATTTGTTCATAGTGCACACACTCTACATGCCATACTTACCACTATATTCCTCCCACACTGAGACAACACACCTTATCCTCGATCATTCTCAAAATCAAAATTCAAAATAAGGTTTCCCTTTGTTAGGTAGTTTACGAATCCTATCCCTGGCTTACGAATCATATTAAGAAAAAATATAAAGCATCAATCTTCAATTTACCTACTGGTGATCCAATATGCTTGTTTAATGTTGTATTCTCAAACAAGGTAGCTTCTCCTACCTCATGTTGCTAACTTTAACTATATATATTTTTATAATTCTTTCTTATTCATGTATCCATGTGTTCTTCCAAGTAGATATCTAGGGACATAGTGAAGAAATGAATGAAAAATTCTAAATATTGTTTTGAATTTATCAATCACATAGACCTCATATATATATATATATATATATATATATACATATACACCAACCATAATTAAATTTGTGACATAAACAATGGGAAATATCTCATATTTGGCACACTACAACATCATTTATATCACCCTCTGCACAGAGGTTCATGATGTTCCAATAAATAGTCTACGTCGGAAGGAAAATGTTTCATTTCTTATATCATCTTCATTGCATCAACAAGCTTTCCAAAACACTTTTTATTGTTTTATGTATAAGGAGTTCTCTTCCTCATTTAATATATTTTATTTTATGCATGTTTTTGAAACCCTCCAACATTTATGTGAAACATGGTTTTAGACAATCCTTTATTTTTTTATTTAGTTATTTATGCTCAAGAGTTAATGGATTAATGATCAGTTTCATTAGTCATAGTATACTACGATTTTATTTAGCATAGGTTCTTGAGGTAACCGAAGGGGAGAAGCCAAAATAAAAATTGTATCAGGGAGAGAGAACATAAACAAGAGAACTAAATTTTTCATACACTTTGATGTGAACTCCATGGAGTTCAATTAATTGGCTTGGACTGGCCATTTATACCTTGGAGGTCCTCCCCCACATCCTACTTCACATGCTTCACAAAATGTACCTCCACCAAATCAATTTAGTTTCAAATTTTATCAACATATTTCTTGTTCTTATATAAAAACCTCTCCATCATGTAGATTCATGTTAGGAATCCATTCTTCAGCCTAATATATTTTCTCTTCTATGAAATCTTCGTCAACTACATCATCATCTATCCAATTTGGAATTGTATATCCATCTTTTAATCCAATAAAATCTATCACCAATCCTGCTAAGGTTATTAAGAAGTATGGCTTATTTCAATTTGAAGAATATGAAAATACTACTCCTTGGCATGTGACCTCACTTGTCAAATTTAACGCCCACTAATACATCATTGCTAAAATTTAAAGATCATTTTACCATGTTCTCGGTTGATGGCACCATTATTGTAAATGAACATCTAATTGATTTTTCTATTGCATTTCATAATATTGGATCTGATGATAATGAAACTTGCATGTGTCCATCTGTTAACTCCTTAGATGGAAAGGAAACAACTGAATTTTTTGAACTCCCTCTTAAGTCATTTTCTACTTCAAAAAAGTTATGTTATTTGTTCAAATATACTTATGGAAAACCTCAGATCCCTATTGATATCCTCTGAGAATATAATAATTTTACCTTTACGAAAGGTGAAACTATTAAATCACTTAATCTTTGATTCACTAAATTTCACAATCAAATTCCTAAGATCATTATACCACAAAATAAAACATCCATAATGGATTACTACAATACTCTTGCTCCTACTTACCACCATAGTTTGGAGGAGAAAATGTTGATAATATGGGGTTCAATTTACAAATGTGTTTTGAATATGAAGAACATTTTTGTCACACCAGTATTCCACTTAAATATTTGGTTAACTAATATAATATCTCTTTTGTCCTTCAAGTCATGAAAAATATGTTTCTCATCTAATATATTTCAAATATAAGGTGTAAACACAACCTAACAATGAGGATTCTACTTTGGCTCTCACAAGAAACACTTCCCAAGCATATATAATGAATTCTCTTCTTTCCAAACCATGATGTAACTTCTGCAAATATTATCACGATGGAAAAAATTGTGATGTTAAAAGAAAGGACCAGGAAAGAATTTTTGGTATAATAATATACCCCACTATTCCAACCTTGTATTGGGTTGATGATAATGAAGTAATGGTGGTTGAAATAAAGAGCTCTTTAAGAGCTATAAATTACACTAATCAACCATTCAAGAAGGCCTATAACCAAAAAATCCCATATGCCACTCTCTCACGTCCAAATGTAAATTCTACCACCCATTCCTCTTTGATTGCCTCTCATTTTAATATTATAAAACAGATTTCCAACCACAAATTTGTTGCTTCATTTCCTCATATGGCCACCATTCCCAAGAAACAAAAACATTTAAATAATTTTCTTAAACAAAAAATGCATGCTCCTATTCATTTCCTTGAATATCATCGAGAAGAGGATCCTCCTAAAGACAAAGGCTCCATTGTAAATAATTCTATAAATTTTGTCAAAAACTTATTTTTTATGTATCTATGATAGTATGCGATAAAATTATTCATTGTTGTTTAGTTGATGGTGGGTCAGGTCCTAAGATTATACCTAAAACTATTATGGGGGAATTAATCTTGCAATGCTCTGAGGAAAGGCCCAATAAAATGGTGGCTTAAAAAATTTTTGAATGAAAAATTATTGGTGATATTAAGGATTTCATTTTATCTTTGTGTGATCATCTTAAAATCAAAACAACCTATAACATCCAGGTAATGGACATGCCAGTAAGTAACTATTCATTCATTCTTGGTAGAGATTGGAAAACTATAGCATGTGGTTATATGCCTTTGGACGACACTCATATCGCCCCTACTAAATATGGTAAAATATTATTTTTTTAAGGGAGGTAATAATATCACCTTATATTGATAATTAACCTCAACCTCATGTGAATTATATCAAATAATACCTTGGAGTTTACTCTCTTTTCACTAAGAAAAATCACTTCCTCCTTCCCCTATCAATAAAAATTCTCAAGCCTGACATATGCACTTCAATGGTGCGTCTTCAAATAAAGGAAATATCATTGGAGACATCCTATATTCTCCCCTTGGAAAGATACATCAATTTTCCTTTAGAATTGAATTTGACTATACAAATAACATCACTAACTTTGAAGCTTTACTTTTAGGTATTAAACAAGCCCTCAAATTAGGTTGTAAACACCTGAATACTTTTGGCGATTGTAAGCTCATTTTCAATAAAATTAAGGAAGTATATTCTCCTTCAAATAATTTAATTAAGTGATATACACAATCTACATGGTATAAAATTTCAGAATTACTTTCCTTTAGCATCACTCATGTTCACGAGGAATTAAATTCCTATCTATATATGCTGCTAGTCCTCAAATACAACTTCTATCTGAAAGGAAGAATTGAATTTTACTATCATTATATCGACCTCACATACCAAAAAATAAAGAGGATTGGAAACTATCTTCGGATGATGAGAACATTTGATCATTTATCCAAGGACAACCTTCTGATAAGAAGGAAATTATTTCACTTAAATACAATAAGTATTTTTTGATGGCCAAAGTTTACCATGATCAACATTTGGTATATCACCCTATTAGGGCCCCAATTAGGCCCTTTTCCATTTGGGATGGTGATTCCTACTAGTTAAAATGGGTCCAGTTAACGTTTTCCTACAACTAGCTTAATCTATGGTTACTATAATCTAATCTAAAGTAAATCTAACTTTCACTTTCTAGTGCCTAATATATTTGATGATAATAAAAATAAAAAGGAAATAATATTCCTTTCATGGCCACTTTAAAAGGAAATCCTTTGCGTTATCTCAAACAAGGGCTCAACTAATCCATAGGAATGTTTCTCCTATGAAAGAATAATTTCACTAATGTATTAGATAAAACTAAATGCAAAGAATGCAATCTAGTCTAAATACAAACAATGAAAAGTAAATCCTTAACTATCTCAATTAGGAGAAGATACAAATATCATCCCAATCAAGAGAAAAGTATCAGAATGGGAAAGGACTGTAATTGAATTTAAATTTAAGATATACTAGAAAATCATAGAATAGTTCTTAGAATTTGTAATAGTTTAGAATATATGCAGTAATGATGATATAAATAAATAGTTATTAAAAATACTTATGAATATACTTAAACTCAATTATTAATGAACACATTCAATAGTATATGTACTATTATATTAAATAAATAGTTCTTTTAATACGATAAAAATTAATACAAGACAAGATTGTACTTAAATTGATAAGTAGTTATCAACAACTACAAGAAAGTCCTATCAAAATAAATATGCAATCCTAATTCAAACATGTTCGTCCCTGAAAAGATAGCCTTATATAATTTCAAATATTATAAAACAATTGAAATTAACAACAATGATAAAATCAATTATTTTTACACTAATCTGAAACAAAATTAAATTGAAATAGAATTAACATGAAATAAATAATAAGTGTGCAAATCATACAATAATGCATGGAAATGAAAACTTGTTATAATATGCAATATTTTTATGATCTTGTATAGTCCTATAAGTACTAAACTCTTTCAGGAATCAGTTTTATAATAGTGAAAAATCTTCTTCCTTATAGAAATAAAAACTCTTCAATTCTGCATAAAGGTGATCCCAGTAGCCTCTCTATCTCTTTGTAGAATTCAGACCCCTTTCACATCCTACATAACATATATTTATTATTTACAATATTATAATAATCCCCTCTCTCCTACATCATGCAGATCCTCCCACTCTCTATCAAGACAAAAATTTGTTCCTTTAATAACATTTTACAATAAAATATAAGATATTCTTCCTTCCCCCAATCTAATTACAAAGAGGACCTATTTTTAATGAAAAATTTGTCTTTGACTTGTTCAATTCAAAGACGGTCCATATAGATTTCCAAAAACACAAATCATCCATTTCCCAAATGATTTTGTTCAGAAATAAATCAATGATTCGATGAGTTGAACCTTATGCAACAATTGAAAATTACCATTGAATTCTTTCTTTCGGCTCTTGTTTTCCTCTTTTTAGTTAATTGATCCTTCTTTCTATTTTCTGGAACTTTGTAATGAGATCAGGTTAGGCGCTCACCAACAAAGCTTCTCATCTTGTTTGAAAATCAAGATGCTCAATATTTGGTTCTCATTTTGGTGAGATCTCTTTCACTCGTAGCACTTTTACACAACTACTTTTTGACCCTTCTCGCTCTAAGTGTGCCAACAAGGATTATCCAATTTGATTTTCTCCCACACATTTTATTTTTGTTTAAGTTCATATTAGAATATTGTTCTTAATCATTCTACTGAGATTCCTTGTTCATGTACATTGCATGCTTCAATTTTTAACTATCATTATATATATTCTAACCTACATAACAAATACAAACCAGTAAATAAATTATGTCATTAAAATTTGAACAATAAAAATTCTAATGGCGATAATGAATATTTAAAATATTGTGTTATCCTTAATAACAATTAGGTTGGTTTAGGAGTGCCTTTTTGAGTTAAGTTAGGTTTTTATGGTCAAATAAAGTCATGATATTGATTAAACTTCATGTTTTGCATATATTCTTAAAAGGTTTAAGTGGTCATTGGTCATGTGACAGCTAAAGTCTTATCAAAGGTAAAATTCAAAAATCTGAATGCATGAGTTAATAAATCCATTTTTGACACTTGGCACTTTTTCCCTGAGTCCACTGCATTTTCTATGTAAAATAACCTATTTTCGCTATGGACTCACCTGACAGTTCCATAACCAATGTCATCCCACTAACTGAAATCGCCACGAACTCTAGTTTTTCTGCTAACAATTGTTGAACCTCTATTTTGTCTATATTTCCATAATTTTTTTTAACAACTCTTGTGCCTGCACCAGGTGTTTATAGCTAATATTATCCTTTTTTATGCATTTTCAGGCTAATATATATAGTCAATCATAGGTAAAAATCTATGTATCTATGAATTCTTATTTATGTAATGATTTGAAGAAATTTGTGTCAAAAAATTACTAATAGAAAGCTCTCCTTGTGGCAGGTATACAGTTCCTTTTCCATCAGTCCAATTCCTGTTCCATCAGATTAGTTCCCACACTAGCAGTAGAAATCTCGTTCTCTCTTCCACAATTTTCATACTTCGGGTTGTCATGATGGAAAATGGTCATATGGGTTTTGGTGAGCATGTTTTTAATATGCTGATGTGTCCCCTTGATTGCACCTAGGTCTTTAAAACAACTGGTAGAAGCAATGGTCAAAGTATGCAGTTAAATTGTCTTTTGTAAACTATAGAGTCTATTGCAACGTGTTATTACAGTGAGTATTTCACGATTTAGTATCAACCACAATTTTTATGTGGAGCATGAATATTGATGGAAGTCCAGTTTAATGAACAAAATCCCTACATTTTTTTTTTAAAATCAGTGCGAAACTCTAAAAATCGAATATGTTGTGTGAACTTCCAATTAGTGGACAACGTTGTTAAATGGGGAGACTCTGCATTGTATGAGGGATCAGATTTATAATTTTTAATTGCATTCTGATAGGGGAAGTCTGATTTGATTTTGCAGGAGGGGAAGAACTTGCATGCCCAATGGGATGATCCCTAGAGGGGACCACTGGAGCTAAGCTCTGCATTGCTTACAACTTATGTAACAATACTTCAAAGTTAATATGATATCGCACTTATTTTTATGCTTATAATTCTTTCTAAATCTCCTAGTGTTGTGATCTAGTTGTTGCAAGGGCAACAAGTTGGGTGGTTTGGGCCCACCAGCTAGCCCGTTGCCCCATTCCTCTTATATTTCTTTGCAGTTCACTTTCAGCTGCATAGTGTGACAGTGTGGTTTAAATAGCCTTCAACTTAATTTTATAACTCTTTTAGGTGTTTTTTGCAGGTTCATCTAACAACCATTTTCATTAATTTGATCACTGGGGGTTTGATTAATGATATTGTTGTTATGAAGAGTGAATTTTTTAAGACATAACTTATGCTTTCTTATTGCATCTTATTTATTTCACAAGTGTAATGCTTGCCCTGATATCATATGCTGCATAACAAGGTGATGAAGGGAACAATTTATCATTAAGAAGTTCTGGTTGATTTTAGCTCATCATGGAGCATTCATGATTGTTGATTCCTGCACTAGGAAGTAAAACATTCATTCTTGGAATCTTATAATCAAATGAGAACATAATGAAAGAATATGATCTTGTTTTACCCACAAAAATCTTAAGATATTTTAAATATTAATAGTTGTGACTTGTATTCCTTTCATCATGATTAATGTTGCTCATTATCTAGAATATTTTTGTGTTGAAGAAGAAGTGCTAAATGATTAGGGTAAGCTTGGATTTAACTTATTTCAATTAAAAATTGTGTCATTCCCAAGAAAAGTAGTACACACACACACACACACACACACACACACATATAAGTTAGACGCATTCAATCATTTCCTTAGATTGATTAGAATGGAGTTTCCTTAAGAGTTCATTTCATACTTTCCATCCTTGCAGCATAGTAGTAATTCTTAAGAGGTTTTGCATTTATGAATTTCACTCTTTTGAATGGGACCTACATTCCCTTGTCCCCTGGACCATTGAGGAAGAATTTCTACAGGAATCGAATCAACCCAGAAGAGGAGGCAGAAGTAGATTCCTGGAGTGTGTTTACTTTTCTGTGAAGAGTCTTGTTCCTTTTTTCTGAATGATGACAATTGAATTTCTTGCAAAAGCTTGATTTTTATTTGACAGATCCCCGAGGTTGTATTCTTCCATTTATTTTTTTACGCCTCTAAGTCTACCAACCTGGGTTGAAAATTTAAATGTTTGTGTAAATCTTGCATTTATACCACCCAACATTTTGGCGTCGTTGCCGGGGAGGCATTGTAAGATAAGTATTCAATATTTATCATGCATTTCCCCTTTCCTTCGCAATTGAATTTCTAGATTAATGAGATTCCCCTTGCTTTTTGAAGCATACTGGATGGTATTTCCAGAGATCTCACAAGACAGGTTTTATTTATTGCAAATGAGTGATTTATTTTACTGCAAATTATGATGTCTAGTTTGTTTCCTTGACAACAATTGAAGTTTCCTTTACTGCAAATTGTGATTCTTGATTTGTTTCTTTACTGTAATTGAGATTTTTTAATTCATTTTTGCAAGTTTGATTTTCTTAGTTTACAATCTTGGTTTTTTCCTTTAACTACAATTGATATTTTGAGTAAGTATGTTTCTATTTTTCAGGTACTAAAAGAACCCCCTGCTCTCAATCCAGGTGCTGACAAAACTTTCCAGCTATTGGGAAAATTCCAGGTAGTTTGATGATACTTCAAGATCTATCTCAAATCTTAGCAGAAGCCGGGGTCTCTGCTTCACATAATGAACACATTTTGGCATCAATTAGAGATAGGTCTACTCCTATGGAAGAAGAGATACATGAAGAACCATAATATCTTCTTAGGGAAACCAAGAAGCTATGGATCATTCTTGATGAGGAGAAGCCATCGAAAGAAGAGATTAAAGAAAATCCATCTAATATGGCCTGCACTATAAAGGATAAACAAAGAAATATGGAGGATTTTCATGATGCACCAGATGTTACCCATGAATCAAATGACCAAGATTATATGGATCCCATAGAATCTTGGTTTCAAATGACTGTGAGTATCCACTCCTCCTTTATCATTCGGCAGATTGTAGCATCACATAGTTAACGCAATTGGTTCCTCATGTTCAGTTATTTCCTTGAATGTTCTTTTCAAATTTGAACATGAGTAATATTATCCTCTTATTGTGCACATGGATGCATTGGAAGTACTACTATACTTAAAAGGGAGTCATCCACTTCTTACGGTAGAGTAGGGTAGAAGAATAAATCAATGCCATGAATAAATATGTTACAACAATGCTATTAGGGTTTTGAATTTCAAAGCATAGCCACTGAAACTTCTTTTGATCCACATTGGTTGTTAACACACACATCTATGACAAGTATTGTTGAGTATGATTCACTCTAACACCTTATGATTTTACATGATTAACTACTCTAATGAGTTGTCATCCAAGATAAATATTTTAAGTTTCCCTCAGAAGGTACCATTGGAGAGACCCTATGGTGGAGAATACTAGCTCAGTTTCTCATAATGAGTTATTCATGAGAATGCTAGCATCATTCATTCAAAAGAATCTTCCAAGTCATTGTCCGAGATATTTTTTTTTAAATAAGTCCTTAGGGTAGAGGAAATAGCCAGTAATGATTAGTCATTTAAATATTTTCACGCCATCCCGTACTCTTAAGGAGTAGATTTTCCTCCCCATTTATTAAGTAAACCTTGAATTTAATTATAGTTAGAGTTTACAAAATACTTAGGGGAGGATAAGAGGTCTCGTGATGAGCCGACCTAGCACAATCATGAGACCTAACATGCATGACATTACTGTTGTTGGTCACCAAGCCAGAGTAATGGCTTTTAGATGAAAAGCTGGAAGATAGGAGGTCTCATCACGAGCCAACCTATTCATCCATGTTAATTCTTATGAGTGGCACTATCATTAGTTTGTTACCAAACCAGGACCGTGTCCTTCATCTAATTTTTAAATTAAATAAGATAGCTCTGAATCTATCTCTAGTAAGTGGGACACAAGCATTTCACTAGGTCAAAAGACATCCCTACCGAGGCTATAGATGCCTATGGGTAGTAGGGCCATGTTTGTGGTATTAAAGTTAATTACATACTATGATCTACTCGGTTATTTTTATTTTTCCCTAAATCTCATCATTTTAATTTTTGGACAATGGTTTTAAGGTGATTTGAGCATTATGTTTTGAGTTATATTATTTTTTTAAAAATTGGGAGACTTTAATAAAGTGGCACCCTTAGTGAAGGTAACCCTGTGTACTAGATGAAGAGGAAACCTAATATTTCATCTATATGACAACAAAATTTAGAGTGTTCAATAAAGAAGTTGTTGATTGGTCTAGGGAGGTGTCATCTTGTTCTATTTTTATTTCCCTTCTCTAGTAGCATAACTCACTTCCATTTTTCCATCATATTTAGAGTGGTGAAATACTCAGTAATTCTTGCTCACAAGGTGTTGATGGACAATAATGTGTATTGATTGTGGTTGCCTCTGAATAAGCACTATAGGTCTAGGTGCAGGATTTCTATAATGGGTGCAGGATTGTTATAACAGTACAAGAATCTTATGACAGTATTCTTGAAATTACACCTCTTCCAACAAATATTTTGGTGTTAACAAGACTCTGGGTAGAAAATAATTCCGAAATATATATGAAAAATAGGGATTTCATTTGAGACAAGACCACAGGTATGTAGTATCCATCATAATGATGCAATATTTCTTTTGTAATATTTGTATTAATTTTTTTTCTTGTACCTGGTCTTTTTTCATAATGATTTTCTTTTCACATCAAAAATTTATTCCTCTTTGATAAATAATTCCTGTACTCAAATGCTTCCATAATGGTTGTAACATGGTTTAATAGACACTATAATTATGATGTTGCAGACTTGATGGAAATTTGATATCTATGTCTTGATACTCCCTTGCTGATCATTAATCACTACCTCCTCATTCAATACTCCATGTCTAATATTTTCAATGAATATAATGGTATATGCCCAAATATTTGTTTGTGTCTGATGCCAAATGTTCACACTGAGGATACCTTGATCATGCTATTACATTTTTTCCATATATCTGTCAAATTATCGTGCAACGTGGATTAAGGTAACTATGATATAAATACAAGGAAGATGTATGGAATCATTTCTATAATAGAACTTGTTCTGGACTATATCATTTTCATTCTCTACAATCATCGCATTTTTCCCTCAGGTACTAACTGAATTACACCAACTTCATAACCTTACCCAGTGCTCATCATTAGTAGTCATGTTTCTTAAAACAAATCGACATTTCCAATTTATTTGATCGATTGGTCTTATATGATATTTAAAACGCATCATGAGGGAATTTTGGGATTGTTTTTTTCTTTGTTTACTCCTAAGTTCATATTGTGTTTTAACTTTCCAAGCCATGATGAAGAAATATGACCACCATGAGCCCGCATCCATAGAAGGGCTGGAGAAGACTCCTGAGTACAATGCCTGTAAACAGAAGTTGATAAAGGATGGATGGCACAAAATTATGGCCAAATTACAGGGGTATGAAGATGAGTTTGCATTGAAATTTGCACAGGATTCGATGGAAAGATAACTCAAATTGGGGATTTAACTATGAATGTGAATGAGAAAACCATTTCTTGAGTAACTATATTACCAGTGGAGGGTGTTAGGTGGTTCAAGAATAAGAGCATAGATAAAAATAAGATTTTGAAATTTCTCAAAGCAGGGCACGAAGACATCAACTGGGTGAAAGGGAAACCATATTCTCAGCTCCGAGAGGAATGGTGCGCTCCTTTATTCATTCTTCAGAAATATTTGACCTGTGAAGGTAGGTATGCCACAACTTTTTTATATCACATTAGTTTTTTGCTACATTACACTAGTGAGAAAAGGATAAATGTCCAATATTTCCTATTAAAAAGCTTGCAAATGATGTCACAGGGAGTCCGTAGGTACATTAAAAACCCTAGGGCGAGTCTTTATCATTACAAGCTTATCAAGATATTAATTGTAGATGAACTAGGCATAAGAAATGACAAATGGGACAATTTTCTTCAGAGAAATAGGTTTATAACAACCATTTAAGAACCCAACACTCAGCCCCTAATGAATTGTGTGAGGCACATAAAATCCTAGAACAAAATTAAATGGATAGCGTTCTCCCTTGCATCCTAAGAAATCGAGGTGGAAAAGGGTGGGTACCTCTACAACCCCTGCAAGCCCTTTTACTTGCAACGTTACCATATGAAAGTTAAACTCCAGTTGTTGGACGAAGGATCACATGCAGTATGAAGAAAGCCCCTTGACCTCCTTCCATAAAATTGGAATCTCAAGGCATTGATGTGGATCTTGAGGAATAATAAATAGGCACCAATGATGGAGATAGACTCTGAGAGTTTACATAATTTATTGATAAATTTATGTCTCATATTAAGGATCCAGAAACTATACAAACCAATGAACCAGTTATAGGTTCAGATCACATAGAAAACCTTGTAAAATAAGATGTTCAATTCGAAAGCCCAATGACAGAGAAAGGCCAAGGGTTTGAGTCCCCATTTGATCCTCCTGGAGTTGAAATGATGGACCTTCACTCCACCAATAATTCGATATCAAAAGGGCCCACTGATGCTTACATATTGAGGAAGAGTAATAGGATGATAAAGAGATTGAAAAAGAGGATACATGAGTTTATATTTCATGTAGAAAATGTGAAAGGGGAGAACAAATATTTCCAGAAGCTCTGTACTAAAATGCACAATAAAAACAAAAATCTAAGTGATAAGAAGGATAAATTGTAGAAGCTGGTCAAGGATTGGACCATGCAAGCTAAGTATTATGATGCCCATAACAAGGTCTTAAAAAGAGAAATCAAAGTGATCAAGGACACAGAGGGAAATAAACTAAACATTTCAATTAATACAACAGGGATCCAGCCTGCAACCCTGCATTTTTGAAATTTTGAATATATATTTTGGTTTGGCTTGCATGAGGATGTACAAGAATATTAGCATGGGAGAGTGTTGAGCCTCCATTTTGTCTATATTTCCATAGTTTTGTTGAATAAATATTGTGCCTGCACCAGGTGTTTATAGCCAATATTATCCCTTTTTATGCATTTTCAGGCCAATATATATAGTCACTTAGAGGTAACAAGCTATGGATCTATAAACTATTCTTTATTTAATGATTTGACAATATATAATGTCAAAAAATTACTAATAGCAGGCTCTCCTTGTGGCAGGTATACAGTTCTTGTTCCATCAGTCCACTTTTGGTTCCATTAGCTCAGTTCCTGTACCAGTAGTAGAAATCCCATTCTCTCTTCCATGATTTTCATACTTCGGGCTATCATGATGGAAAATGGTCATATGGGTTTTGAAGAGAATGTGTTCAATATGTTGATGTGTCCCCTTGATTACGCCCAAGTCTTCAAAACAACTGGCAGAAGAAATGGTCAAAGTATGCAGTTAAACTATCTTTTGTAAATTATAGAGTCTGTTGCAACGTGTTATTCCAATGAGGATTTCACAATTTGTTATCAACTGCAATGTTTATATGGAGCATGAATATCGATGGAAGTCCAGTTTAATGAAAAAAGTTCCAATTTTTGTTTGAAATCTTTTTTAAACTCTAAAAATCGAATATGTTGTTTGAACTTCCAATTAGTGGACAACGTTGTTAAATAGGGAGATTGTGCATTATATGAGGGATCCGATTTATATTTTGTAATTGTGTTCTGATAGGGGAAGGCTGATTTCATTGTGCAGGAGGGGAAGAGCCTGCATGCCTAGTGGGATGATCCTTGGAGGGGACCAATGGAGCTCAGCTCTGCATTGCTTAAAACTTATGTAACAAGACTTCAAAGTTAATATGATCTGGAACTTGTTTTTATGTTTATAATTCTTTCTAAATCTCCTAGTGTTGTGATCTAGTTGTTGCAAGGGAAATGGGCTGGGTGGTTTGGGCCCACTAGCTAGCATGTTGCCCCATTCCTCTTAGATTTCTTTACAGTTCAATTTTAGCTGCATAGTGTGATAGTGTGGTTTAAATAGCCTTCAACTTCATTTTATAACTCTTTCAGGTGTTTTTTGTAGGTTCATATAACAATCATTTTCATGACTTTGATCACTCAGGTTTGATTAATGATATTGTTGTTGTGAAGAATTTATTTTTAATACAGAACTTATGCTTTCTTACTACGTATTATTTATTTCACAAGTGTAATACTTGCCCCAATCTCGTATGTTGCATAACAAGGTGTTGAAGGTGCTCATTAAGAAATTCTAGTTTATTTTATCTCATCATGCACCATTCATGATTTTTGATTCCCGCACTAGGGTTTTCATTATTATTAACACGGTTTTCATTATTATTTTTGTTTGGAGCATCTAATGTTATCTTACTCCTAAGATTTTGCTGTCTATGGACTTCCATGGTAGCGTTTTCAAATCCCTGCTTATATTCATCTGATTCCTTAGAGTCAAGTTTAGTTTGGGATAATTGAAACAAATTTTGTTCTTCTTGAGTAAGAAACATAGTTTCATCATCATTGATACCCATTATATTTATCTGATTTTCTTCTACTTCTTATAATACCTCTCCACTATCATCAGCATAATTTTCTTGAAAAGGAGGTCTAATTTGTTGATCAGGACCCCTCTGGTCTCTTTGTTTTATTTGGGGAGGATTTCTCCTAGTATTTTGATTTCGATTTTGAGGTGCAGGTTGATTTCCCCTAGGAGCGACCCTCTTATTCAAATTAATCTTCTCCATCATTATTTCTATTGTTCTAACTAAGGAATTAATTTTAGCATGAGGAGAAGTAGTAGAGGGTTCCTCTTTTATGGTTACTCTCCTTTCATTCCTAAGTCTAGCTCTCTTTGCTAACAGATTTTCTTCTACACTCACTGCATCCCTTTTCATTTCTTCTAATGTGGATGAATTCCTTTCTCTAATTTAGTAAGCCATGCCTGCCTCAAAACCATTTGGGAATTTGATTAAGGCTAAATCTTGTGGTGGTTTAATGTTAGCAGGAATTGCATTGTATACACTATTAAATCTAGTGCAATAGTCTTGAACACTTTCTCTTGGTCCCCTCCTAATGATTTCATATTCATATAAAATTTGAAGAGGCTTCTTCTTAATTTCCCACCTAGTAAGGAATGTTTGATGCAATCTAGGTAAATCATTGATACTAGCAGCAAGTAATGCTTTAAACCATTTTCTCACCTCTCCTGTGAGACTTTGTGCAAACAACCTAAGTTTTACACTCTCTGCATCTACCTCTTGAAGGTAAAAGCTATCATTCATCTTGTCTACATGATGTTGGGAAGTGATAGGTCCAGTTCCATCAAATTGAGGGATTCTTGTTTGATAATCATGTGGCATGTTTGCCAAAGGATCTTGAAGGACAAGAGGGGCATATCTAGCTGTCGTTATAGGGATATGAGGATGAACAATATGATGTGGTTGTTGGATGAAAGGTGGATGCTGAATGGAGGGTAAAGGCCGAGTTGAAACTTTGGGTTTTGGTGGAGATGAAGGTTGGATTGTAGTTGAGGTTTAGGGAGAAGAAGGAGTTTGAGTTTCTTGGTGAGAAAGTACTAGAGTAGTTTTGGAAAAAAATAGGAGTAGGGCTTGTTGATCTGGGATGCACAGATTGTGATGAGGTGGATGATTTTGCATAAGAAGTTAGAGTATAAAGTTCTACATATTGTTGGACATAAGCTTCATGAACAGAAAGGTCTAAACCTGAGACCAAACCCTACGATTTATCAAAGTCTTGGAGGATTTGAAGGTCTATATCAGCAGGAGCATATTGGGCTTCAGATGAGTTTGTTTTTAATGTAGCTTGGTCTACTACTATTTGATCTGCCCAATTGCTTGACTTTGTTCTAAATAGGCTTTGTTCAAAGGGTAAGTCAAACTCAATGTCTTGTAGAGTTAAAAAGTCTTTTGGGAGTGAATCTTCTCTATGAGGGGGACTGCTACTTCCTTGGCTTTCTTCTATTCTATTTCTTTTCAATATTTTCTTAGGGTCATCTACAATTACTGTAGGCTTTGGATTGGGATTAGATTTAGTGTAGGCTCTTTTAGGAGCCAAATTTATAATCTAAATGCACACACACGCACTTATTATTTACACTGAGGGAAATAAAACCAATCTTCTTAAAGTATTCCTATCATATAATGTTTTAACCAAGGTTATGAATTTGAAAGAAATTACAATTTTTTCAATTCTCCCCAAGTATGGTCACCACTATGTTATCATTCTGTAATTTAAAAGATTGATAGAATAAACACAATGGAAAACTTCAAAACCACTTGGGAAGCTGGGATCTAGCCCTGCCAGCTTCAGAGAGGGATATATGTTTATGATTTAACTTTGTTTTGAATAGGTATTAGGCTAGTTATTACTATAATTGGTTGTTTTCTTGATTTTGATTGATTTGGTTGATTAAATATTTATATTCCGATTTGGAAATGGAGTCAAAACAAAAATATGGATATTGCATCAATTTTTAAAAGAGTTATAACAGGGCAAGCTAGGTTGCATTTATTGGATTCCTTTAGATTTTAAATGGATAATGGATATGGAAAAGAAAGTGAATTTCAGTTGAGATTGAAAAGAAATTAAATATTTTTCAATTTGACTTCAAGTGGAAAACATTTAAATTGTAAAAGCAGCTAGAATAAAGTGTTTTAAAAAACATTTCCTATTCATCACACTTTTTGTTTTACAATTAATATTTTCTAATAAACAGAGAAAAGGAAACACAGTGGAAAACACATAAATAGTAGAAACACTTCCCCAGTAATTACACCACATGAATCCTGAACGAATTCTTTGTATTATTGATGTTCTAGCAAAATTTGGAATTTACAATTGCACAGTAGGAAAAATATGTTTAGAAATCAACCTAGAATACTTCAAACAATGAAGTATTTATACTAAAATATTGAAAAACTGATTACAATCAATGTTGAATCAATATAAAATGTATTATTAGCCTAAATCTAACAATAAATTCTAACTATGACAAAAGATAGGCTCGATGTGGGTGATTTGGCATGTTGGCACTGTTTTCAAGGAATCAGTTGCTGAGTAGGCCTATTTGTAGATTGTGATGGTTGTAGTGTTGGTTGTTTCACTATCCTATGTTATGGTTGCAACTAACTATTATTTTTTACTTTTTACTCTTGGAACTCACTTAACTTATCCCATCGATCTTCATCTGGGATAGTTAACTTAATGACCTTTCTGTAGATTTCATCCACTTCAGTATACTTAGCAAAAGTAGCTTTTACTATAAAGACGTGGTTTACCTCATGCTGGATGAAAAGGTCGTGATCTAATGTCTCCAAGAAAACTTTTCATGTCATATTTCCTTTGATATTTGAAACTTTAGCTGTGTCCCTGGTAATCTCATTCAGCTTCTTCACATAATCCTCTTTGTTCATCAACGTGTCATTTATTACAAATAGAGAAGGCATACCTTTCTATGTTAAAAGTTCTATTCTACTGAAAAATATATTACATTTATCTCTAAATTGTGGCATTTTTCTTCTAGTTGTACAATCAGGTTTCTCTTTCTAAGAACCTTCTTTACCTCCAAAATTGTTTCTATCCTATCCTCCACTCCTAAGTCATCCATCTCATACCTATTCTTGGAATTTAAGAACTTGATAATGTTGTTGGTAGTAGTTGGCATGTCTCCAAGCTCCTCTTTTATGGTATTAATGGCATCATTATATTTTTCTATCAATTCTTTCTGCTCAAATATAATCTGGATGCAGGGCCAAATTTCATTGATGGATTCAATGATATCTGTCTAGATTATCTCTTTGAATTGACTCAAGGTAATTTCAATAGATGACTCCCTCTCAGAATTCTACAACCTTTCTATTAACTTTTGTGCTCTCTGTGCTTCTGCTGCATGTGAGCTATCACTCCTAGACTTATGATCCTGCAACAATTTCACTTGATCTTGAAGCTTCTTTATTTATTATGTCTAGATTGGCAGATTATACACTGCTTTGGTGAGTTGTTCTGCTCCATCTGTTGTACTTGTTGTAGAAGGTGTGGATGTGGGAATAGCTATAAGGGGTACAACCTCCAAAGGAACCAATGAAATATTGAAAGCTTACTCTTTTTCTTTTATCATCTTCTCCATCCCTGATTCCATTTGTCTCAAGTGAGAATTCTACTCCACGATGAGCTTCATCATGTTTGATTTCTAGGATTCTGTCTCTTCGATTCCTTTGGTCAAAGGGTACTCTGTAGCTATAATTTTCATTTTTTTCCTTAATGCTGCTATGTGATCATTTTTCTTCTTTATTACTTCTTCTGCAACTTTGACGGTTGAGGTATCATATCCAACTCTGCCACTAATTCTTCCAAAGACTTAATCCTTGAATCCTTGGCCATAGAAGATATTTTCTCCATTTTGAGTTGTGACTAGATATTTCCCAAGGAAACCTGCAACTTGGAAAAACTCATAGTAGTGTTAGTGAGTGTATATGATATAATTTCACCTGTTTTCTTGTGCATCTTCATTTTATCAATGGGATTTATGTGTTTAATATCAAATTCAAATGGAGTCTTTTTATAATTTGATGTTGTCTTGGGTTGTGGAATATGTGCTTGGAGAAAATCTATCTGCATTTTTCCTTTCTCAGAGTCAAAGGATGACAGCAGTCTACTCCGAGAGTTGGAAGTCTGCTTCAAGAACTGATTATAAGTGATGGTCTTCAAAACTTCATTCTTCAATTTAATTTCTCTGAATGTATCAAATATGGTCTTCTCTTTCTCCCCTGTGACAATTGTACTTGTCTAAATGGGTTGTTGTTGATCTTGTGAAATTGTCGAAGTGGTAGGAGTGAGTGTAGTTTGACCACCAATTTGTGAGGAAGTGGGTGTCTCTTTAGTGATGATGATGATTTCCTGCTCTGAATATTTGCTTGGGTTTACTTTGGAATTGATCTTGGTCCTCTTCCTGTACATGCTTTTCAATTCTTTGCTGGAACTTTTAGTCACTGAAGGTGACTCTTCTTCCCTCATCCTTTTTTCTGCTTTCTCCTGTGGGATAAGATTTTGTGATGTTGAAGTGGAAACTAACTATTCCTCAGCCTCTTGCAGAGTGTTTACAGTCCATTCTATTTGGTTCATATATCTCTCAATTTTTGGCATGTGTGTATGGATGTAAGGTGTACATTTGTTCTCTACCCTTATATTGGAGATGGTACTTAATGGATCATATGACCATGTAAAACTGAGGCCGAATTGCATTTTATTTAGAAATTTGTCTGCTTCCTCCCCTATTGTCATGTTGTACAAATGAAAGGTCCTATTTGTGTTTTGATCCTGAATTGAGATTTCTTCTTTGAAGACACAAAATGTACTTCATCAGCATTGAGCATTTGCCTAATGTATTCTAGAGAAAAAATCCTCATTGGGAGGAATTTTGGGAGATTATATGGGGCAACCTCACATCCATAGATCCTCAATTCTGTGTAATTCTGGTAAAGATACCAATCTCCTATTTTTTTTTGTTTTGAAAGTTGTAAAATATTCTTGATGTCTTCACTAATTCTTGGCTCAGAGATGTTGCTTAGAAGATTAATTGTTGGATGTACAAACATTTCAGTGAATTTTTTGTATGAATATTCTTTGTCTTCCTTCATCACCATTGTAGTCTAGAAGATGATAGACGACTCATTTACATCATCATCAAAAATTTTCATTGCAAACTTTAACTTGTTTCCCTGAAAATAAAAAACATATAACTAAAATAGAGGCATATTTAAACACTTCTTCAGTTTGGAATCTGACAAACTGGTCATGCATGGCATCTGCTAGGACTTGCCTAAAGTTAAATAGGATGGAAGGCTTAGAACTTGTGGAGAAAATAGAAAGGAATCCTATAATTGCCTCATCTACCCACTGATCTGATTAATATCCAAGGAGGTAGGAGATAACTGTAATGATTTGCTCAAGTGTATCAGGGAAAATGAAGGATGAATATGGAGGATTCTTCTTGGGTAATTAGGCATCTTCAGCCAGAAAAAGCTCAGGGTTTTTAGCCCTTTTTGCAAAATTCAGCTTCTGATATAATTCAGTGAGTGCTTTTTGAGAGAAATGGTTTACATTTTTTGTGATAGGGGCTTGCATCATTTGGTCTATGGATTGGGTAGTTATGGCTAATAAAATCTCTCCTATAGGAGAAATAATAGCTCTTTGGTTGGGTACATAAAAATATTGACACTTTTTGATGAATTTAGGGGCACTGTGGGTGTGGGGAAAAATGTAATGGGGTAAATTAGACTCCCATGGTTCAATATCATTAGAGGTGAGTGAGGGTCTTTGAGAGAAAGATGGTCGTCGGGGCTCTGTAAGCTCTGGGACTGGGAAGAAGGTGCGACAGTTGTGTTATCACTCTCCCCAACTTCCTAGGCTGAAAATAGGAGTGAAGAAAGGTAACCACAAACCAAATTTTAGCTAGGTAGCTAGCCCTACCTAACCAGAGAGGGCTATCTCTATGTCATTTTTTAAAATATTCAATTTTAGGCTAAGTACCAAATTTTAGGCTAGATATGAGTTAATATTTTTTGAAATTTGTTTAATAATTTTTTTGTTGGATGAAAAATTATGATCAGTGAAACTAAAGCTGATTTAAAAGACTGAATTGCAGAGAACATAGTAAGGCAAGGTAGGAAAACTATTTGAGCACAATTAAGTTGTCATTTGTGTATAGTGGTAGAAAAAAGGTAGGGGTCTGAATGAGCACATAATATGAATTCATTCTTCAGAAGAAAAGACACATTTGTAGAAATCTTAATAAACATAACATATAACTGATCTATGTTTATAAACTGATAATATTTTTACACGGAAAATGAAATGAAAATGAAATAACAAAGATAAAAGAATAGTGCTCAAAAGAAATACCACATGAATCTCACAATATTTGTTGCAACTTCTTTGATTTCATTAAAATATATAGTAGCTCCACAGTAATACACAGAGTTTCAAAAACTCAATTATCCCCCAATAATACTTTGTACAGTGAAGTCTATATAGAAAATAAAAATTACAACATATCACATTAAAGGCTATCATAATAGATAACACTTTATTTGCCAAAATAAGAGTCTAACTCGAACATGGAAATAAAGTTGGTTTGTTGTGCTAGCAATGTTCTAACTGAAAACAATTTCTGAAAGGAGATAATTATGGGTTGCATTGGTTGTCAAATTACTGATGATCTGGTAGAGGTTGAATTTTCTTATTTTACCACTTACTCTTGATATTCACACAAATTTTCGCAACGCTCTTCATTAGGGATGGGCAATTTTATTACCTTATGATAAACTTCATCTGTTTCAGTGTATTTAGAAAAAGTGGGCCTCACCAAAAAAACATGTTTTATCTTATACTGAATATAAATGTCATTGCTTAATGTTCCCAACAATTCCTTTCCTGTCAATGTGCCTTTGATGTTTGAAAATTTGACAGTATCCCTGGCAATTTCTTGAATTATTTTCCCATAATCTTCTTTGGCCATCAATTTATCATTAATTACAAATAGAGAGGGCAATCCTTTTTTTTTTCAAAGGCTTTATTCTACTAAAAAATATCTGAACTATGATCTCTAGACTATGATATTTATTTTCAAGATGAAGAATTAAATCCTTCTTTGTGAGCACCTTATTTACTTCCAGGATTGTTTCCATCCTATCATCTATGCCCAATTCATCCAACTCATACAAGTTTTTTGAATTCAGAAGTTTAATAATATTATTTGTTGTAGTAGGCTTTTCTCTCAGTTGTGCTTTGATTATTGCAATGGCCTCATTTTCTTTCTGGATCAACTCCTTTTGTTCAAATATAATTTGTATACTCGGCCAAATTTCAATAATATATTATTTAATGTCTGCCCAAATTATTTCTTTTACTTGTCCCAAAGTGTTTCCAATAGATTATTCCTTTTTCTCTTTCTGTAACCTCTCGATTAGCTTCTTAGCTCTCTTTGCTTCAGCTACATCTGAACTTTCATTTGTATATTTCTAGTATTTCAACAATTTTATTTGATCCTATAATTTCTTTATCTCCTCTTCTTGAATTGAAATATTCTAGACTAATTTTGTGAGTTGCTTAACTCCATCTACAGTACTTGTTGTAGAAGGTGTGGCTATAGGAATAATTGAAAGGGGCACTACTTCTAAAGGAAATTTAAATGCTTTTGCTGCTAGTTCCATTTCCTTTATCATTTTTTCTAGCTCTGATTCCATCTGCTTTATTTGAGAATTCTGTTCCATAATCAACTTCATCATTTATGTCTTCTGGGATTCAGTCTCTTTGATGTATTTTGCTAGAGGATATTCTGTAGCTGGAATATTCAATTGCTTCCTCAATGCTGCTATGTCAGCATTTTTCTTTTTGATGATTTCTTCTACTGCATTGACATTGGAAGGATCATATCCAATTTTGATCACCAGGACTTGCAGATTTTTTATTCCTTTTTCCTTAGCAAATGAAGAAAATTTCTCCATTTTCAGCTGTGATTGTACATTAGCCAATGAAACCTGCAGTTTTGACAAATTCATAGCAGTGTTAGTGAGAGTGGATGAAATCATATCACCAGTTTGTTTATGTAACTACATTTGATTTCTTGGATGTATTTCCTTAGTATCAAACTCAAATGTAGTCCTTTCGTAATCTGCTTCTGAATTTGGCTATGGAATTTGTGCTTGAAGAAAATAAAACTGCGTTTTTCCCTTTTCTGAATTAAAATCTAAGAGAAACATCCCCTAAGAGCTGGGAGTTTGTTTCCAAAACAGATTGTATGTGTTGGTCTTCAACATTTCATTCTTTAACTTTATCTCCATGAAAGTGTCAAAGATATTTTTCTCCTTTTCCCCTGTAACAACTGTACTAGTTTGAATAGCTTTCTTCTCATCCTGAGAAACTACTAAAGTATTAGGTTTAGAAGTATTTTTATCACTTTCCTTTGTGGAAGGAGGTGTCTCTTAGGTAATGATAATTACTTCTTGCTCTGAATCCTTACTAGGATTGACATTTGGGTTGAGCTTTGTCTTCTTTCTGTAATGGATTTTAAATTCTTTGTTGGATGAATTAGTCATTGGAGATGACTGATCTTATTTGATCCTTTTCCCTGCTCTTTCCTGTGCAACAAGAGTCTGTAATGCTGATGTAGACACTATTTTTTATTCAGCCTCCTATAAAGTACCCTTAGTCCATTCAATTTGATTCATATATTTCTCAATCTGTGGTCTAGGTGTATGAAAATAAGGTGTAGATTTGTTCTCTACCCTTAGTTTAGAAAAGACACCAACCGGATCATAAGACCATGTGAAACTAAGACTAAATTTCATCTCTTTCAACAATTTCTTTGATTTTTCCCCTACTGTCCTGCTATTATAGATAAAAGGTCATATCTGTGTTTTAATTTTGAATTGTTATTTCCTTTTAGCAGATAAAAAATCCACTTCTTCAACATTTTTGGTGAGGTAAATCCCCTATGTGGATAGAGGCGATCCCATTAGCCCTAGAGTGGATCTAGCCACAAACAAGACATGCTATGAAATCAATTCCTAGTTAACGAATGGTCAGATATTCGATAGATAACTTACCGTATATCCTGTGTTGTTTTTGTCGTCGAAAGAGTGGGTGCCTCTCACTCTTGGTTTGACAGATCAAGATCCGCTCGTTCTCACGCTCAAATACCTACACATACACAAGAAACAAAGACGATGTACAACATACTATTTCACATCCGTAACTATCAGTCAGTTGAAGAATACTAAATCAATTGCATCAATAAACACAACACACTGATGGAACCAATACCATAGTAGAGTATATTAATGAAAGGAAGGAAGAGTAAAACCAAGCTTCGACGTTGCGGTCTCCTCCAACAAGGTTCCAACGAAGCGCGTCTCACAAAGTCTTGTCGGGAATTCAGACGGGGCTCTCTCTACGGAATTCTCCTTGGTTCTACCTTCTCGATAGCGATTACTCAACTATAGTATCTCTTCTCCAAGTTCAGCTTCTTGGCTATATGTTCAACTAGCTTTCATAAATTGAGAAGGCTTGTTTATATAGAGGGAGAGGGAGAGGCTAGTTTCCCTATAATCATGGAAGGGAGACGGAGTGTTCCATGGGAGGAGAAAACCACTACCTAAAGAGGGAGATCTGTGGCTCATCAGATTAACCACTTCTTGTGACTCATCCCTGAGGTGGTTAAAGGAAACTTCTGCCTCTAATTTGTTAAAAAAAATTCCAAAAAAGGCTAGCGCAGGCACAAAAAAGAGAGAGAGTGCCAGCTAGCGCAACCTCTAGTGTACATCCTCCACACTGGCATGAGGGGTGAACTAGCTACCCGTGTCAATGCCAAAACATAGGTTTTTATGGGCTTTCTGAGGAAATGTTAAACAAGAGAAATAATTTCCTTATGTAGAAGGATGCAAAGAAGGTGTTTGCAGAGTATGAAACTGCTCATAGGTCATGAGGAAGACCCTCCAATATGCAGGGCAAGGGATTGCAAGGACGGTGACAAAATGTTGTGTAAAAGATGCCCCCTAAAGCATGAGGTCTGAGAGAGAGG
Source organism: Pinus albicaulis (assembly GCA_034641835.2). NCBI lineage: Eukaryota > Viridiplantae > Streptophyta > Pinopsida > Pinales > Pinaceae > Pinus > Pinus albicaulis. The sequence continues at coordinate 934,536,524 of CM076578.1, read as the reverse complement.
GAGGGGTGAAATTCTTTATGAGAATGAGTTCGACCCAAACACTACTATCAGAAAAACCTACAAGTATGAATACAACTGATACATATGATACATGACATGTGGCATGGGTGCAGCCATCCATAATAGAGTACATTAATAGTGAGATCCTAGGTATGGACACAACCATCCAACAGTAGGGATCGACAAACAGACTCAGGTATGGTCGCAGCCATCCAATAAGAAGATTCATATAATAAGTCATGGAAATACACAAAGAACCTGCAGCCTGGATTTCATCAAAAAAAACCTAGGGTCTTGCGCTCCATCTTGACCCAAACAAAGTACAAATTCGAGCATGCGAATATGTGAACTGCAGTCGAACATGCAAGAAAATCGTCTGATTACCAGCTAATGATGAAAGATGTTAACGAACGTGAGAGAAACCACCAATAATGAAAATGGCTCTCAAGGTACTAAAGGTACAATCCACGGAATGTGAATAGTGATCTGACGTTGAACACCCGCAGAGTCAGTCGATTGAAGGCCAATGATGTGGACCTTGTGACGAATGCGAAGAACCTCTCATTGAGGCATGCAGGCTCCAAGGTACCTGAAGGGAGTCCCTAGATCAACCTCCTGGATAACGATATGGAGTCGACAGGAAGTGATCTTGATTGAAGGTGGGCCATAATGTTTCCCACATCATCGACACAAGATAGAGGAACATGATGTTTGTGAATCAAGACCAACAGAGAAACAGAAGGAGGTTGAAAACTTTAGAGGCAAACTTATCTTGAACATATCGGTGGCATGACACTGGATTTGGAAGTATTTTACATCAAGGTATCTAAGGTCATGGTGACGTGGCAAAGAGCAGTTGAGCGGTCAAAAGAGATAACCCAAACCCATGGAGGCAAACAAATAATGAGATGAGATATCCGCAACCCGACACGAATGCAAATAAGTGCCATGTTCAAGAGTGACATACTGCCAACATGACTATAATCTGGTTCCATTTTTCCCACCATTTCTGGTGAGTACCCCAATTATTTTTAAAAACAAGCTTGAAGGAGATAGCATATGCTTGCGATGTAAGTTTTTCCTTTGGAAAAATCCAACCTAGTACATTTTACTAGTCCTAGGAAGGAGGAACTCGAGTAATGTCATGAAGACGGAGTCTGATGTCATCAGTTTTAATGAGTCTGATAAAGGAAAAACTCAACATCTTTTCATGTTTAGATAGTTTGAAAAGAAATCGAAAAAGAAAACTCAAGCAATCCCTTTTCGTAGGTAGTCTCACAGATCTGAAAAGGTAGAAAACCGTGTCTAAGAGAACCTCTTAGTCGCGATCATCTAAGTTATTCATTTTTCATAAATAATCTATCCCAGCCCAAAAAATGGGTAAACGTATACTGGGTAGACATCGTTTCGCAACCAATTTAACAAGTTCAAAATGACAAGTGACTCGACAATATTTTTATTTTTAGAGAGTCAGAAAAGAGCTGAAAGGTGACTCCAGTAGTGAATATTTTCGTGTTTTTACTGAGTCCGAAAAAGTATAAAATACAACTCATTTCCTCATCATAACCATGTGAAAACCTGTCGTTACACAAAAAGACACGTGTAAAACATATTTCTCGAAAATAATATGGAAATATATCGAAAATTGATTTTTTAAAACCTATTTTAAGATTTCGAAAAGTTATAAAATACCATAAGTGGTAAAGATTATTTACTTTTCACTTTTAACTCTTTGCAGAGCAACAGTGACCCATTTTACTTTCTAGCGATGATTGTGAACAATCCAGTGAACCAATCCGGATTCCGTCAGTGTCAGGTAAGATTTGACACCATTTTCTATCTTTTGAGCTATATTTCATTACCTTTAATTGTCATTTTGAATACCTTAAGGAAGGATTTGTAAAAATTAGGGCATCGCGGTTGGCACGGGTTTCGAGCATGGACCCGTGCCAATCGACCATTTTTTACACAGGGTTCATGCCAGGTGGTGTGACTATTAGCAAAATAGTTTCCCAACTGCGCAACCCAAAATCTACGTTAAATTTAAGAAAATACGACCATTTGATTACAAATTTTGATGACCAAGGGGACTTACAATGTTCATATGAACAATGCATGCAGGTACCAAGCAGAAAATATGGTAATTGACTGGAAAGAGAGAGAACACAATGAGGAGGATGAATGGGCCATGGAAAATGGACAAGGCATGAATGCCCTCAGAAATTCTGGGCTCGAGAAGTTCTTCCTGACACCATGTCTTTGGGATCAACCCGAATTACTTCAATGTTTGATAAGCATTTGCGACGAAGATCAGGAAAAGTTTTTACTTCGGCATTAGGAGCTTGAACTCAAAGTTTCTGATGTGTATTTCATCACTGGATTGTTGCGTAGGGGTGCAGTCCCTATATTGACCGGTACTCATCCTTCTGGGGAAAATGTGGCAATGGTAATTGACAGGGTGTGCTGAGGGGCACAAAAAGGAACAGGGAGTGGAAAAGTGGACATCCAAACCATCCCTGATCTAGCACTAAGAGTAGTGTTTCACACTATCACGCAGGTTGCGAGATCGCAGGCACCGCATGAGGCCACGAAGACACAACTACTTCTTGCTTCAGAGTGTATGAACCCGGCTCTCTTCAACTGGGTTGAGGCCATGACTATCAACATCAAGCAAAAACTCACTAAGTGCAAGAAGACCAAACTAAATCAGTTTGGGTATGGATCGATTCTAGTATCGTTCTTCTTGGAACGATTACCCATATTCCAGTGTCAGGAGGTTATTGTCCCAATGTCGCTACCCAGCGAGCCACGGATGGCTCGATGGGCCGCACTGATGCCTAGAGCAGGGGGTGGCCAACAAATGGCCTAGAGGCCAGAGTTTTTTTATTTGCTTTGATGACAACTAATTGTCATGGAGGATTGGCGCTATGTTGGCATAGACTTCACTAGAGACCCAAACCTCTCGCTCTCGGAGGGAGAGGATTGGGATGAAGAGCTAGGTAAGACTCATTTTTTTTATTTTCATGACTTTATGATTTTTTGGTATATATGCATGTTCTAATAGTTATTATTATATGTATGTAGATGTTGGCCCAGAGTGACCTGCAGGCATGTTGCCAATAGCGAGGCAAGTTCCTCACAATTTCGATCCTCACGGTGAGGGTGGCGAGGAGCAGCTAGTATAGAACTTGGAGGGGATCGCCTGTGGGGTCCCAGACTATGCTCGCTTGGATGATGTGCCTTGGGCCTATCAGAGGCACACTGTAGGGGTGCTGAGTCATATCCACTGCTTGCTGAGGCGGTTGGTACGGGCGGTGATGTGCTATCATGAGCACCATGCCGATTAGGCACTTAAGCTTTATTTCCTCACATTTTTGAGAGACATGTTGTCTCACGATGTAACTGAAACAAAATTATATTATTTTTTGGGTTTTATGATGCACACGTTGCAAAAATACGATATATATATATATATATATATACATACATCTATTTTCTACATGGGTCTATTTACATATGATGATGTTATTATAAATTGCGCAAATGTTTATCTGGCACAATGTTAGCTATTGCATCTGTTAATGTATTCATTCATTTTAGTATATGTTGATATGTAATGAAATCAAAATGTATTTCAAGTAAACGAAAACGCAAATACAATCTCAAAATGCATGGGTTTCGAACCGAATAATGACCGTTAAGTTGAAGAACAACAAGCTACGAATCCAAATTCACAAGAAACACGCATATGCTGAGGTTAAATACCTCGGTTAATAGTTCCAAAACAACACTATATTTAGCGACATTGTTTGTTGCTGGTCCTAAGCAAATACCTTGTAAGTTAATCAACTCAGCAATAGGATCATAAATTACCCAGGCTGCCGAAGACAAGTTCCTGGTACTGCAGGAAGCACCATCTGTGACACCAACATAAGGGGAAATAGAAATATGCATAACAAACAAGACCCAATAAGCATAAAAAAGCTCACAAAGCACATCAAACCAAAGCATGAAAAAAAATGAAAAAATCACCTATGTACACATATCATGCATGAATGACTCAAGCATAATACTTTTTTAGGTACAACCCATTCCTGGGTTGTGCTAAGGGATAACCTTCATAATCATTAAGCTCATAAGCCCCATTCTATAACACATGTTTGACAATGTAGGGCCCATGCCACATGGGTTGGAATTTACCTGCCCCCAGCTTGTCATGAGCTTGTTCGTACAGGAGAACGAGATCACCTTCGATAAAAGAACGAGGAGAAACTGTTTGGTCAAAATGATCTTTGACTCGCTTCTTCTGTGCTTTGATGACCAAGGCAGCTAAGCAACGAGTTTCTTCCAATCTCTCTAGGTAGAGGAGACATTCTTCCTCAGGCAAAGTATTAGGCAGTAATTCCACAGCTAATTTGAGTGAAGGGATTTCACATTCAATCGGAAGAGTGGCTTCCAGACCATATACCAAATGAAATGGGGTAAATTTGTTTGCACTCTTAATCGATGTTCGGTAAGCCCAAAGAGCTGAAAACAACATGATATGCCAGTTTGATTTATGAATCCCAATTATTCATTGAAGCATTGTAACAAGGAATTTTTTACAGCTTCAACTTGGCCATTAGCTTGAGGATAATAAGGTGGTGAGCTATCGTGACATAGACCCAACTTAGACGTTAGCTCCGCCATCATATAATCCCAAAAATGAGAACCATGATTGGTAACGATGGCTTGAGGGACACCAAACTGAGTAATAACATGATTGAATATGAATTGTGGTGTTGTCTTACCGTCCGCAGCTAGTATAGGCATTGCTTCAGCCCATTTCATGAAATAATCGACAACGATGATAATATACGCATGCCCCCCAGCCGAACAAGGGTTACACATCATAAAATCGATGCCCCATTTGGCAAAAGGACCAATGGTAATGACAGGGTGTAAAGGAACAGGTGGCGCACACATCTTGCATTGATATATCTGGCACGCATGGCATTTGCATACTGCAACAATGTAGTCTTTAAATATGGACGGCCAGAAATAGCCAGCATGAAGGATCTTCTGTGCGGTGGCATAACCAGACATGTGACAACCACAGGCGCCACTATGGTAGTCATTTAAAACTTTCTCAGCTTCCTCGAGGGCCAGGCATCAGCAGAGTACAGAATCGACTCCAACACGATAGAGGGTATCTCTGACAATACGATAAGGTTGTGATTGATGCCGAATGCGGCATCGGGCGTCTTTCATTAACTTAGAACTGAAAGTAGATGTTTGGAGATACACGATGATATCACCATACTACAGATCGAGGGTGCTAATCAAGAAAAGAGTTTCATCTGGAATATGATACTCAAAATGAGAAGGAGCAAACTCAGCGGGGAGATAACAAATCAAATTAGCAAAAACAAGTGATTTCATTAATTTGGCAGTAGTAAACTCCAAATCAAAGTCTTGGAGGATAACGATCCACTTCGAGTATTTGCCCCCCAACAACTTCCGAGACAGAATATAGGTCATGGGGTTATAATCATAAATCATGTTCACTATGCGTAAAAGGATATAATGATGAAAACGTTGGATGGCCTATACCACAACCAGCGCTAACTTCTCAACGTGTGCATAATGTGTTTCAAGGTCGATAAGGTTCCGAGACAAGTAGTAAATGACATGCTCATTACCGTCATAATCATCTTGAACCAAAACCATGGCGATCGTACTGATGGTGGAAGCCAGATAGAGGGTGAAATCACGATGGTAATTCAGAGGACGTAATAGAGGAGCGTTAACAAGCGACGTCTTAAGCCTATCAAAATATTTTTGAGTGATCTCATCCCAAAAGAAAGGGACGTCTTGCTTTAAAAGTCAAGTGAATCCTTTGGCTACTTCGACGTAGTTCAGGATGAAACGACATAAGAAATTTTCTTTCCCTTGGAGGCTCTGAAGCTAGTGTAATGAGGATGGGGAGGGGAGATTAACAATAGCCTCAACCTTAAGTGGGTTAAGGTGAATTCCATCTTTAGATACAATAAACCTTAAAAGTCTACCGGAGTCTATGCAGAAGATGCATTTATGCGGATTGAGTCAAATTTTGTAGCGTCTACAATGAAGAAAGATTTGGCAGAGATGTTCTGGGTGGTCTTTCCACGTATCTGAATGAGCCAGAAGGTCATCCAGGTATGGTTGAAAAATATGCCGAATATCGTGAAAGGCATAAGCCATGGCACGCTGGAACATAGCCCCAGCATTCTTTAAGCCTAAAGGGAGTTTCTTATACACGAACGTTCCCCAAGGATAGATAAAATAGGTCCTGTGTTGATTGAATGGGAGTATGTTGATCTGATTATAGCCAGAAAAACTGTCCATAAGGGAAAATATTTCACTCCCTGCATAATCGTTAATGATCTGATCGATGAAAGGAGTGGGATAGTTATCCTTAGGACAGGCCTGATTGATATCGCGATAATCAACACAGACCCAAATTTCTCCCTGCTTCTTATCCACATGAACAATATTAGAAACCCACTCTGTCAGAAGAATTGGATAAATGAAACCCGCTTTGAGAATTTTTTCAACTTCAGCTTTAATAGCAGCGGCTTTCCGAGGATGCAAGGGACGAAGACACTGACGAACAGGTTTCGCACCTGGGTAGGTGGGAATATCATGCACCACAATACTAGGGTCGATTCCAGACATCTCTTTGTAATACCAGGTGAAAACATCACAGAATTCACGAAAGAGGCTAGTATAATCTTGGACTTACTCGGAAGAACAAGTGACTCCCACATGGATGTTCTCGACAATTCCTGGTTTCACGGAAATTTCGATGGGCATCGTTTGAGTAATTTTACCCAATTTACCTTCAGCGAAGACTTCAAGAGTCATAATAGGCATTTTAAGTGGCCGAGAAGGAACTTGAGACACAAAATTCTCAAGAAAGTCAGAAATTTCCCCGAGGCTAGGCATAAACGAGGAACAATGATGCCCATCGCTCCATGGTAGATCTTCGAGAGACATGGTTTCCATGATAGCCTCATTAGATGGAAACACTTATTTCAAAGGATCAGGCACGTCCACATCACCGAGCCAGGGGGATTGAGAATAAATGTCGAGATACATGCTCAAAGGAGCACCTTCAGGAGGGGGAGAATCAGATGCAGTTGTAAGCTCGCAATAATTGATTTCAATTGGACTAAGCAGAATCGAATCTCCAAATGAATCAACATGTTCAGGTAAAGGGAAGATCCATGGGTCATCACACCGAGAGACCATATTAACTTGAATGGTATTCAGTGGCAGAAGGGGAAAGATACCCATGAGAGCGGGATCTTTGAAAAGACCCAGCCCTACACTGTCAAAGGGAGAAGGAATTTGATCCACATATGGCATGTTGTTCTTGGAAGATGAGGTAAAGAAAGACAACTGATCGACCGTAATGATTTTTCCCTCGTGTGGAAACTTTAGAAGTCGAAACAGGGTGGACGCAACACACAGCATAGCATGAGTCCAACTGTGAGTGAGTAGAAGATTGTAATTGAGTTTGGCGTCAATGACTTCTACTTCAACGTTGACCATCTTTCCTTGCAACGTGATCGGAAAGCTAGCGAGAACACCCAAAGGTTTCGATTCCCTTCCATCAAATGCCTCAAGGGCATTGGGTGACGAATTCAAGGCTCGAGAGCCAATAGCCTTCCAGCAAGAAAATGACATGACGTAGGTAGATGCACCCTCATCCACAATGGCTCTATAGATGTTGAGACCGTTAATGTCGAATTTTATGACAAGCGCAATCTGGTGCGGGAGTCGGGGGATGAAATTCTCTAGGTCGAAAGAGAGAAGGATAGAATCATCAGGGTCAATCTTGCTGATCACATATAATAATGCTTTCCATTGAGATGGAAAACTTTGAAGCACTTCTAACATGGAAATCGCAGAAGGCGCCTGTGCTAAGTCCTCAACAATAATGTAATGCTAAGCAGCACGGGCGTTAGAATTATGAGAATATTTTCAGAGAACACCTTTAGAAGGTGGTCGTACACCAGGTTTAGCACTGGGCCTTTCAATTTCAAGGGGACCAGAGGCAGGTGGGGGAGGAGGACCATCAACAACCCCTTTCCTAGCTTCCTAGCTTGATCCGGCATAATCCTTTGACTGAATAGCAAGGGAAATGGGTGTAGAACCATTCATCATGAATACTTGAGAGCCAAACGATGCAGATGGCGGAGGTTGCTCGACCATCTGGGTTTTTTGAGATGGGAAAGGTTCCTAAAGGACCACCAGAGTTCCCTTAACACCTTTGAGTAGTTGAATAACCTCAGATTTTCTAGGAAAATCCTTAGTGTAGTGTTCCTCATCACAAATCAGAAAGGGATACTTCGACTTTCACTGTGAACCATCATCAGCATGAGGTTTAGATGATTCTGGTTTTGGGGCATCAGCTTTGGCCTTGCCTTTTCCCTTCTTTCTCCCCTTGGAAGTCTTGTCCGCAGGATTGGCTTGAACAGCGTTGACCTCCGATGTTTTACTAGAATCCGGGGTAGCCTAAGGAGCAGAATTATTGGAAGAATTTGATTTCTACTTCCCATTGGAAGAATTGCATGAATTCTGAGACACAAAACCAACAACATTGTCGAATGATGGGTAGCCAATGTTTTAGAGGTCCCAGGTCGTGGAGCTTCAGTCAAATGTCATACAAGATGCCCGATTGAGAGTACACTAAATCAAGGTACTAGACACGAGAAATGGCTTGTTACTCGGTTACAAATGCCCCAATGGTGATGTCTTTTGCAATTTGATTGAAAAAAGAGGTAGTGAACCAATGAGTAAGAAGCTGATAAGAAATTTCGAACTTGATCAGGCGACGAAGCCATCTCCATTCATGAATGTGGTCTGAGATATGGGTAGCCCAGTCCTGTTTCAAGGATGTTAGGAGATGCGTCCCAGCTTCGTAATGAACTGGAAACTGGAAATGAGTAAGAAATGCCATAGTGAGAGTGTTGAAATCTTGAAAGATACCACAAGGTAGTTCAATATACCACTTAGCAGCAGCTCCGATGAGAGTGCATTAGAAGGGATGGAGTCAAATAGAGTCATCCACCCAAGAATTGGAGGAACACCATAAATGGTATGTCATGACGTGTGCTTGGGGGTCTTCTCAAGACTTGCCCTCAAAGTTGGGAAAATCACTAGGAACCTTCGTTGGAACCGGAGGCCAAAAAGGATTATGAATAATGGGATCATTTGTCAATTTGGACACATTCGGTAGCTCCAAAATGGTGAGGAAAGATAATTGAGGCTTAAAAGACATAGTAGGTCCTTGAAAAGGACCTGTACCCATACTCCATCCTGGTTGAGTATAACTCTGCCCCCATTGGTTTTTTCCCATAGGATTCGTACCATAAGGGGTATAAGTCAGATAATTTGGTTGATATGGTGGCTGAGGACTAGGATACGGGGGTTGAAGACTGGGATACTGATTCTAAGTATACAAGGGTTGTGATTGAGTAGCATAAGGATTTTTATGTGGAGTATAAGTATAGCCTGGCGGTTGAGGGTAATAAGCAGGACCTTGAGGCGGGTTGTATACCAGTTGATATTGACCTTGAGGGTAATAACTGCCTTGGGGTCGAACGGGCTCTTCGTAAGTGGGGCCCTGCTAAGCTGGATAAGTTAGGCACAGCGGTTGATTCGGCTTCGACATAGAGTAGAGCGGTGGCTGAGCAGGTTGACCTGATTGATGAGGGCCACCAGGTTGCCCTTGCAGAGAAAGTTGGCCTAATGGTTGCGGTGGGCCAGGTTGTACCTGATAACTAGGTTGACCTGGAGTAGGACCATAAGATGGTCCTGGCTGTGCAACATTTGGACCAATCGGAAGATATGGCTGTTGAGGGTGCACCAAAGGTTGAGATGGATGGATCTTCCCCCCAGGGCCGTATGAAGGTCTGGGTTGATATACCAATTTCCCAGCTAGTCCTTGAGGTTGCCCTGGTTGGATCATAGGCTGAGCTTTTAAAGGTTGACCTTGAGGATTGTAAGGCTTCCCTTGTGGGCCGCAAAACAATCCCTGCTGGACCAAAGGTTTTCCTTGAAATGGATGTCCTTGTGGGTCATACGCATACCCTTGTTGGGCCGAAGGTTGTCCCTGAAAGGGTTGTCCTTGTGGGCCAAAATCATACCCTTGCTGAACCGAAGGTTGTCCCTGGAAGGGTTGTCCTTGTTGGTTAGAAGGTTGCACAAACATGGTAGGTATAAAAATATTAATGAACTGATAAGCCTCAGGAGCAGGAAAATAGATGGGGTTTTCGTGCTCATCATATTGAAACGGAAGTGAATAAATTGGGGCACCATCCGCTCCATAATGATAAAAATAAGGACGATTTTTAATATTCCAAATTTTTAGCCTTCAAGCTAAATGGAATATTTGAGTTGTTTCATCACTAGGTAGGTGAATAAATGGGTTGGGAGGCCCATTAACCTCTTTAGAAGGATCAATAACACTCCTAATGTGAAAGGAGTAAGAATAAGCAGCTTATTTGAGCACCCTTGAGTGTGACCAGAGATGGGGACATGTTGATTCAGTCAACTTTGACCAAGTCAACAAAGTTGTCTAGATGCATTGAACCACCTTGATGGAAAGCACAATTTTGGTGGAGGACAATTTGGATGAGCTTGATGGCACATGTGGATGGGAACCAATGAGGAGAGGTTCACTTTCTACATAAGGAAAATATGTAGGCCTTTTCTATTCATGATTTTGTATTTCGATCTCTTGATCTTGTCTGTTAGACTTGGCTTCCCCTTGCTGTTTAGCAAGGTAGCACTGGGTGTTCCCGAGCAGGAATCCCACCTCTTCCCTTGAGAGGCCTCTTGGGAGAGCTTGTCCTGTATTGCTCCACATCCAGGCTCAAGGCCAAGCATCATTCTTCAGTCCCAACGTTATTTCTGTAGAAGAATATTGTTGAGTTGTAGGGTGTTTCAGTGGAGGATTCTTACACCACTTCCGGGTCTGTTTCTCAGTAGAGGGTGCCACCCTTCTCTTGAGAAATCAGCTAGGAATATTTCTGAGAAAATTTCATATCTTGGTAGTAGGCCAAAGCAGTTTTCATCTCCTACAGCACAGTCCCTTGTAGGAACTGCGTCATTTTATGCAGAGTTGTTGTAGCAGGGTTAAGACCATTGTTTTTGAGCTAGTTTCCTAGGGAAAGGACCAACCTTTCTCCCAGAAAGCTAGAGGAAGGGATCCTCATCCCTATTTTGTATTATTCATCTATATTTATGTAATTTTGTAGTAATACTTCATTTTCTGAGTTGAATATTCAGATCTGCTCTTTCTTGTACATGTGTTTCATGATACCCTTGCCGGGTTAACTCTATAATGCAATAAGGAGGCCAAATCTTTGTTTTCTTGGAATATTTTTCCATAAAGTTCTAGATCCATGTTATTTTATCATGTTAATACAGAAACCCTCATAAAATAACGTTGTACATGCTTCAGTATTTTTCTGCATAACTCAAGTCATGGGATTTGGCTATTTTTGAGTTGTTAGGTAGCTGGAAGGTCTGTTTAATATATCAAAAGGGATTTATTTCTGATTCCCTTTTGTATGTGAGGGCCTAACATCATATTCTAAGGGAACCCAGTGTTATTTCACCCAGTAAAAATGCATATGTTCATAAATAACGTTTTCAGGGTCTAATTCTTGCATTTTCCCCACTTGGGAATGTGTAGGAATTCTTCTTTTGCTGTTGTTTCACTCATTTGAGGGCTATGTGTTTATGAACACATCATATGAGTCTACTTCCTGGATCTCCAAATTTAGAATACCTTAGGTTATTCTTATTGTTGTATAAAATTCCCATTTTGGGATATTACAGTGATATCAGAGCTTCAATCTTGGCTCAAAATGTGGAACTCAGCCATGTACCTATCCAAATAAGGAGAGATGAATAGAAACAAGACTCCATTATGTGAGGAAAAATGGAATATAGACTTACAAAGCTTCTTCCAAAATCTGTATAGTGCATCAATGAAAATCTTAAGAAGATGAGAGGAGAGATGAAATCTCCTGAGGAGTTTGGATCTAGAGCCAGATCTAGATTGGTACATGATAGGTGTGAGCATGTAGCTACATCCTATTATTCACAACACAATAAAATTCCCATGTTTTCTATGAGAGAAATGAAAGAAGAGGAAATGCCGGAGAAGGGAGTTCTTAGTAATTTTCTGCAAGAGTATGAGTCTCAAACTGAGAAGTTTAGAGATCATATTACTTTCAAATATTTTCACAAGATCAAGGTGGAGAGGAGCTAGCTGCATAACATGGATATATTTTCTCTATCTACCTTTGATGGATCCCCAAATTTCTCAACCAAATATTGGGTGGAGGAGTTGTGTAATTATTTGCAGCAGCACCCAGTTTCTGAAGAAGAAGCCATTAGAGTTGCAACATTGCATTTTGAAGGTAAGGCCTATGCTTGGTGGATGTTTGAATCATTTTCATTGAAAAATGTTAATACTTCTTCTTTTTCAAAGTTCACTAAAAAATTGGTTGAAATATTTTATACAAAACATGAGACAATCAAACCAATGAAACTTTTTCATAAGTTGGGAGGACCTGCAAACTCAAAACCACTTCAAAAACCTATTGCAGGAGGTCATATCTTGCATGATACCTTGCTGGAGGAAAGATATTTGTTTCATAATCTTGGACAAGAGGGCATGCAGGGTCGTTTTTCAAAGGAGGATCCTCTTATTGAGCAGTTACCTCCTATTCATATTGAAGATGAAGAGAAGGATGGGGGTTACTGTGCTGTCACATCTAGAGCATATCTAGTGCCTCATGCAGAGGAAGGAGGAGCACATGCTCCAATAGGGGGGTTTCTTGTGTCATTGCAAGAAGTTCCCTAGCATCTCACACATGGGAGGAAAATTAAAATCAATGAGCAGCATGATTGTGAGATGATGTTGATGGAAGGAGAAGGTAGGGAGGAAGTACATCATCACTTGATAAGAAGCACACACCCCTATCTCTTTCAGAGAGTTGGTGTAAGGAGGAGGGAGACTGGTTTGTGCTGTAAGGGAAAGGGCAAGGTTGTGCAACCATATGAACAATCTTCTCTTTCCATGGATATCTCACTACATGGAGGCATTTCACTGGGGAGGCCACCAGAATTGGAGTTGGTAAGAGAAATTTTTCCATTTGGATCATCCCTCTTAGATTCTGGAGAGGTGAAGACTTTGGAGGAGTCTAGTACAACACAGAGAGTTTGGGATAGTCTCAAGGAGGAGAGAGACATTCTCCCATTTTCAGCACCACCCAATCTCACTGTCTGTACTGTGATGACAGAGGTTGTTGCAGTCATGGAGGATGGCACCTTCATGGTGCAAGGGAGCTTCTCCATGGATTTGGAGAAATAGAGGGTAATTCCTTTGAGGAAGGAATCCTCCATACATTGGAGTAGATGGAGGCCACTCATGCTTGCTTTGGCCAAGATTGGGAGATTCTTTTTGGAGGATAACTTCTCATGGGAGGCCAACTTCCAAAGGTTACTACTTCTTTTTCAGCATGAGAAATTGCATGATGGGCATGGCAGCAATTTGGAGGATGCATTTGGCATGAGGTATGTCAAAGGAGAAGACAACAGAAGGTGGAGAGCTTCACATTACAGATCATCAACATTGTCTCTTAGGAGGATTGATCCATATTGTTGGAAATATGATGCAGAGTGTTGTCCTTGATGGCAACCCACTAAATGAAGATAAAGACATGAGATTGTTGGCTTGTGCTGTCCTTGATGGCAATCCATTTGATGAAGTTGTGCTTGAAAGAATATGTATTGATAAACTTGTTAAATAATGTAAATCTGATGTATCTACAGTGAGTACAGAAGGTAATGAAGAAAGAAATTCAGTATGTGCTAGATCTATGATGAAAAGAGTATGTCTAAATGCATACGCGGATTTGTCTAGGAGAAGTCGCGTATGCACGCGGGAAGGAACGTTCCAAGTCGCGTATGGGCAAAAGCACTCATAAAGTACAAAACCAAGGGTAAACACCATGGTATTGACCCATTGTATTGAGTAATGATTCGTCTAAATGACCCCGTCCAGGAATACCATCGGAAGTAATGTGGTTTTGGCTCATGGTATTGAAAAAGGGTAAACCTATATAAGGAGAAGAAATTCATTGTGCAAAGAACAGGTGTGTGAGCAAGATGTCTGAGCTTGAATGAATACTTCTCTCTGAAGTATATCTAAATGGAAAGGGTTACAGTTGAATGATAGATCTGAATGCATGAAGCACCTATCAAGAAAATGATGAAGAAGTGAATCTAGATCTGAAATGTATTTGTAATTGCTACATCTGTTTATGGAATGATTAGATCTGAGATGAGGCGAACATCTGTCTGACGTAAAGGGTAAAATCTGTGTGATGTGTCTGTTCTAAAGAATTGCAATGTCTTAAAAATCTGAAGAACCATACGCTAGTTTGACACAGAAGAAGCGCGTATGTACGCGTCTTCGATGAAGAGAAAGCGCGTATGCGCAGTGGAATTAGCTTTGTAATATTTACAAAAGTATACACGGGTTTGTATGGCAGAAGGCGCGTATATACGCGGTATAAGTGAAAGGAAGGCGTGTATGCAAACTAGGGTTTGCTGAAGCATGGGATATGAAATGTCTAATCTGTTCTGCTGTGTTGCTGCTATCTGTATTCTACAGTTCTGAGTTGTTGGTTTCAGTTTGGTTGTATGATGGAGCTTAAATATGTGTGTTGGATCCAGTGTGAAAATTGATGAAACGTGGTCCATAAAGGTGCTGAGGGTTGTAGCCTTCAATCAGGGGGTTGTAGCTCCCTTCCAGGAGAGGCTGGTAAACGAGCGTAGGTTGGTGCCTGCGTACTGGTATGAGTCTGCACCAGTACATATGTTGTAAGATGTTTTCCTTATAATAAAATATTGAAGGCTGAGCAACGACAGCGATGGTTTTCTCCCGACTTGTGTTTCCACCTAAAATCCTGGTGTTCATGTGTGATGCTTTGTGTAATGGTTTATTCTGTTCTTACTGCACATGTTTACTATTTATTGAACATCTGATGAATGAATGATGGAATGATGTAAGTAAAGAATTATTGACATAATTAGATCTCTGTGTATACGCGAGTTTCATAAAGGGTATCCGCGTATATACACGAGTCTGTATCAAGAAAGTAGCATATGGGTTTTAGAAGCAAGAAAAAGTAAAAATTTTGAATATGCAGTAAATACTGATTCACCCCCCCTCTCAGTATTTTTCCCAACAATTGGTATCAGAGCCAGGTTCTTCTGCAGAAGCTTAATCGCTTGAAGGAGATCCGTCACAATGGGAAGCCATGAAGGAGTAATGTCTCTAAAGCCACCACTATTTAATGGAAGCAATCTAATATTCTGGAAGGTACGAACAAAAGCATATCTGCAAAGTCTTGGTGCAGAAGTATGGGCACTCGTGGAAGAAGGCTATCAATATCCGGCAAGTATTCCTACTGATGCGGCTGAAAGAAAGAAGTATAAAATCAATGCTAAATCAGTGAATGTCTTATTAGGAAGCATGTCTGAACCAGAATTTTCTAAGGTGATGCAGCTAAATTCAGCAAAAGAAATATGGGACAAAGTCATTCTGAGCTATGAAGGAGATACAAAGGTAAAAAGTGCAAAACTCCAAACTCTCAGAATTGAATATGAAAATTTAAGGATGCATAGTGATGAAAGTATTGCCATTTTCTTTTTACGTCTTGATGATGTTGTAAATCGAATGAGAAATTTGGGTGAAACCATAGCCGATACTACTCTGGGGGAAAAAGTCTTAAGATCTTTGACTTCAAAATTTGACTCTAAAGTTTCAGCTATTGAAGAAAGGCAAGATCTGCAAACTCTAACTATTGTTCAATTACATGGTATCCTGACTGCTTTTGAAATGAGACAAGGAGGTCCTTCTCAAATCAAAGAAGCTGTGTTTAAGGCGTCTGCAAAAGGAAAAGAAAAGGAAGTTGTCAAGGAATCCAGCTATATATCTAAAGAAGAAGAAGAAGAAATTTTTTTAAGAAGACTCCAACTAGGAACCGGAAGGTTCAAAGGTAAGCTTCCATTCAAATGTTTTGGTTGTGGAAGAGTTGGTCATTATGCTGCAAAATGTCCTTATAATGAAACATCTGCTAAAGGGAAAGAAGTAGCAAGACGGAATAAGAATCGATCTAGCACAAGAAAAAGTTACTATATTAATGAAGACAGTGATGGGTTATCTGATAGTGAGGAAGAATGTGAACAAGATATTAGACTGCTCATGGCAAAATAATCTAGAGAAGAAAAGGATACTTTTGTGGATGCTCTAGAAGACAATGATTTTCTTGAAGAAAACAATCAACTCAAAGTAAGCCTAGAAGAAAAGAACATAATCATAGAGACTCTTGAAAATCAGCTTGAAGCAAAAGAAAAACGCATTGAGGAATTGGAATGTGAAGTAGTAAGTCTAAGGAAAGATAATGAGAAAGTGAAATCTCTCAATCTTAGATTTTCTAAAGGTTCAGAAACCTTAGATGAGATTATCAAGGTACAACGGTCTCCTCTTATAAAAACATGTCTTGGATATACTGGGGAATATTTTCAGACTTCAGCACCAAATTATCTGAAAGTAGCCACAGCTGGTTCACTACATTCAGCCACTCAGCAAGGGAACAAAGGATCTTTACAGGTAAAGCATGATCATCTCAATTCAAGGAACACTGACAGGGAGATATTTCAAAGAAGCTACAACCAACAGGTAAATTCAAATAGAAGATTTCATGATCGCAGAAATTTCTACTTCAATGGACAATGTTTCTCGTGTCACAATTTTGGTCATAAAGCGGTTCAATGTGTTGCATATAAAACCATCATGACAAGAGAAGCAAGAAAGAAAAGGATGAATATTGAACCAAAGAAGATCACCTATAACAACTTTTCTCCTCTTCAAAACGAAGTTGAATGTACTTATTGCAATAACTTTGGTCATGAAGAATCTGAATGCAGGAGCAAGGTCCAGCCAAAAGAACATGATCCCTCAAGCTCTAAAGTGTGGAAAAAGAAAGAAATACCGGTTGAAAATTGTGGGATAGCATTATTTGCAGAAGGTGAAGAAAATCAATGGTACATTGATAGTGGGTGCTCAAGACACATGACAGGTGACAAAAGCAAACTTCTTGCATATAATGCTCTAGAAAAAGAAAATAAAGTTACATTTGGAAATGATACTCCTGCTGTAATTAAAGGAAAAGGTTCAGTGTTTCTAAAAGAAAAGGTGAAGGCTAATGATGTCATGTATGTGGATGGATTAAGGCATAACCTGTTAAGTGTAAGTCAAATGTGTGATCAAGGAACAGAAGTTGTCTTTGGTTCAAAAGAATGTGTGGTTTGTGATCTTGATACAGGTAAAATTATTATAAAAGGGAAAAGAAATCCAAGCAACCTGTATGTACTGAAGAACTGCAAAGATCAATGTTACTTGAGCAAGTCTTCAGAAAATTGGCTATGGCATAGAAGGCTGGGGCATCTGAGCTTCTCTCAAATCAACAAAGCAAGCAGACTTCAAGTTGTTCGTGGTCTTCCCAATATTAATCTACCAGAAAGTATCATATGCAAATCTTGTCAATTCGGTAAGCAAACCAGAGTACAATTTAATGCCAAGGAAGGATCATCGAGTAAGCCTCTTGAACTCATTCATACTGACACATGTGGACCTGTAAGGAAAAATTCACCACGTGGTGAACAATACTATATCTTATTTATTGATGATTTCTCTAGAATGTGTTGGATTGGGTTGCTTAAACACAAAGATGAAGCATTTGAGAAATTTCAGATCTTCAAAGCACTAGTTGAAAATGAATTAGACCTAAAAATCAAGTGTCTTAGATCTGATCGAGGAGGAGAATATACATCAGATGAATTCCTTGAATTTTGGCGATTAAGAACTAACAAAAAGCGATTCTCTGTGTTGGCACTCAACAAATAGCGTGGCAGAAAGGATAAAATAGAACAATTCCAACAAATGGCTAAGAAGTATGTAGCCAAGATTCTGGGTACTTTGTTTTGGAGGGAAAGCGGCATCTGGCGGTAAACATTCTCAACAAGGCACATGTTTGGGTAAATAGTGATAAAACTCCATATGAACTCTAGTATGATAATTCTCCCTCTGTAAAGCATTTTAGAGTTTTTGGAAGCAAATTCTTTATCAAAAATAATGATGAAAAGCTTGGCAAGTTTGAACCTAGATCAGATGAAGGGATATTTCTTGGTTACTCCTCTACAAGCAAAGCATACAAATGTTACAACAAAAGGCTTCGAAAGATTGTTGAATGTATTGATGTTGTTATTGATGAGTCTCATGCAGCTCCTAAAGAAGAAAAACAAACAACAAAAGAAGATGATGATGAATTTTGTCCTTCTACATCAAATAGAAATGATATAGACAGTGGATCCAATGAAGAACCTGAAAATGATCTATCTGAAAAAGCTCCATCCAGATATGTTCAAAAGAATCATCCTGAATCTCAAATTTTGGGAGACAAGGAATCAGGTGTACGAACAAGGAGAACTCTTGTGGGATCTTCGAGTCATCTTGCACTTCTATCCACAATTGAACCACACAATGTCAATCAAGCTAGCAAAGATGAATGTTGGAAGCAAGCCATGAATGAAGAGCTTGATCAAATTGAAAAGAATGACACTTGGGAATTGGTACCAAGACCACATGATAAAAATGTCATTGGAACTAAATGGATTTTCAAGAACAAGTTAAATGAGAATGGGGATGTTGTAAGAAAAAAAGCTAGACTGGTTTGCAAAGGGTATACTCAACAAGAAGGTATAGACTTTGAAGAAAATTTTGCTCCTATAGCTAGACTTGAAGCCATAAGAATGTTTCTTGCTTTCTCAAGCTATCAACGAATCAAAGTTTATCAAATGGATGTTAAGTCTGCTTTTCTTAATGGTGATCTAGAAGAAGAAGTATATATAGAACAACCGGAAGGATTCATTTTGGGAAATAATGAAAATCTTGTTTGTAGGCTTAAAAAGGCTCTGTATGGACTCAAACAAGCTCCAAGGGCTTGGTATTATCGTCTTGACAAATATCTTCATCAACAAGGATTTTCAAAGGGGTCTGCTGATAGCAACTTATACACAAAAGTTGAAAATGATAAACTAGTGATTGTGGTTGTATATGTTGATGATATCATTTTTGGGAGTAACGAAGAATCTATGAGTCAAAAATTTTCTTCTGTCATGCAGCAAGAATTTGAAATGTCTTTACTTGGGGAACTAACATTCTTTCTTGGCTTGCAAATGCATCAAACTGCAGATGGTATATTCCTATCACAAGCAAAATATCTTAAGCAAATTCCGAAGAAGTATGGCATGGAAGAATGCAAACCTGTAAGTACACCAATGATAACCGGATGCAATCTCAGTTCTCATGATGATTCTCCCACGGTGAATCAACCAGAATACAGATCAATGATAAGAAGTCTACTTTATCTCACTGGGACTAGGCCAGAAATTATGCATGCAGTTGGGATTGTTGGATGATTCCAAGCTAATCCAAAAGAGTCTCACCTTGAGGCTGTCAAAAGAATTTTCAAGTATCTACAAGGAACTCAAGACTTTGGACTATGGTATCCAAAGAATGCTGATCTTACTCTTCATGCTTACGCTGAAGCAGATTGGGCAAGAAATGTTGATGATCGGAAAAGCATGAGTGGTGGTGCATTCTATATGGGACCCCGATTGGTATCTTGGCTCAGCAAGAAGCAAAATTCTATTGCATTATCTACAGCAGAAGCAGAATATGTGGCTGCCACATCTTGTTGCACTCAACTCCTTTGGATGATGCAAACCTTGCAAGATTTTCAAATCAAATGTACACCTCCTGTCCCCATTAGGTGTGATAATACAAGTGCCATCAGTATCTCAAAGAATCATGTTATGCATTCGAAGAGCAAGCACATTCCCATCAAGTATCACTTCTTACGTGAACAAGTGCTTGAACAAAAGGTGAAGTTGGAGTATGTTCCTTCCAAGGAACAAGTTGCTGATATCTTTACCAAACCTCTGCCTAGGGAAGCGTTCGAGTATCTAAGACAGAAACTGGGAGTAGTCTCTGCCAGTCAAAAGATCAAATCTGCTTAAATTCAGAAGATTAATTTGAATACGCGGTTTTACTGAAACACAGTCACGTATATACGCAAGTATATTAACATAAAGCCGCGTATGGATAATTGCTGACAATTTTTGGTTGGTGTCAGCATTTTTCAGTATTGATTTGGTTATTCTGGCTATGATTATCACTGACAGAGCATTTGATGTAAAGAAGACAGGTACAGGAAGGACAAACTCAGGGGGAGATGAAGGAATGTGAAGTTTTCAATGATTCACTTTCCATACGCGAGTTACATGAACAAAAGTCGCATATACACACGAGTTCCAGCAGACACAGTCGCGTATTCATTGTTGATAAGAGAATTTATATGATAGCTGAAGATCTGGAGCAGAGGTTCAGGGGGAGCATCAGTCTGACTGTTAATAACTGCATTATTGACTCTGTATCAACTTATTTTCTCAGCTCAAAATAATGATGAAATGATACTTGGTTTCTTATGTTGAAGATCATGGATGAGCCCGAATAGTTACTTAATGAAGAGTATCTGTTGGATGAGATGGAAGTCTTATGATTCAGAGATATGGACAGATCATGCAGAGTTTGTTGCTAATGACTTGTTGTTGAAAGTGTTCAGGTTTCACAAGTTAAGGAGGAGCCTTGGCCATATGGAAAGGATGCATTGGATGCACATTGTCAGGGGGAGCCCTAGTATAATGCATTGTTGGCATTATGATGGTTCTGATATATGATCTCTCTTGAGGTCTTTCTGGTTTTGGTCATGAAAATTCATATTTGTAATTTGATGAAAAGGTCATGTTGAGACCCATGATGTAAAATTGTAATATTCAGTCATGCAAGGACTTGTCAAAATTTGTAAACCCACTTGGTTGGGTAGCTGAGTCAAATTTGTAAACCCACTTGGTTGGGTAGTTGAGTCTCTTATGTAAATCCACTTGGATGGATCTTTGATGTATGTATGAGTCTTTGGTGATAGGAAGGTCATAGAGTCATGTACTTCATTGAACAATATGTTTGAAGATTCAGCATGAGCTCAGGGGGAGCTTGGTCACTTCAGTGTACATCAGATCTGCAGAACGTTTCCTTCTACATGAGGAGAAAAACCGTGTGTTGATCTTGATCCACCCTTTGCCCTTGATGACAAAGGGGGAGAGTGACATGGTGTTTGAAATGGAGAGAAAGAATGGTGTCAAAGAATAGGGAGAGTGACATGGTGTCTTTGTATTCTTAATGTACCTATCTGTTGTGGTGATCAAACACCATCGTGGTTGCCATCAAGTCCAAAGGGGGAGATTGTTGGCAATATGATGTAGAGTGTTGTCCTTGATGGAAACCCACTAAATGAAGATGAAGACATGAGATTGTTGGCATGTGCTGTCCTTGATGGCAATCCAATTGATGAAGTTGTGCTTGAAAGAATATGTCTTGATAAACTTGTTAAATAATGTAAATCTGATGTATCTACAGTGAGTACAGAAGGTAATGAAGAAAGAAATTCAGTATGTGCTAGATCTATGATGAAAAGAGTATGTCTCAATGCATACGCGGATTTGTCTAGGAGAAGTCGCGTATGCACGCAGGAAGGAACGTTCCAAGTCGCGTATGGGCAAAAGCGCTCATAAAGTACAAAACCAAGGGTAACCACCATGGTATTGACCCATTGTATTGAGTAATGATTCATCTAAATGACCCCATCCAGGAATACCATCGGAAGTAATGTGGTTTTGGCTCATGGTATTGAAAAAGGGTAAACCTATATAAGGAGAAGAAATTCATTGTGCAAAGAACAGGTGTGTGAGCAAGATGTCTGAGCTTGAATGAATACTTCTCTCTGAAGTATATCTGAATGGAAAGGGTTACAGTTGAATGATAGATCTGAATGCATGAAGCACCTATGAATAAAATGATGAAGAAGTGAATCTAGATCTGAAATGTATTTGTAATTGCTACATCTGTTTATGGAATGATTCAATCTGAGATGAGGTGAACATCTGTCTGACGTAAAGGGTAAAATCTGTGTGATGTGTCTGTTCTGAGGAATTGCAATGTCTTAAAAATTTGAAGAACCATACGCTAGTTTGATGCAGAAGAAGCGCGTATGTAGACAGCTTTGATGAAGAGAAAGCGCGTATGCGCAGTGGAATTAGCTTTGTAATATTTACAGAAGTATACGTGGGTTTGTATGGCAGAAGGCGCGTATATACGCAGTATAAGTGAAAAGAAGGCGCATATGCAAACTAGGGTTTGCTGAAGCATGGGATATGAAATGTCTGATCTGTTCTGCTGTGTTGCTGCTATCTGTATTCTACAGTTCTGAGTTGTCGGTTTCAGTTTGGTTGTATGATGGAGATTAAATATGTGTGTTGAATCCAGTGTGAAAATTGATGAAACATGGTCCATAGAGGTGTTGAGGGTTGTAGCCTTCAGTCAGGGGGTTGTAGCTCCCTTCTAGGAGAGGCTGGTAAACGAGCGCAGGTTGGTGCCTGTGTACTGGTATGAGTCTGCACCAGTACATATGTTGTAAGATGTTTTCCTTATAATAAAATATTGAAGGCTGAGCAACGACAACGGTGGTTTTCTCCTGACTTGGGTTTCCACCTAAAATCCTGGTGTTCATGTGTGATGCTTTGTGTAATGGTTTATTCTGTTCTTACTGCACATGTTTACTATTTATTGAACATCTGATGAATGAATGATGGAATGATGTAAGTAAATAATTATTGACATAATTAGATCTCTGTGTATACGCGAGTTTCATAAAGGGTATCCGCGTATATACGCGATTCTGTATCAGGAAAGTAGCGTATGGGTTTTAGAAGCAAGAAAAAGTAAAAGTTTTGAAGATGCAGTAAACACTGATTCACCCCCCCTCTCAGTATTTTTCCCAACAATTTGAGGTCTCAACTCTTGGTAGAGTACTCCAAGGATCTTGGTACATGCATGATTCTTGATGATCCGGATGGAGATGACAGATATATGGTGGATGATATGGTCATCTATTCTTATGGCAGAGTCTTCTTGAATAGATCTTCTAAGCTCATGGAGAAGCTGCTACATGCAGCACATGAGGACTTCTTCTCCATGCATTTTGATTCATATCTTTCCCTGGCAGAGGAGTTCATTTGGGAGGGCATTCAGCATGACATATTTCAGCATATGGATAGATGCATAGCCTATATGGTGATAGAGAGGATGTCATAGCCACCTTCCTACTCATTGGGAGTAAGGGAGCACTTCCAGTTGAGCCATTTCAGCTCAATACCTCAAATGCATGATGGAGAATGTACAATTTCACCTTATGATTTTTACTTCTTGTATTTTTATGAGCATCATATTGTACCAAGGAGGATTATTCCTTCTTGCGTATTGTATAATGATGTACCTGAAGCCATTTGTAGCATTGATATTGGCTATCTCATTGGTGGTTTGTGGGGGAAGCCACATTATTGTTGGTGTGCACCATTGACACCCTTTTGTACTTTCATGGTTATATCTTGTAAAATTATTGTGGCAGAAAAAAAGTGGCTGGAAAAGCACTTGTTTTTGTTTGATTTGATGTAGGAAATGAATGCACTGTGGTGGTTCCTTGTGTGGAACCTTGATCCACTTTCTGGTTGTCATGTGACAACATGTTTCTATTGGTTTTTGCTTCCATGTATTTTTGATAACTCTATGTTCATGAGAAGCTTGGTTTGGAGAGTGGGATATGAGTTGAAGATGCCCATTGGGAGAATTTCTCTCCCTAATTTGCATGATTCATGTTTCAGGAGAAACAATGAGCAGCCCATGATTGCCAAATTACATCTCTCTTCTTCATGTGGGAGAAGCCATTTGGAGAACTTGAGTTTTTGGAGGAGGCACTTCATGGTTTATTTGTTTGATGGGGTAGCTTGGGCCACTCTTGGAGGTCATGACATTTCAGCCCAATATTAGTAGTAGCGCCATACTTATCATAAATTGGGAGAGAAACCACTTGTTTGGGAGGATCCGATCTCTCCATGCAGCCCCAACACATTGTATGACCCAGGGGTTGAGGATTTTTTTGAGCTAACTAGATTGGCTCATTTCATTTGGATGATAGCATGGGTGTGGGAGTCACTCATTAGGAATCATATTCCCCATTCTCATCATCACTCCTACCTTAAGGAAGCCATTGGACAGTAGGGATGTTTCCACTTACATCTTCCACCTTTCTATGATGTGAGCCACATGGTTTTGCATGCTTGGGATGAGACATTGGAGGATAGATTTGTAGCAGATCATGTGAGAAAGTGGTGGAGACTTTTTGATGAGGAGGCCCAAAGAAGAGGAGGGGAGAATTTTTCTCTCCTTATATAGTTTCTTGAGGACAAGAAACATTTTGGAGGGGAGGACTGTAATATTCCAAATTTTTAGCCTTCAAACTAAATGGAATATTAGAGTTGTTTCATCACTAGGTAGGTGAATAAATGGGTAGGGAGGCCCATTAACTTCTTTAGAAGGATCAATAACATTCCTAATGTGAAAGGAGTAAGAATAATCAGCTTATTTGAGCACCCTTGGGTGTGAAAAGAGATGGGGACATGTTGATTCAGTCAACTTTGACCAAGTCAACAAATTTGTCTAGATGCATTGAACCACCTTGATGGACAATGCAGTTTTGGTGGAGGAAAACTTGCATGAGCTTGATGGCACATGTGGATGGGACCCAATGAGGAGAGGTTCACTTGATACATAAGGAAAGGATGGAGGCCTTTTCTATTCATGCTTTTGTATTTCAATCTCTTGATCTTGTCTGTTTAGACTTGGCTTCCCCTTACTGTTTAGCAAGGTAGCACTGGGTGTTCTCGAGTGGGAATCCCACCTCTTCCCTTGAGAGGCATCTTGGGAGAGATTTTCCTATATTTCTCCACATCCAGGCTCAAGGCCAGGTATCATTCTTCAGTCCCAGCATTATTTACGTAGCATAATATTGCTAAGTTGCAGGGTGTTGCAATGGAGGATTCTTACACCACTTCCGGGTCTGTTTCTCAGTAGAGGGTGCCTCCCTTCTCTTGAGAAATCATCTAGGAATATTTTTGAGCACATTTCATATCTTGGTAGTAGGCCAAAGTGGTTCTCATCTCCTACAGCGTAGTCCCTTGCAAGAACTGCGTCATTTTATGCAGAGTTGCTGCAGCAGGGTTAAGACCCTTGTTTTTTAGCTAGTTTCCTAGGGAAAGGGCCAACCCTTCTCCCGGAAAGCTAGAGGAAGGGATCCTCATCCCTATTTTGTATTATTCAGCTATATTTTTGTAATTTTGCAGTAAGACTTCATTTTCTGAGCTGAATATTCAGATCTTCTCTTTCTTGTACATGTGTTTCATGATACCCTTGCCGGGTTAACTCTATAATGCAATAAGGAGGCTAGATCTTTGTTTTCTTGGCATATTGTTCCCATAAATTTCCAAATCCATGTTATTTTATCATGTTACTATATAAAAACTCCTAAAATAATGTTGTACATGCTTCATTATTTTTCTGCATAACTCAAGTCATGGGATTTGGCTATTTTTGAGTTGTTAGGTAGCAGGGAGGTGTGTTTAACATATCAAAAGGGATTTATTTCTGATCCCATTTTGTATTTGATGGAATAAAATCATATTATAAGGGAACCCAGTGTTATTTAATCTTCAGAAATAACGTTTCCAGGGTCTAGTTCCTGCATTTTCCTCATTTGGGAATGTGTAGGCATTCTTCTTTTGCTGTTGTTTCACTCATTTTAGGGCTATGTGTTTTTGAACACATCATATGAGTCTACTTTCTAGATATCCAACTTTATAATACCTTAAGGTATTCTTATTGTTGTAGAAAATTCCCATTTTGGGATATTACACGATTAGGATCCTGAGGGGACTGATTAGTCTAGGAGCTCTGCTGCTGAACAGCCAGCCGATACTCCTCAAAATAAAGGCCATCACAGATTTCCATGGCAATCAAATTTTCTACCAAATTCGATACTCCTGACGACTGAGCGGTGACAACTGGTGCCGAAGTAGCCACATTAACAGTAGCCCTAGTAGGGACAGACATAACAAAAGGTGTCGACGATATAGGTGTTGTCGGCGACAACCCTAATGACAGGAGAAATGGAACCCTTTATAGAGTTAAGGTTGCCATGGAGGTAATACCGACTATAATATGACCCAAAGACCTATATCTGGCAGGAAGTGACACCGATGGTGAAGATTGAGCAGGATCTTGATGGATGACTTCTGGGAAAAGTTGGTATTCTTCATCAGAAACTGGAATACCCTCACTGCAATTAGGACTAGACGAGTCCATGTCTGAATCCACCATGAGATCTTGCAAAAGACTACGGGGGCCAGGAGTTATGATAACAGCAAAAAACAATGATCTCGATGTAAGAGGGGAAAAATGTTCCCCAACCCCAAATCCAAACCAAGCGTTTGAAAGAGGCCAATGGAACTCAACTAGTTCTCCAAAGGGGTACTCTGACGGGATGATAGGCTTTTGAAGCTCGGAAAACCTAGAGGTTTGAGAAGTCTCAGATGAATCATCCGAGAAAGGACTGCCAGTAGACGAAACCGATGGTTCCGCCACTGTGACTATAGCACACCAAAAAGGGAAAAAGATAAAAAATGAAGACTCTTGGATCAAAACCAAGGCAAAAAAAGACAGGCCAAGTAATCAAAATTTAATGGCCATGTAATCATAGGTATTTTATTTTACCACATTGAAACCAAAAATTTGTTGTTTCATGTTTTAAGAGTCAAGAAACAGTCAAAGATGACTCTAGTCTCTTTCAGTTTTAAGCGAGCGCGAAAGGACAAGTGCTTGATGATCTTTTCAAATTTATGGAGTCAGTAAAGATCGAAAATGACTTCTCAGGTAGTCTAGGTAAAAGGGTGTACCAGGTTCTCGTGAACTGCCATATACACCTTGGTTATAAAATGAAATAAAAATCAACCAAGGACTTGACTTACGTGCAGGTAGTCTCCCCGAATGATGTGTTAAGTGTATCACGGTTACAAGGCGACAAACTCGGCTTCCTACAGATAAAAGGATTGCAACCTAGAGGGGTCTCCCTTTATATACTCGACGGTACGGGGAGCACAAGTACATACTAGTGCTGTCTGTAGCCAGATGGCGAGCGAAAGCAGCTAGGTTTAAAGACACCGAAACACATCTCTAACTTAGACCACTAAATGTTTTGTTAAGTTTCAATGTTGCCTTAGGTTAATTGAATAAATTTTAAGTTGATCTTGTATTTATGTTTCAATTCCAAGTCCCTACCAAATTTTGGATCTCACAAATCCATAAATGCAAGCTACATGCCATAAAATACCATTTTGTTCGATGAAAATCTATCTACGAGAAAGTTTAAGAGTTTTCAACTGATAGAAAATAATGAGAACACACGAAAGCATCCACTACAAAATCTGATGCAAGCTAATGAAAATGAGAAATCTCTCCTAGAATGCCCAATTCTAGTTATGCGAAAGATTTTCCAATTCCACAATGCAAACAAGAATGCAAGCACAAAATAGATTTTTAATTTTTCAATGTAACAGAGAAAACAATGCACTAAATGAAATGAGAAATGAATGTTTACACTAGTTCGAGAATGTTTATGCAAGAGTCAAAGCGAGACAATTCAATCAACTCACAAGCAAACAAAACAAAAACTCAAACCAATGTCACAATCTCTCAAATTGAAGAAAGATGTCGAAACAGACCCATACAAGCAATGTGAGCTATGCTTGGAGTGACAAGAAGCAAAACGAATGAAAGAGGCAAGACTCACTCAAGACTCATTCCACTAAATGTAATCACTCAAAATGGATCCAGGGAGCTGAATGCAATCAAGAAAATAACGAAGGTGACCGCGAAACAAAAGACCCAAATTCCTATATGAGGCTCAGCATACCCTATCACTAGAAAACCCTAAGGCCGTGATGCTGAAAGAAATGGACAAACAACCAAAGGAAGGAGGCCGTTCATAGTCACAAACAATCTCAAAGCACTCAAATCAAGTTAATAAAAAACCCAGAGGCACCAGTACTAACAAAAAACTCCAAAAAAGGGAAAAACCTAACACCTACAGGAAATGGTGCGATTGTCTGGTTGTAATCTGTGCCAGACAGGGGATGGCATGGGTGATGAACTGGAAACAAGTGCCAGTGGGCGTAACTTTCATACTGGAAATTGCGCCAATCAAGCCAACCCTAAAAAAATGAAAATTTTGGAAAAACAGAGGTCAGATTTGATCCTCTAGGGTTGAACAGGGGTGTAAGACTTAGCAAAACAACCAGAAAAGGAAATCTAAGCAAGAAAAGACCAAAAAGAAGACCTAATGGATGAAAGACAAACTCGCACTGATCCCCAGTGGAGTCGCCAATTTTTTGGTGAGGTAAATCCCCTTTGCGGACAGAGGCAATCCCACTAGCCCTAGAGTGGGTCTAGCCACAAACAAGACATGCTATGACATCAATTCCTAGTTAATGAATGGATGTATATTCAATAGATAACTTACCATATATCCTGTGTTGTTTTTGTCGTCGAAAGAGTGGCTGCGTCTCACTCCTGGTTTGACAGATCATGCTCTGCTCGTTCTCACGCTCGGATACCTGCACATACACAAGAAATGAAGAGGATGTAAAACATATTATTTCACATCCATAACTATCAGTCAGTCGAAGAAGACTAAATAAATTGCATCAATAAACACAACACAATGATGGAACCAATACCCTAGTCGAGTATATTAATGAAAGGAAGGACGAGTACAACCAAGCTTTAACGTTGTGGTCTCCTCCAACAGGGTTCCAATGGAGCGCATCTCACAAAGGTTCGTTAGGAATTCGGAAAGGGCTCTCTCTACAGAATTCTCCTTGGTTCTACCTTCTTGATAGTGATTACTCAACTATAGTATCTCTTCTCCAAGTTCAGCTTCTTGACTATATGTTCAGCTAGATTTCATAAAGGGAGAAGGCCTATTTATATAGAGGGAGAGGTTAGGATCCCTATAATCATGGAAGGGAGACCTATCTTCAAGGAGTGTTCCATGGGAGGAGGAAACCACTACCTAAAGAGGGAGATCCATGGCTCATGACATTAACCACTTCCTGTGACTCATCCCTGAGGTGTTTAAAGGAAACCTCTACCTCTAATTTGTTAAAAAACATTCCCAAAAAGGCTGGCATAGGCACAATAAAGAGACAGAGCGCCAGCTGGCATGGCCTCTAGTGTACATCCTCCACACTGACGTGAGGGGTGAACTGGCTACCCACGCCAATGCCAAAACATAGGTTTTTATGGGCTTTCTAAGGAAATTTTCATCAGGAAAAATAATGTCCTTATGCAGAATGATGCAAAGAAGGTGTTTGCAGAGTATGAAACTGCTCATAGGTCACGGGAAAGACCCTCCAATATGCAGGGCAAGGAATGGTAGGGACGGTGACAAAATGTTGTGTAACAAGCATTAAGAATTTTCCTAACGTACTCTAATGCAAAAATCCTCACGGGGAAGAATTTTAGCAACTTATAAAGGGGAAGCTCACAGCCATAAACTTTGAGTTTTGTTTAGTTTTGATAAAGGTACCAATCCCATGTTTTGGCTTGATCTAATAGCTACAATACCTTTCTGATTTCTTCACTGATCCTAGGATCTGTAGTGTTGTTTAGTAAACTAAGTGCTGGATGAAGAAACAATTCTACAAATTTCTTATATGAATACTCTTTTTGTTCCTTCATTACTAATGAAGTCCATAAAATAATTGATTTTTGATTTACTTCATCCAATTTCTACAAGGAAAACTTGAATTTTTCTCCTTGAGAATATGAGAACAAATTAACTAACACAAAGGCATATTTGAAGACCTCTTCAGTTGGGAATTTAACCAACTACTCATGGATAGAATATGCAATGAATTCACTGAATTTAAATATGATGGAGGGCTTAAAATATGTGGAGAAAATAGACATGAATCCTATGATGGCTTCATCTACCCACTGTTATGAATAATAACCAATAAGGTAGGAAATGACTACGATAATTTGTTTGGATCTTTCAGGGAAAATGGATGATGGAAATGGAGGGTTCTTCTTGGGTAATGGATCATTTTCAGTCATAAACAGCTCAAGATTTTGAGCTCTTTTTGAAAAATATAACTTCTGATATATTTCAATCAATGCTTCTTGGGAAAATGGTGTGACATTCTCTGTGGTTGGGGCTTGCATCATTTGTTCAATGGTTTGAGCGGTGATGGTCACTAAAATCTTTCCTGTAGGAGCGATAATAGCTCTTTGGTTGGTAATATACCAGGCTTGGCATTTTCTAACAAATTCTGGAGCACTATGGGTGTGAGGAAAGATATAATGTAGAAGGTTGGAATCCCACAGTCCTATATCATCATATTTATCTAAGAATTTATCCTCTAACCAGTAATAAAATTCAAGTAACTCAAGTTCACAAAGGGTTTCATGGATTTTATGGTCTCTGTCTGCTAATGGTATGTGATGAAATTCAATTGCAGGGTGTAGTAGTAGAATTATTGGTTCTTCTGGTCCTTTTTTCTTTGGAGGCATGATTGGCTCTATTTTAAATGGCGAAAGTAGGAATTTATGATGCAAAACACAGGTCGATATTGAGGAAAAACTCTACAGATTAGAAGAATATTATCAGCTGCAAAGGAGGGCTTTAAACAGTGGTAAGGTTGATTTCTGGAGTTCTAGAAATAACTATGAATTTGTAATACTATGCAGAGCAGAGAAAATATCAGAAAAAAATTTCAAAACAGTTATTTAGTGATGAATTTATGGATAATTGGTTTAATTCCTGCTGAAAAGGGTGTGGTTACATTAGCCTAAAGGTGAGAAATTAAATTTAATTCTCTAACGGTTATGGAACGGTGGGAATTAATTTTATTGGATAGCAGCATAACCATGTGGCATGACATGAATGGTGGGTGGAGTAGTGGTTTCAATGGGTGGGTAAGTGGGATTTCAGAGGGGTACATTGGTAGTAAATGGTTACATGCGGGGGGGTGGTGAAAAATCATATGTTATTGAAACGTAGCGGTCGGGTCGGGTTTTGAAACCACCCTTTTCGGAACACCCCACCCCCCAATGTTAAGTTTTGGATGATGAGGGGGGGGACAAAGTCACATGTGGGTCGTCAGATGTGATTTGGATGTAATGGATGATTGGTGAGATGAGGGGCAATTATCATACGGTAGAGTTAAATGAATGGTGGGGTAGAAGTATAATGAATGAGATGTGACATGGATTATTGATGAGTAGGGGTATGTGACGTGTCACATGAGTAGTGGGGAATAACGCATAGGATTAAATCCTATGGTCTGGAGAGTGATTTTTTGAATTGTTGAAGAATAAAACTTTGATAAACATGTGATTTTGAAAATAATTTTCTTCAGCAAAGCTCTTCATTTCTTCTTGAATACAACAACAAGATAGGAAATTCTTATGAAATGCAAAGTTTATTTTGAACTGTAAAAACCAACTTGCTCCTTCAATTAGACTTTTATGAATGAAATGAAGGTTTCACTGCCTTATTTTTAGTGAAAAAAATGAATATTTTTCCATGGGTACTTTTTACCCTAGACTTGACCTATATGAGATGAAGTGACCTAAATTTAGACCTTTAAATGGTAATGAAATTATGTGAAGGAACAACATATAAATATAGGACTTGTTCAGTGACCAAAATTATTGCTAAAAACTAGCTGAAAAAGAAAAAAAAATTGACTAATGACTTGACGGAAATCTCTCAAAAGAGTTATTTTTTATCACTGATAAACTGACTCTAACATTGGCTCCAGCTGGGGATGACATCCCCTTCAGGAGGTGTCAAAAACACCATAGATTAGGTAGCCTTACCATTGGGCTATGGAGTCAACTAGGCTTTGAAAAACTTAAAAAAACTGGAAACTTTGACTAAAAACAACTGATTTGTCTCTGACTTGACAAGAGACTAAAACTTGTGAACTCTTTCTTTAAAAAGAAAACATGATTTATTTGTAGAAGTATCATGGCCTTCTCCTTGGGCTTCAAACTTTTGCAACAACTCCCTTATTTACTAGGCATCAAATGTAAACTGCTATATACAATGATAGTAAATTTCTTTCCCAAGATCTCAAGAACAATAATGCTTTAGAAACCTACCATTGACAGGTCTTCCTAGCACTTCCTGCCCTTCAAGATCTTCTAGCAAAAGTTCCTTTTCTCCTCTGAATCCTACGATCTTGTAATGTCCTTTCCACAGATTGTCAAATTTCCCATGCTTGTTATATTCATTTATGGCATCCCATCTTAGAACAATATCTCCAATATTGAACTCATTAGCCTTTATTTTTATGTCAAAAATATTTTTAATTTTGTCATGTTGTTTTGAAGTATTGTTGAAAACTTCATATCTTGGTTGTTGCAAATGTATCATCTGGTTGATCCTTATCCGAATTTCATTAGGCTCACTATCAACCTCCTAAAAAATCTTCATTACTAGAACAACTAATGAAGAAGGGAAAACAATGTCAACTCCATAAACAAGCTGAAATGGAAACATGTTAATTGATCTTTTTATGCTCACTCTATAAGCCCATAGAGCATTTGTAAGCTTCTTGTGAAAATTCATTTTATTTTCTTGTAACATCTTCTTGATAATATTAACCAAATATTTATTAGATTATTTTTTAAGCCCATTTCCCTGAGGATAATATGCAATAGAATGACCAAGTCTAATGTGATATTTATCACAAAAATCAATCATCTTCGTAGATTTGAAAGCAACTGCATTATCAATGATAATCTTGTATGGACAACCAAATCAAGACAGAATATTATTTTTCAAGAAACTGAATGATAACAGAATCAGTTGCCTTCCTAGTGGGAATAACATCAATCCATTTGGTAAAATAATCTATAGCAGTGAGAATCCATTTGTGTTGAGCTGAAGATGGAGGATGGATTTCACCAATAAAATCAAGTCCCCATTTCTAGAATGGTGCTTGGACTTCAATTGGTTTAAGAGGAAAAGGTAAAAGTTTCCTTTTTCCTTGAAATATTTGACACTCATGATAGTTATTAACTATTTTGTAGACATCAGAAAAAAAGGTAGGCCAATAAAAAACCGCTCTTGAGATTTTAATTGTTGTGTTTTTCCAATAAAGATGACCTCCACAGTGACCCTTATGGAAATATGTCATGAATTTCTTAACTTCACCTTCACCTTCAACTAAACAGTTCAGCAATATTCCACCAGGATAGTATAGGAAACCATTCATAATGCATTATTTCAGTGCTTTTAACTTCAATGATTTTGATTTACTACTTGGCATGCCAGGAGGAGGATTCAAATGTTGCAGATATTATACAATATCAACATATGAGGGAGATAAAGAAATTTTTTTAGCTATCTCAAGCAATGTTTCAATAGTTTGTTCATAAGACAATGCAGTAATGAAGTTTGTGTCTAAGGCATGAAGATTAGAATCTTCCATAAGATTTTCTAGGCCTTTTCCATTGATTAATTTTGTGGGATTAATGTCCAAATCATACTCTAGCAAGGTTGCAATCCATTTTCCTCTACGACCTTCTGGATCATTCTATGTGAGTACTTCTTTAACAACAACATAAGGCACATAAGCAATGACATGGGAATGTAAAATGTACA
This sequence comes from Pinus albicaulis, assembly GCA_034641835.2. Taxonomy (NCBI): domain Eukaryota; kingdom Viridiplantae; phylum Streptophyta; class Pinopsida; order Pinales; family Pinaceae; genus Pinus; species Pinus albicaulis. The sequence continues at coordinate 934,502,667 of CM076578.1, read as the reverse complement.
CTCTGAAATATTTCAATGCTTTGACTAATTCTAAAGCTGGTTTCTCAATGATATTTTACTTTAAAGCAACATATGTTATTGTTCTGCTAAAGAAATCAATAGGCTATTTTGTATTTTGATTTTTCTTTTGCATTAAAACAACAACAAGTGTATGATCTAAAGCAAATGAGAAAATTGAAAATCAAGTGTATAGTCTGGGCTAATGAGAATGGGAGCTTGAGATAGAGATAACTTGACTTGATTAAATGACTTATTTTCTTCCTCAGACCATTTTTATTCAGTATATTTCTTCAACATATCAGTAATATGCCTCAAATGTTCAGCAATATTGGGAACAAATCTTCTCAGAAAAATAATTTTACCATTGAAAGATTGAATCTCCTTTTTTCTCCTAGGATAATCTAAGTTCTGAATTTCTTCAATACTTGAAGGATTTACTCATATGCCATCTTTAGATATGATATGCCCAAAAAATTTACCTTATTCCATAGCAAAGAGGCTTTTCTTTGGATTTAATGAAATACCAATATTTCTACACTTTTGAATGATTGTCTTTAAATGCTGAAAATGGTGTTCATTTGTCTTTGAGAGAATGGTGATATCATCAAGGTAAATAATCAAAAGCGGATGTTTTTCATTGGCAAAAGAAATATCCACTGCTCTTTGAAATGTTTCCCCTACATTCTCCAAACCAAAAGGCATTTTGGCATACATGAAAGTACCCCAAAGTGTGGTGAAAGTTGTCTTTTCTTGATCATCTGGGTGGACAAGAACCTGATTGTATCCTAAGTATCCATCTAGAAAAGAAAGTCTAGATGATCCAACTACCCTTTGCAGAATGTGATCCATTTTTGGTAGTGGATAATTATCTTTTAAGGATAATTGGTTTAGATTTCAAAAATAAATGCATAATCTAATTTCTCATGTCTTCTTTCTCATAGGTACTAGATTAGACATCCAGTCTAAGAAACGAATAGGAACTATTATTCTAGCAGTGAATAATATGTTAAGGCAACAATTTGGGACTCATCCTTCTAATATTCTGGCGAAATGGTTTTTGACTTGGATTCAAAGGAATAGTGTGCTGAATAATTATTTTATCATAGACCTTCAAAACTGAAAATTCCCAAGAAAATACATCTGAAAATTGAGACATAATTACTTCATACTTAGCTTTCATTTTTGGACTCAAGGATTTTGAAATCTGCACCATCTTTGGTTTTATGAAGTGCCAATATTTATATCTTCCACTCCCACCTCTGTTGGTGAAATAGTAGGCTTCCTTTCAACATCATCCTGGTCAAAAATTTCTTCCAAAGGTACCAAACCTCTTGGAATAGAATTATCCTTAAGTTGTAATACTTGCATCTCTGTAGCATGAATTTCCTGGTCATCTATTTGGGCATTAATGAATTCTTCTTTTGTCTGCAAGAAGTTATTTATTTTCTTATAATTTTGAAACACTTTCCAATATTGAACATTTTAGAGGACATTAGGGTGATGTTTGACATTTATTTCATATTTTTTTTTTGGATATAGAGGAATTTTGAACATACTAGCAGAAGGGGCAAGAGAATCAACAATAACATTGTTGTTTCTAGGAATTAATGACAAAGTGTATTCAGGAAATGTTTTGAGGATATATAAGGCTGCATTTTGGTAATCTCTCATTTTGGGATGTTTAGCTTGGTACTCTCCTTTGACTTTCTTGATAACTAACTCGAAGTCTCCATATACAGAAATTTTCTTTGCACCAAGCTTTTTCAAAAAATTTAGGCCACCAATTAAAGCTTCATATTCAGCTTCATTATTTGTGCAGTCAAATGCTAGTTTATAGGAAGACATTCTAACATTTGGAGGGAAATGATTGATTAATTGGGTTGTGAATCCATGTTCCAATGTCATCACCTTCTTTTTCCATGGATCCATCAAAATACATAGTCCAAAGACTATTTTCTTCATCTGGAAGGTGTAAATCAGATGACTGATTTTTGTTTTCTGATTGAGATACCTCTGTTGTATCCAAAATTTATATTTTTTCTATTTTTTCTTTTTTTTCTTCTTGAGGAGATGTATTCAAATCCAAAATATTTGGCATTATTTTACAAAATTCTATCTCTGCCAATTCTAAAACATAATTTGAATTTTTTGATTTTTCTTCAATCAAAAACTCTGAAGATGTTGAGCATTCTTCATTGAATAAAATAAAGGATTCTAAATATGTATGTACACCATGAATGGAATTATTATTATACTTTTCTCGGGTATTGATCATATACTTCATCTTACTTTCTCTGTAAAGTTTCTTGAATTGTCCAAAGATAGGAATTGTTGCATATGAAAAGTCAAGCTGTAATGTTCCTCTAAGCTTTGATCCCCATGATCTAGAAAGTATCATTCCATACCTAGGTGGAATATCAGCCACAACAACATCCATTAGGAAATCATTTGCTGGAATTTTTTCTAATGATACCACTAAATCCTTAATAATATCAAGGTATTTCACCCTCCATGAATCAAATGAATAGAGATCATGATAAGGTCTTGTGATGTATAGTCCTAATTTGTCCATTATTACTTTAGGCATGAGGTTATGGGATGCTCCAAAGTCAAGCATTGTATTATGAAGAATAAAATCATGGATCTTGAGGCTTAAGTAAAAGGGAGGAACTTCACTACCTTCTGATTTTCCATCAACAACAGGACCAAAAAGAAGCTCAGGATGAACATCACTCAAGTTAACCATATCAAATGTTTGATCAACTCTAAGAAACTTAGTAAATTGAAACTTATATTGATCATTCTTCATTATCTCAATTAGTGGAATAGAAAACTTTAGCTTAGCAATTTCATTTTCAAGGGAAAAATGAGCAGGATGGTTATCTACCTCTTTTAGTGATGTGTCTTTCTTTTTAGGAAGTTATTTGGATGAAGAATATTTATTTTGTCCTACTTCTTGAACTTCTTGATATTTTATTTTATTGTTGGTGGATGCTTCATTATCTTTAGGAGAAGTATAAGCATCATATGCCTTTTCTTTGCTTGTTTGGTGCAACAAATTCTTAATTTTTGCTAAGTATTGGTTTGAGAGCTTTGCTTCTTTTGATTCGCAACTAGAGGAACATTTATAGTCCTCAAACCATACTGCCTTTGAACTTGGGTGAGGGAATTTTGATATCCCCTCTGATAATCTTCAGTACACATTAAGTCTTCATTTCACATGGCATATTTTTGGTCTTCTGATGCACAAAATACTGCAAAATATTGATCTTCTTTGGTGAGGAAGAAAGGTTGCTGATTTTCCTCAAATAAATGGTTTTCCACAGAAATTTCTTCTTCATCATCTTCATCAAGGCCTTCAATATAATTCTATTGGAATGGTGTCCAAACTTGTTGTTGAATTTGTGGATCCTGGCCCCTATGTTCCCTTTGTTTAATCATGTATTGGGTTTGCTGATTTTGACCCCTGAAATTGGGATTTCTTATATAAGGTTTAGCTTTTCGATCAACACTGGACATCTTATTCATCATTTTCTCCATAGATTTAATCAAAGTATCAATTTTTCCTTTTGATGAAGTGGATATTTATTCTTTTATTGTGACTCTTTTCTCTGTTTTGACCTTAAACTCTTTAATAATCATATTGGCCTCTTCACTCACTACATTTCTTCCAAAGTTGATGGGTTTCTCTACCTCAGCTGATAGGCCATGCGAGGGTCAAAACGATCAGGATAATGGAGAAAAGAAAGGCCTAGGGGTGGTTTAATATTATCAGGAATTGAATCATATATCTTATTAAATCTCGCTGTGAATTCTTGGACAAACTCATTTGTATTCCTTTTTAGTGCATTATATTCAGCTAGGATTTGTAGTGGATTTTTCTTCTCTTCCCATTTTTCCATGAATAAATCAATTAGCTGTTGTGAGATACCAATTGTACCAGCTCCAAGAGAGCGAAACCATTTCTTTAATTCTCCAGGAAAATTTTGAGCGGTAATACGCATCTTAGCATCATCATTGTATATTTCTTCAAGGTCTATATTTCTGATGTTCCATCAAAGAGAGGCAACCTTTGACCATAATTTTGAGGTAGAGCAGTAAGCTAACCTGGTAGAATCAATTGAGAAAATTTGGCCATGGTTAATGGAGGAGGTGGTAGATGTGTGAATTGTGGTGTGGATTGAATAAAAGTTTGTAAAGATAAATATGGAATGAAATGAGGAACAGATGGTGCAGTTGTATGCGATGATGAGGTAAAAGAAGTACCAAAAGCCTATTTTTGATATTGAAAATAGGCCTTTTCATAGGTCTCTTGAAATTTATCTACTAAACCTTTACGTTTATGGAAATTGGACTAAAATTTAGTATCAGTTTCATACTCAAAGGTTTCAGAAAATGGTGTAAAAGACTTAAAATCAAAAGGGTCAAAAATAGCTTCTGAGAGAAAAGTTTTAGACTTGGTTCTAATTAAATATTTTTAATATTGTGGAGAGAAATCCAAATCTTCTAAGACAAACCTCATAGGCAGGGAATTTTATTTATTTAGTGGAGGAAAAATTCTTCCCAACTGTTGAGATTTAGTTTTATGTTTTCTAAAAATACATTCAGGATTGTATACCAATGGTGATGGATTAGGGTCAATGTTTGATCTAGTATATCTTTTGGCATCCAACTTAATATCTTAATTATATGTTTAGACTCAGGTTTTGACTTCAACCTGTTCAGAAAAATTTTCCCAAGGAGTATTTAACAATCATTCCCTTGGCAACGGCACCAAAAATGTTATCACTCTCCCCAACTTCCTAGGCTGAAAACAGGAGTGAAGAAAGGTAACCACAAACCAACTTTTAGCTAGGTAGCTAAGCCTACCTAACCAAAGAGGGCTCTCTCTGTGTCACTTTTTAAAATATTCAATTTTAGGCTGAGTACCATATTTTAGGCTAGATACGAGTTAATATGTTTTTAAATTTTTTTAATAATTTGTTTACTAGATAAAAAATTATGATCAGTGAAACTAAAGTTGATTTCAAATACTAAATTGTAGAGAACAGAGTAAGGCAAGATAGGAAAAATATTTGAGCACAATTAAGTTGTCATTTGTGTATAGTGATAGAAAAAAGGCAGGGGTCTGAATGAGCATATAATATGAATTCATTATTGAGAAGAAAAGACACATTTGTAGAAATATTAATAAACAGAACATATAACTGATCTCTGTTTATAAGCTGATAAGATTTTTACACAGAAACTGAAATGGAAATGAAATAACAGAGAGAAAAGCAGAATGCTCAAAATAAATACCACATGAATCTCACAATATTTGCTGCAACTTCTTTGATTTCATTAAAATATACAGTAGCTCCATAATAATACACAGAGTTTCAGAAACAAAATTACCCCCCAATAATACTTCGTACAGTGAAGCCTTTATAGAAAATCAAAATTACTACACATTACATTAAAGGCTATCATAATAGATGGCGTTTTATTTGCCAAACTAAAATCTAACTGCAACATGGAAATAAATTTGATTTGTTTTGTTTGTGTCATTATAATTGAAAACAGTTGCTGAAAGGAGAGAATTATGGGTTGTGCTGGCTATCAACTAACTGAAGATCTAGCAAAGGTAGACTTTTCTTCTTTTACCACTTACTCTTGATATTCACACAATTTTTCTGAGCACTCTTCATCAGGGATGGCCAATTTTATTACCTTATAGTAAACTTCATCTATTTCACTATATTTATAAAAAGTGGGCCTCACCACAAAAATATATTTGATCTCATACTGAATATAAATGTCATGTCTTAATGTTCCCAAAAACTCCCTTCCTGTCAATGTGCCTTTGATGTTTGAAAATTTGGTAGTATCCCTAGCAATTTCTTGAAGTCTTTTCCCATAATATTCTTTGGTCATCAGTGTATCATTAATTAAAAATAGAGAGGGCAATATTTTTTGTGTCAAAGGCTCTATTCTATTGAAAAAATCTGAACTGTGATCTCGAGATTGTGACATTTCTCTTCAAGCTGAAGAATTAAATTCTTCTTTGTGAGCACCTTATTTTCTTCCAGGATTGTTTTTGTCATATCATCTATGGCCAATTCATCCATCTCATACCCGTTCTTTTAATTCAGAGATTTAATAATATTATTTGTTGTAGCAGGCTTGTCTCCCAGCTATGCTTCTATTGTTGCAATGGCCTCATTTTCTTTTTGGATCAACTCCTTTTGTTCAAATATAATTTGTATACTTGGCCAAATTTCAGTAATAGATTTTGTAATATCTACCCGGATTATTTATTTTACTTGGCCTAAAGTGTTTCCAATAGATGATTCCTTTTTCTCTTTCTGCAACCCCTTGATTAGCTTCTTAGCTCTCTATGCTTCAACTAAATGTGAACTTTCATCTCTAGATTTCTAGAATTGCAACAATTTTACCTGATCCTATAATTTATTTATCTCCTCTTCTTGAATTGACATATCTTGAACTGCTTTGGTGAGCTTCTCAGCTCCATCTGCAGTACTTGTTGTAGAAGGTGTGGCTATAGGGATAACTGCAAGGGGCACTATTTCTAAAGGAACTTTATATGCTTTTGTTGTTAGTTCATTTTCCTTTATCATTTTTTCTAGATCTGATTCCATCTTCTTTATTTGAGCATTCTGTTCCATAATCAACTTCATCATTTTTGTCTTCCAGGATTCAGTCTCTTTGATGTCTTTTTCCAGAGGATCTTCTGTAGCTGGAATATTCAATTGCTTCCTCAATGCTGCTAAGTCATCTTTTTTCTTTATGATGATTTCTTCTACTGCATTGAAAGATCATATCCAATTTTGATCACCATGTCTTCCAGAGTTTTGATTCTTGTCTCCTTAGCGAATGAAGAAAATTTCTCCATTTTCAGCTGTAATTGTACATTAGGCAATGAAACCTACAGTTTTGACAAATTCATAGCAGTGTTAGTGAGAGTGGATGAAATAATCTCACCAGTTTGTTTATGTAACTCTATTTGATCTATTGGATGCATTTACTTAGTATCAAACTCAAATGCAGTCCTTTTGTAATCTTCATCTGACCTTGGCTGTGGAATTTGTGCTTGAAGGAAAGAAAACTACATTTTTCCCTTTTCTAAATCAAAATTTGAGAGAAATCTGCTTTGAGAGTTGGGATTTTGTTTCCAAAATATATTGTATGTGTTGGTCTTCAACATTTAATTCTCTAACTTTATCTCCATGAAGGTGTCAAAGATAGTTTTCTCCTTTTCCCATGTAACAATTGTACTAGTTTGAATGGATTTCTATTGATCTTGAGAAAATGCTAAAGTAGTAGGTTTAGAAGTATTTTTATCACCTGCCTATGTGGAAGGAGGTGTCTTTTCGGTAATGATAATTACTTCTTACTCTGAATCCTTGTTAGGATTTTGTTTTGGGTTGAGCTTTGTCTTCTTTCTGTAATGGATTTTAAATTCTTTGTTGGATGAATCAATCATGGAGATGACTGATCTTCTCTGATCCTTTTCCCTACTCTTTCCTGTGCAACATGAGTCTGTAATTCTTATGTAGACACTGTTTGTTCTTCAACCTCCTGTACAGTATCCTCAATCCATTCAAATTGAGTCATATATTTATCAATCTCTAGTCTAGGTGTATGAAAATAAGGTGTAGATTTTTTCTCTACCCTTAGTTTAGAAATGACACCAATTGGATCATAATACCATGTAAAAATGAGACTAAATTTCATCTCTTTCAAAAAATTATATGATTCCTCCCCTGTTATCCTACTTTATAGATAAAATGTCCTATCTGTGTTTTGATTTTGAATTTTGATTTCTTTTTAGCAGATGCAAAATGCGCTTCATCAGCATTAAACATTTATCTAATGTACTCTAATGCAAAAATCCTCATGGGGAGGAATTTTTGCAACTTATAAGGGGGAAGCTCGTAGCCATAAACTATGATTTCTGTGTATTTTTTATAAAGGTACCAATCCCCTGTTTTGGCTTGATCTGATAGCTACAATACCTTTCTCATTTCTTCACTAATCCTGGGCTCTATAGTGTTGTTTAGTAAACTGAGTGTTGGATGAAGAAACAATTCTACAAATTTCTTATAAGAATACACTTTTTGTTCCTTCATTAATAATGAAGTCCAAAAAATAATTGATTGTTGATTTCCTTCTTCATCCAATTTCTACAAGGAAAACTTGAATTTTTCTCCCTAAGAATATGTTGAGGCCTCAGAAATCTATGGCAACAACAAAGGGGATAACCACCCGGTCTGGACCTTAAAGTAGTTCCTTTTCTGTTCGAGATAGTGGCTCCGACTGGGTGTAATGGGACCAGTTTCCCAGATTTTGGTTTTCTATGATTGTTGGATTTCTCTAAAAAATATTTGCATAAATAATTACTAAAAACTAAAACAAATTTATTCGAGAATGAAAAACTTTGAATTAAGTCTAATTTAATCTAACCCGGGATAATACCAATTTTATGCAATATAAAATGATATCTATTCAATCTGTGATGATTTAGATCATCACAGATTTAATAGGAATAATACTCTTGTAAGATGATTCTCTTGAGAAATAGTTCATCAAAAGAAAATGTAAAATATATCACATATATATGATGATCATATATAAAACAAACCAATTTCTATCTTTATATCGTACAATAGTGCAACTGATATTTTAAATAGAAATAATCAATCTCATATATAATTCATGAAAGCTTGATTCATCACTCATATTCAAAATATAATTAGCATACATGATAATAGTACCAGATGTGTATTGTCCTATTCATCTGATCAGTGATAATAGGCCACATTCAACTCTTTTACCAATAAGTCTTTCAAAGAATACAGAAGTGCATCAACAGTGATAAAAAAAATGATATATATAACTAAAAAGGCCATGTTCCATTATTTCTTCGAGGAATCCACAAACTTACTTACAAGAAAGCATTATTTGTAAATGTTCTCAATAAAATTTTGGACCTTTCTCTAAATGCATGAGAAGGATTTAAATACTATACTAACTACTTGCAAAAAAATAGATTATACAAAATATCTTATGAGGTGGTTTCAAACAACCTTCCTCATCTTCAGTATCCACTTGATAAAAATTAAAATTATATAAAAACAAACTAACTAATAATCATGCCCGATGATAAGTTACTACCAGCTGTGCTTTTCTGCTCACAAATGTCAGACATCGGTTGAACTTATGGAGGTTTTCCGAACTATGTCTTCATTTGTGCAACAAATATAGTGTCCAGTAAAAGTGATTGTATTCTATGTATATAATTCATACAATAGTTCAATGTCATGATCTGGTTGTGTGTGGTTTGACAAATAGTTGCCATTATGCTTCCCAATCAATTTCCTTTAGCTGTGTAAGTGTTTCTTCCTGGAGTTGACCTGCGTCTTTCCAACTTTGTTCTAAATCTCTGATATGAGGAACAGATTTGAGATTTCCTTCTTTAATGAGCCCAGAAGTATGTAATATATGGTTAATCATTTTGACCATATTCTTTGATATACCTTCTGCTCTGGCTATGGCCAATTCTGCTTGTTTCACTCATGCATCCTAGTCTGTAAAAAGAATATCTTTGAAAGTCTCCTTGATATTTGGGAGATCTAAATTTCTCCCTTCTTCTAAATATTTCCATTCAATATAATCAGAGATTTTGGTAATGAGTTCATTGAAGTCAATTATTTGATCAATGACTGTTTTTTTCAACTGTTCACAAATTTCCAGGTGTGGAAATATGTTTGACATTTGTACAACAAACAGGTTTTGTTGTTTTGAGAGTAAGGCACTTAATGTCAATGTTTATTTTATGAATTCCTCTATAGTAGGAATTCCTTCATATTTGGTAAGATATTCTCTCAATTGTTCAATCAGTGAATTTTTTCTAGATAACTCATTTTCATGACTTATCTTAAGCATTTCTATCTCTTGTTGTACTCTAAGGAGTTTTTGTTGCACTTTCTGATTTAAACTGTTTCTTTCTTCATCTAGCTGTTGTTGTAGTTCCATGATTTTGACATCCTTTTCTTGGACCAAAATAGATACTTCTACTACCTTATCCATTGTTGCAGTGGTGTATGCACCAGTGAATTGAGATAGCCGAGTTAAATTTTCAATCGGATTTGATGGAGTATCTTTCCATACGACTTCCATAACTTCATTTCCTGGGGGTGTTTCAATCCTTCTTATTTTCCTCTGTTTCCTCACTAAAAATTTATGAAGAGGGCTATAGAACAGTGGAGGGATATCAGTCACCTTGAGGATAATCTCATCAGTAGGATTTGTAGGAATGATTTCTGTGTCTTGGGATATTATCTCAAGAGTTTCAATGATTTATTTTGTTGAAAATATTTGTCCATGTGGAGCCTAAAATTCTGTATTTTTCTGTGATGATGATGCCTCTGGAGTATTTTCTAATTCATTTCTGAATGAAGTACAAATTTTATCTAATTCACTTTGATTTTGTGAATCTAGTTTTTCTGCTCTGATTTCTTGTATTGCTTCAATCGTATAACTGGTAATCAAAACATCCTGTGGGATCCATCTGAGTCTTTGTTCTCTGAATTCATTGAATTTCTATACTTCTTCTGGATTTAGGTTCAATTTGACAAAATTTAGTATTTCTTCAAAAATCCCAGCAAATTTAAAGATATCTTCAAATTTTTCATTAGTGTGTACAATAGGTTTGAGTTTGACTGACACAGTAAATTTGTTAGCAATATTTTCTGGGTCGAACTGCCTGGAGGGTAAAACGGGGAGCTTCAAAAGCTCAATCTTATGACATTATTTCAATGTGTGATTAAAATTGTTGAGTGTGAATGAACCACATGAAATTGGAAAACTTGGCCATAAAGAATTCTTACTGTCTTTCAAAGATTTAGTGAGTCCATTACCAACAGTTTGGTAAGTGACTTCTCTTGCCATCAACTTATCTAAAACATATAAAGGAAGGATATGCGGGGGATCGGAGTTTTCAAAAATTCTAATATATGAAAATGATTCTTCAACAAAACATCTGCCTATCATTTGAAGGTATGCAAGGGCTTCCTTAGTGAAACTAGGGCTCACTGTGTCAAACATAAATTGGTGTAACAGTAATACAACTCCATAACGCAGCCTATGAAAATGTGGAGCATAATTATGCTCCCATATCTCTTTATGACTCAAACGTATCAGGGTAGGATCTTTAGGAGTCCATTTCCATCCCATAACTAGAAAGTTGGTAGAAAAAAAGATGGCATAAAAAATATATGCACTCATAAAAAATTGGGGAACAGATTTGGAGGAAGAAGTTCTCGTTTGGCGATATTCATTAATTTCCTTAACTAGATTCTCAAAGAGGATAGTCGCCCAATTCATTATGAGGGAATTAACACAGGATTCAATTAGGGGATGCCAATTTATGGAGAAATTGGTATTATCAGGTAGACCATATAATCTACATAGTATTGCTGCTGCAAAATTATAAGGATTTTTTAATGACGTGATAGGATACATACTAGTTTTCTCATATTTGAACTTGTTGTCTAGTTTCCTCCAACCTTGAATTTCCTTGAACGGGTCTTCATTCTTCTTAGCAAACTTTGCAACAAATTCATTGTTGTAGGTGTCTTGCGCATCGGGCAACTTATACATAATTTTCAGATCTTTAGGTCTGAAAGAACCTAGAATCTCATCCTTGTAGGTTCTTAACTGTCTGTATTTGATTATTTAGTTTTCAAGCACCCACCTAATCATGTCAGTATATGGAAGAAGAGTAGCTCTTTCTTCTATCCTATGGAGGAAAGAGCATGCAATATCTTTGAACTATAAATTTTAGGGTGTTGCATCATCAGCAGTCACCGTGACTTCCACTACTTCTGGCTCTTCTTCTTCGAGTATAGTGTAAATAACTTGCCACTTAGTAGCTCCTCCATCAACAGTGCATATAGTATCAGAGACTATAGGTGCCATTCCTGTTTGTTCGAGTTCTGGAAAAATCTGTTTGTCGTGTTTCTGAATCACTTTGTGAATGGACATATCTTGAAAGGAAATCCCTATTAAAGACAAAGTAAATGATCAAATGATGGAATATATTTTGAAACGATCTATTTTGAAAGAAAAATCTGGTAAATAACTATATTATTAATTAATCATAATGAATCAATAACTATTTACATTGGGAGGATAAAACACAATTAATATTTCCTGACATGATTTATCTTTGCATCAAATATTTATTCAAACCTGTCAAATCCATCACATCGCGCCCTTTAAACTTGTCTTAATGAAGCATATTTACCTTTTGTTTATGCGATATGCGATTTCACGATATCACGAAATCGCAATATCACAGAAGTCACAGTATTGCAAAATCGCAGAATCAGAACTTTGATAAGAATTGCTTAAAGTTGTACAATGAAAATCTACGATATGTGATTCGTAATGTCTCATGTGAAACCTTAAGTCAGAGATCGCACAATCGATATTTTGTTGTTTTATTGTTTTAAATTTTTAATAAGAAAAGATTTATGCGAAAGTGTGATTTGCGATAAGGATGTTTTATTAATTGCTTTTTTATTTTTGTTTTTTATTTAATTAAAAGCGGTGATGTTTTTAGGAATTTTATTTTTATCAAAAACAAAAATATATTTTTAAGAAGGGTCCATATTTCTTATGTATCAAAGGTCTAGATTATTTTGAAAATAGAAAAATGTGGGGGTGGGGGGGCGGGGGGGGGGGTTGTTTCATAGTACAACAGAATATAAGAACAAATAAAATAACATCGAGCCATATTTGAAGACCTCTTCGGTTGGGAATTTAACTAATTTCTCATGGATAGAATCTGCAATGAATTGAATGAAGTTAAATATGATGAAGGGTTTGGAATATGTGGAGAAAATATACATGAATCCTATGATGGCTTCATCTACCCATTGGTCTGAGTAATAACCAAGAAGGTAGGAAATGACTGTGATGATTTGTTTGGATCTTTCAAGGAAAATGGATGATGGAAATGGAGGGTTATTCTTGGGTAATGGATCATTTTTAGTCATAAACAGCTCAAGAATTTGAGCTCTTTTTGCAAATCTAACTTCTGATATATTTCAATCAGTGCTTCTTGGGAAAATGGTGTAGCATTCCCTATGGTTGCGGCTTGCATCATTTGTTCAATGTTTTGGGCAATGATGGTCACTAAAATCTCGCATGTAGGAGCGATAAAAGCTCTTTGGTTGGGCATATACCAGGCTTGGCATTTTCTAACAAATTCTGGAGCACTATGGGTGTGAGGAAAGATATAATGTGGAAGGTTGGAATCCCACAGTCATATATCATCATATTTATCTAAGAATGTATCCTCTAACTAAGAATGCAATTCAAATCACTCAAGTTCACTTAGGGTTTCATGGATATTATGGTATTTGTCTGCTAAAGGTATGTGATGAAATTCAATTGGAGGGTGTAGTAGAAGACTCACTGGTTTTTCTGGTCCTTTGTTCTTTGGAGGCATGATTGGCTCTGTTTGAAATGGTGAAAAAAAGAATTTCTGATACGAAACAAAAGCCGAGACTGAGGAAAAACTCTACAGATTAGAAGAATATTATCAGCTGTAAAGGAGGGCTTTAAAAAGTGGTAAGGTTGATTTATGGAGTTCTCGCAATAACTGTGAATTTGTAATCCTATGCAGAGCAGAGAGAATAGCAGAATAAAAATTCAAAACAGGTGTTTAGTGATGAATTTATGGACAATTGGTTTAATTCCCGTTGAAAAGGGCATGGGTACATTAGCCTAACGGTTAGCAATTCATTAGGGAAAATCTGAGATCTAAAATGGGCCTCCTCGGGAAATAATAAAATAATAGCTAAACCAATAAAACAATATTTATGATTTTGAAATTCACTTTTTCACCACAATCCATGTAACCATATTTAAATTCAATTCAAAAGTTGTACCAAAATAAAATTAATAAAAAAATTGTATTGATGTGACTGTAAATAATATTGGGTTATTCAAGAAAAAGTCATTATCATTGAAAAACTAATGCATTTGTCCTTCATACTTAAATAACTTAAAATAAAATATAAATATAAATTTATAAATTCTTAATTATATTATATGCTATTAATTAAAATTATATCATTTAAATTATATAATAACATGTAATTAATATACTATATAAAAATAATATAGTAAATGTATAGGGATATGCATTGTTTCTTTCAATAAATATGAAATGACAATAATATATTTTTATTCAAAAAGTGTGAAATGACATTTATTATGAGTACTTTACTTTGACTTTAAAAGTACTTAGAGCACTACCATGGTTAACCATAGTTTTTATCCACCATTGAGAATGTGAGAAGTAAGTACCTTTAACTCAAGCAATGCTGCCTCAACCATTAGGGATGATGTCATCCCTTAAAATGTGATTGGTTCTCATAAAGTGAATTTTGATTGTACATTTTCCTTAGGAGGCCCATTTTAGACCTCAAAATTCTCCTAATGAAATTTAATTCGCTAACAGTTATGGAAGGGTGGGAATTAAGTCAATTAGACAACAACATAACCATGTGGCATGACATGAATGGTGGGTGGAGCAGTGGTTTCAACCAATGGGTAAGTGGGATTTTGGAGGGGTACATTGGCAGTAAATGGTTTCATGCAGGTGGGGGGGTTGCGGGGGTGCGATGGATGATTGGTGAGATGGGGGGTAATTAGCATACATCAGACTTAAATGAATAGTGGGGTAGGGTTATAATGAACGAGATTTGACATGGATGATTGACGAGTAGGGGTATGTGACATGTCACATGAGAAGTGGGGAATAACACATAGGATTAAATCCTATGGTCTGGAGAGTGATTTTTCAAATTTTTGAAGAATAAAACTTTGATAAACATGTGATTTTGAAAATATTTTTCTTCAACAAATATCTTCATTTCTTCTTGAATACAGCAACAAAATAGGAAATTCTTATGTCATGCAAAGTTTATTTTGAACTGTAAAAACCAACTTGCTCATTAAAATAGAATTTTATGAATGAAATGGAGGTTTCACTGCCTTATTTTTAGTGAAAAAATTGAAGATTTTTCCATGGGTAGTTTGATCCTAGACTTGACCTATATGAGATGAAGTAACCTGACTTTAGAGATTTAAATGGTGATGAAATGAAGTGAAGGAACAACATATCAAGATAGGACTTGTTCAGTGACCAAAATTGTTGTTGAAAACTAACTGAAAAAGAAAAAAAAATTGATTAATGACTTTATGGAAATCTCTCAAAAGAGTTATTTTTTATCACTGATAAACTGACTCTAACAAGTTGTGGAGAATACTTTGATAGTGATCGGACTAGCTATTATAACGTTATATAACCCACAAAAAACATGTACAAAGAAGAGAAAATGGTGAGGTAAAGGATTTGAAGCTTATTAAGCGTGGATTCATACACAAATTGATCAATTTCCCGTTGATAGTGGCGTGGATCCGTTATATTAACAGTCATTGTGAATTAAATACATTAACGGTTGCATTACTGCGGGAAACCATTTAATTGGCAACAGTAATGGGTGAGGTGGCATGAGCTTCTAGGCGCTCAATGAGCGGATTAGTGGTTTTTGATATAGTAGAGAAACAAATTTTCGAAGGGGGTATAAAGCGGTAAATGGTTTGAGTGGGGGGGGGGGCAGGGGTATGAAATGATGGGAGGGCGCCACGTTAGCATGGGCCCGAAAATCAAAACAACTTTTTTCGAACCCCCCACATCCCCCCCTCCCCCCGACGGTAAAGATCAGATGGAGGGGGGGGGGAGCGGGGGAAAGAAATAAGGACTGTTGGATGAGGGAGCGGGAGATTAGATGTGTGGAAAGATTATGGTAAGTTAATCTGATGTGACGAGATGTTTTTTCGGGTAGCAGCAGGGTTAATAAAGGTGAAAAATTTGGATATGTGATAATATGCCATACTTTCATTTTCATATTTCCGAACATTTAGACTTAGGATAAAAAATTTACCCCTTTTCCTTTGATGTACATGAAATAACTTTGAAATTTTAAAACTTAGGATAAATACTTTCATGATTTTCAAAGCTATAATACTTCTGCCTACCCTTTCTTTTTCACTTCTTTTTCTAAGCTAACATTTTTTCATCTTTTTTCTTTATGGTGCATTCAAGCTAGAAAACCCACATAACCTTTTTTTATAAAAATATAACCTACTCTATCACTTATTTCTCCTATTGATTCAGATTAAATTGTTGAACCAATGTCATTTTATACCTAACTACTGATTTTCCAAGATTAAACTGTTTGGAGAATATTTATTCACTAACCTCTTTAACATGAAATTCACAATTGTTCGATCATGATTAAGTTGTATGATTCGAACAAAAATATATTCATTCTAGCATTTTAAGACAATATGCACACAATATTATTGGATTTTTACATAAAGGAAAATAATTTAACAGTGGTATTTAACATTGCAACACTTCTAGTATTATTTCTATTTTCCTTTTGTGGGGTTTTATTTTCTTTTATTATTTTTTTCAATTTTCTTTCTTTTTGCCTTTTTTCTTCATATTCATTTTCTTCTTGACATACCCTTTTTTTATTTTCTTTTATATATATATTTTGGAAATTATTTACAATGTAAAATTACAAATATGAAATACTCCATCACCTTGAGATCCTATAAAATATAGGACCCTAACAGTGGCTCCAACTGGGGATGGCACTTCTTCATGTGAAGTTTCAAGAACATATGATCAGTATGCTTGAGTATCCAATGTCTGTAACGTATGCATCTGATTTCTTTTGCTATTAAGGTACTCATGGTAGCTTTTCAATCAGAGCTTAGGGCCTTCTCTGTGGGCTTCAACTCCAATCAGCAAGTTGCCCAATCAAATCAATATAACTGTGATATTTACAATGATGTAAGAAAATTTGTATGCTAATAAAATTATTTCCTCATCATCTTGCTATTGACAAGAACACCAGGTAACTTTGCTCCATCCAGGTCCTTGAGGAAGAATGCATTATTTCCCCTGAAAGCATAAATGATGTATGGCCCTTTCCAAAGGTTATCAAATTTAACATGTTTACCATTATCTTCTCTCCTAGAATCCCACCTTAGGACTTTGTCTCCAATATTGAAGTTTTCAGCTTTAGTCCTTCTGTCAAAAATATTTTTGACATTTTCCTGAATTACTTGAGTTTTGTTGTAGACCTCCTCCCTTGACTGTTGCAACTAAATGGTTTGATTGATTCTTATCTGCATGTCATTTGGATCAACCTGTAATTATTGAATTATCTTCATGATTGGTACTCCTCAAGATGATTGAAACAGAGCATCCATTCCATAGAACAATTGGTATGGTGACATACCAATTGAGTTCTTGTAGTGAGTTTGTCAGCCCAAAGTGCATTAACCAATTTGTTGTGTCAGGAATTCTAGTTGTCCTCCAACAAATTTTTAATGATATTTACCATACTCTTATTTGAGGATTCAACCAACCCATTACCCTGTGGGTAATAATATGTTGAATGTCCCAAAGTAATGTGGTATTTATTACAAAATTCAATAATTTTTTTAGATTTAAAAGCTGTTGCATTATCAGTAATAATTTTTCTAGGACAACCAAATCTAGAAAATATATTGGTCTCAAGAAATTTAATAATGACAACATCAGTAGTAGATATGGAAGGGGCGGCCTCTATCCATTTAGTAAATTAATATGTGGTTGTGATAATCCACTTATGTTGGCCAGAGGAAGGAGGATGAATTTCACCAATGAAATCCAGTCCCCATAGTTGGAAAGAGCTCTCAACTGAAATAGGGTTTAATGGCAAGCATAAAAAATTTCTTTTTCCTTCAAAAATTTGGCATTTATGTCATGAATTTACTTTCTTATGAATTTTAGGGAAAAGGGTAGGCCAGTAAAAACCAGCCCTGAGGATTTTGTTGGAAGTGGTTTTCCAGTAGAGTTGCCCACCACAGTCACCTTCATGGAACTCTTGCATGATTCTTTCTGTATTATCCTTTAACAAGCACTTAAGTAAAATACCACCAACATCTTTCCAATATAAAACATTTTCTATGATGCAAAACTTAACTACTTTTAATTTTAGAAATCTTTCCTTTGCTTTTGTTAGACCAGGAGGAGTATTTAAATTGAATAAAACATACAACAAGTCTGCATATTAGGGTGAGTTCAAAAATTCTTCATCGATCTATGGAGTCGCATGTTCCTCTTGATCATCTAGTGTAGCAAGAAATTTGATGTCCAATGCATGGAAATTTGACTCTGCCATCAGTTTGGCCAGTCCTTGTCCTTTGATAAACTTGGTGTGTTTTATTTTTAAGTCATACTCAAGGATGACAACAATCCATTTTCCTCTTTTTCCATCTGGTCCATTCTGTGTCAAAATATCCTTGACAACTGAATTGGGTACATATGAAATAATATGGGAATGAAAAATATATGCTCTAAAATATTTTATTTCTTTAACCAATGTAAAGGGTTGTTTTTCCATAATATTATATTTCGAAGATGCATCTCTTAAAGCCTTACTGAAAAATTCAATAGTTTGTTCAAATCCTTCCTCATTTTTCTACAACAAAACAACTGCAACAATGTGTTCAGAAGCGAAAGAAAAGATAGTAAAATATTTGGTAAAATCTAGACTAATCAACACTGGTGCTTTTGTTAATGCTTGTTTGACTAAATCAAAGTACTGTCTAGCCTCAATACTCCATCTAATTTCTGAATCCTTTTTAAGCATGTTTTTTATATTTCTAAGAATCTCTACAAGGTTAGGATTGAATCTCCGTAGGAAATTAATCTTGCCAATAAAAGACTGAAGCTCTTTGATGTTTCTAGGGTGACTGATTTTTAATATAGTTTCAATTCTACTATAATCAATCCTAATCCCATCCTTTGAAATAATATTACCAAGAAGCTTACCTTCCTCAAGGCCAATTTTTTTTTTCTTAGGATTTATTCAAACACCAAATGTTTGAATGGGGCTCCCTAAAGCTGTGAATTTTGTATATTTTTGTATTAATTAGTCTAACGCAAGGGTTATGGGGTAGGTCAAAGCCCTAAATATATTGTAATGGGTCAAAAGGTAGACCTAGAGTGGGAAAGCGTAGGCTAAATCAATATAAATATATGATTATTTGGAGTCTAGAGGGTAGAAAAGAATTAAGTCTAATGCTAAGTGTGAATTGTTAGATCTGTCTTGGGCTATTTGGGTAAGGAATCTTACTGGCTGTGTGTGCAGAGATCCTCATTACTGCTATGTGCGGACCCTGTTGGCTATGTGTGCAGGTTGCATAAGATTGTAATCAGGTTCGAATGATAATATATGTGGATATAGTTAAAGTATCTCTGTGTGATCGAAATCTGTTGTGTTATCATTGATTTGAACCTTTGAATCTGTTCAGAACTGCAAATACATTTATGTTATCTGCTTATGCTGCAATTATATTTTTGTTATGCATAAGTCTATCTATGATCTATCTCAGATGCAAGTATAAGGGTTTTGTCATGATTTTTTTTTAAGCTACGAATACATCTGTTATAGTCTGCGCTTTATGATATCATAATTGTTGTATGCACGTGGATGCAGAGGTATCAAATAGATCTAAATAGCTCTGTCGTGGTTACTAACTGAATGAACTATGAAAGCCTACAAATAGACCTATGTGAACTCGGTAGGTTGTGAGCTCGAACCTTCTTGACTAACCTTCTCTCTCTCTCAGGGTCTAGAAACCTGGTTCCAACACCCTCCCATACTGCTTCGGGTGAGACTTTGACCTATGCAATTAGGTCAATGCCGAAAGGGCCAGTAGTATAGGGGTTTGTTGGAAAACCTTAACCTCTGAACCTGGGTCAGGACCCCTTAAGCCAACAAATGGTTCCGTTGCCGGGAATGGGAGCATTTTGAGAGGGATATTGGGTAATTCCAAGGGAACATTGGAGACTTGAGAGGATAGAAATTGGAAAGTGGTTTGAAAAAAAAGTTCAGGAATTTGCGGTAAAAGAGAATCGCAACATGAATTTGACGATGGAGAAGTGGAAGAATAAGTACATATTTACTGAAGTCTATCAAATTTTCTTTGTAAAATTTGTGAATGAGCTTCAAGAGTGGCTGGCAAGGCTCATAGATTTCCAGACGTGTTGGAAGGAAAAGCGGGTCACGCAGTGGACTCCAGAGTTGATACGGCAGTTAGAAAGAACTGATAATACCATCACTCATACGGTAGATCACTGGGTGGATAGTGTGTTGGGAGGATTTGTGACAGAGTTCACACTCGATTAGTTCATGTCCTATTCTGAGGTGGAGTGGAGGTTCTTCAAAGGTTTCCGGGGTAAGTTTTTGAAAATGTTTTCATTACTGATTCAAATATTATTGTGCAAAAAAGGGCATTTTATGCAGCCAAAAAGATTGAATGAGATGTGATAAGAGTGAAGGTACAAACCGAAGTGGCAAGTACTACAGAGTCAATCAAGAAGGGGATAGATCAGTTTACAGCCCATTAAGAGAACCAGCTGCGCACGAAGGATATAGCCCTCCTATGACACCACCTTTGAATCCACATAAGGGTAAGAACTCATCCACACCTCCTCCCCCTACACCGCTACCCCTAGAAGTAGATATGGACACGCACATGAATTTACCCACCTTCAAGGGTGTAGGAGACGAAGATATGGACCGATTATAGTTTTTTGGAGAGTTAGTATGGACTGTGCAGAATGTGGCCAGTGATGTTGTAAAGAGAGCGCATATATCCCTTTCCTTGAAAGGAAGAGCCTTGGATTGGTATATGGGATACGCAGCTCAGCATGCAAATGCAACCATTCAAGAGGTTAAAAATGCCCTAAAATAGCAGTTCCAGAAGCGTAAGTCCTACTTTCAGATAGTGAATGACCTAAAATATTTCAAGCAAGGGCCCTCTAAGTCTATATGGGAGGCTGACCAACAGCTAAAGAAGGTAATCAGAGAAGGGTAATTTCTGTATGATGACATAAATCATGAGGAATGGTTCATCGCCATGTGACTGCCTCACCTGCACATTCCTATTGGCCAACAAGTCATTGAATCACAGGAAAAAGCTTTGGATATTGTTATGAAGTTAGAAGCCGCGCCAAGAGATGATACCCAGTTGGGAGTACAATAAATCCAAGGGTAGCTGGAGGCGATGCACATGGAAATCCAGAACTTGTGAAAGGACTGATGAAAATAAGCTATCCTAGATGTATGGTGCATATGATGCAGGGTATCTGGCCATATCAAGGATCAATTCCCACTACTGACAAACTACCTACAGGTTGGGGGACCCAGTTCGTTGTGCCCTAGGGAGACTATGGGATCAAGTGGACCAACGTTGTGGTGTGATGATTATCGCGTATCTAGCCTGCATAATAATAACCACTGCCCTCGTCTGGGTGCGTATGCTCCAGAACTGAAGCAACAATGGTGACGGTTTTGCCGGTTAGTAGGACATGATGAACAGAACTACCGAACTTATGATTTAATGATAGACAGGGGAAACCTATATAGTGTACAAGTGGTCCCTTCTTCCCCAAGAGCCCCCTCAGGTATAGGTGGCTCCCCAGCTAGGGGTAGGGGAGGGGGTAGAGGTGGAAGCACATGTTGGGGAAGAGGACAACTGATCTGTTATAATTGTGGGGAAGTAGGGCACTTTGCGAGGGTCTGCTTGAACCCTGCAAGGAAATATTGCAGATACTGTAGACAACTAGACCATGTGATTGAATATTTTCCAATTCTAATAGAAAAAATGCAGGAAAAGCAGTAGACACCTACGCAGAATGTGTAGAGGGTTAAGGCAAAACCTCGAGATGAAGGACCAAGCATTAATGTCATAACACGCAATGGCATGGCCACTGGGGGAGCTGAGGATAAATTTGTGGATAAGCCTCTTATTTGAAAAACAACTATCAAACAAGAAGGTTTGGACCTACAAAAGGAAAAGGAAACCTTTTTCGCAACTTGCAAATATTTTGCTAAGGTTGAGACATCTACTTCTTAGGCCCCTGCAAACCTCAAAGTAGATGATGAGGTCAAACTTTTTTTTCAAGCGTGTATGAAACTGTTGCACAACCAAAGTGCGATAGAAAATATTCAAGCATTAATAAAAAGCTGCACAGAACAAACTAATCCACCTTTGGAAGTTAAGGATGTGCAAAAACTGTACAAGCATAAGAAACAAACAGGTAGGGAAATGCGGCTAACAATGTAGATTGTTGATTATGAAATGGATCAAGTTATTTTGGACCTGGGATCAGATGCGAATGTATTGCCCAAGAAAACCTAGCAGCGAATGGGAGAACCTAAGTTGGAATGTTCCACTATCCAGTTGCGCATGGCCAATCAGCAAAAGATCATACTGTTGGGGAGACTGTTAAATATCTTGGTAGATATCGCAGGAGTTAAGGTCTGGTTGACTTTGAGGTAATTCAGATTATAGAAAATGCATACCCTTATCTGGCACTCCTAGGATTGGATTGGGCCATAGATATGGGAGGTATCATCAACCTAAAGAAAATAATCATGGTGTTTGAATATGAAGGTACGCAGATGATAGTACCATTAGACCCTATGGAAGGAGAACGGTATATGGAACTGGTGCGTGGAGAAGAGGATGTGGATCAAATATATAAGTTAACTGTGCGGGACAAAAATTGGATCAATCCTACGGTTGATGGTGTGTTTCGTTGGGAAAAAGATAGCGAATGTTTCTCTAACTCTGACGAGGAGATGGAAAATTGGCAGAATCAGTTACATGATGTGTCTGCGCTGTGATGTCTTAGAATCACGAAGAACTTCAGGTGCATGTCCTCAGAGGTAAAAGAACTGCCCTAATTTGATGGTTCTGGTAGCATTAAAGATTTTTTGCGATCATTTGAAGCTGAGGTTCTGAGAGAGCAAAGGTTATGGGCCCTTAATATAGCCATGCACGCAACATGTGCAAGGTGGTGGGACACGCATAAGGGAGCATTCCACGATTTGGAAGAGTGTCAAGATATGACGATTCTGCGATTTGAACCTCTGGTTGACTTGTGCATAAAGACATTCCTTTGCCTAGGGGACTTGTGTGACCATCTATTCACTTGGATGGAGAAATGGTGTGATCGAACTACAGAAGAATGGGTTCACTTATTTATTCATGCCTTGGGACCGATTCCCGCTGCATGGTATTTAGATGCGGAGCTACATCAGTGCACCCACCACTAGGAAACATTGAAGGATGAGTTTGTAGGGACATTTTGGTTAGTAGGTGGAATGGAGGAACTTGATGAAGCTCTGCAGGAGATAGATACCTTAGTATTTGATGAATCACGCCCTTACGCAAAATTTGGGGCACCAACATGGGAAACACAGATGGAGGATATTGTCAACTACTGCAATTTAGTAATAGAAGAGTGAGATGAAGATCCACGAAATGTCTCTATCCCGGATTCGGAGGGAGAGCGCATCGTTTCTGGACCTCGACTACAAAATATCAATGTTATGAAGCCTCTGAAGCTACGAGAAGTCAACATTGGCATGGAAGAGCAACCTAAGTTGGCTAAAATTGCGGATTACTAGGATGACAATACAGTAGGAAAAGTGCAGAAATGCTCACGGAATACCAGGACTTATTCCCAACAAAGTTCTCAGAAATCAAGGGGATTACTGGGAACCTAGGGGTCATGTGCATCACTTTAAATCCAAATGCGCGCCATGTGAAGCAGCGTCCTTATCGGCTGAACCCTAAGTATAAGCAAAAGGTTAAGGAAGAAATCATTAAAATGCTCGCCGCAGGCATCATCGAACCAATTGAACAGTCAGACTGGGTAAGTTCGATGGTGGTTCAGGATAAAAGGACTAAGGGAGAAATACAGATCTGCATTTACCTACACAAATTAAATGATACTTGTGTACATGATCCATTTCCTACACCATTCTCATATGAAATCCTCAATAGCGTAGGCGGGTAGGAGGCATATTCGTTCACTGATGGATTCTTGGGCTATTATCAGATTAGGATCACACCTAAATATTGCAACAAAACTAAATTTTCTACTGAATTGGGTTCATTTTAGTACACTGTTATGCCATTTGGACTCAAAAATTCCCTTGCCATCTTTTCATGAGTGGTAGTTGCAGTATTTAAGGAATTTATCCATAAGTTCTTAGAGCTATAGTTTGATTATTGGAATATATTTGGGTTAGTAAAGAGTCATGTCTCGAACCTGCACATGATGTTGGATGCTTGCAAAAAGCACCAAATCTCCCTGAATATCAAGAAGTGCATATTCTACGTACCATTTGGGATCTTATTGGGTCACATAGTTTGTCGACAGGGGTTGATGGTTGACCCTGCCAAGGTGGCAGTCATCATCAACCTGGCAGTTCCTACCACTAAGAAGCAGCTGTGCTCAATCCTTGGACACATAGGCTACTACAGGAAGTTTATTCAAGGGTATGCACTCATCAAAACACCTATGGAAAAATTGTTGAAAATGGAGGTATCATTCTGTTGGGACGACGAGTGTCAAAAAAGCTTTGAGTTACTCAAGGAGAAGATGGTCTCTACGCCTATCCTCATATTCCCCGATTGGGCGAAGGTGTTTCATGTCCATGTCGACACTTCAGGGATAACCCTAGGAGCTATCCTGACACAACCAAGGGAGGGGGACATTGACCATCTAGTTGCGTTCTCCAGTAGGAAGCTCTCTAGTGCAGAGCATAACTACTCCACTACTGAGCGTGAAGGGCTAGCCATGGTGTACGCCCTATAGAAATAATGGAATTACTTATTGGGTGGGAATTTTAAGATGTTCACCGATCACTCAACCTTGAAGTACCTAGTGAATAAGCCTGTGTTTTGGGGGGAAATCTGCCGACGGCTTCTATTGTTTCAAGAATATGACTTTGAGATCATTTTCAAGCCGAGAAAGTTGAATGTTGGGCCACATCACCTCTCCCAGATCGAAAACAGTGAGGAACCAACCAACCTTGAGGAAGGAATACCAGATGCACAGTTATTCACTATTAAGGTATTATATGCGCACTTCACTGACATCATTCACTTCTTGACTACAGGGACGACACCTGTAGAGTATTCAGTAAAACAAAAGAAAGAGTTGGTAACCAACGTAGCAAATTTTACCATTATTGCCGGTCACCTGTATAAGTTGGGAGCTGACGAAGTATTGCGAAGATATGTCTTGGAGCATGAGTGACACGCCATCTTAGTAGAAGCTCACGGGGGTATAACAAGAGGCCACTACGTAGGAAAGGAAACATCACAGAAGATCCTAAGAGTCGGGCTACGGTGGCCTACACTACATAGTGACTCTCATGATTACTGCAGAACTTGTGACACTTGCCAAAGGACGGGAAAACCATTGCGTAGATATGACATGCCTTTGCAGCAATGGATGGCCCTACAAGCATTGGACAAATGGGCTATAGAATTTGTTGGACCCATCAACCCACTAAGAAATAAGATAGGAGCACGCTACATCATCACCATGACTGATTATGTGACTCGATGGGCTGAAGCACAAGCTATGAAGGATTTCATTGTAGATACCATTGCGCACTTCATTGTTGAACATATTCTAACTAGGTTTGTCTACCCCAAGATCTTGATGAGCGAAAAAGGTACGCATTTTGTTAATGCAAAAATTAAGGCTTTGACTGAAGAATTTTGGATCCACCATGCAAAAATCACCCCATATCATCCACAGGCGAATGGAGTTGTCGAAGCCTTCAATAAAATCTTGGAGCAAGCACTGACTAAGGTCTACAATGCATATCGCAATGACTGGGACATGCGTGTCCCATCCGTCCTCTGGGCCTATCACACCACATGCAAGAAGCTGACATGAAAAACACCATTTCAGATGGTTTATGGAAAGGAGGCTATCATGCCAATGGAGTATATTGTTCCTAGCCTACGTATAGCAGCCTTTACAAATATGGAAGAACCGAATATCATGGAGGAACATTTAGCGCAACTTGTGGCTTTGGAGGAAGATCGATTCATTGATAATTTCCATCAGCAAGTGCAAAAGGCCGGTGAAAAAGCATGGGGCGAAAGACATATCCGGAAAAAAATGTTTTCAGAGGGAGATTTGGTCCTCCTTTATGATATCTAGTTTGCGAAGCACCTCAGGAAGTTCTGTCAACACTAGCTAGGCCCCTATATGGTAAAAGAAATCACCGATGGAAAAGTGGTCCGATTAGCTACCCTATAAGGAGATATGGTACCAGGATATGTCAATGGTAGTTGGCTCAAACCATACCAGATCAAATGAATATATGGTCGGAGTAGCTGTATGGGACGGACTACATGTAGGTGTTGGTCACCGGATTGGGAGCCTGGGGAAGTGATCTCAGAATGCAAGGGTGCACTAGAAGTGCAGGATGTGCACGGGGAGCACAAGGGTGCGCTGGACCCACAAATCTTGTGAAACCTAACCATTGAAACCAGACAAGCACTTGGGGAACTGTGCCTCCCACTTAGGGGAGTGGGTTACAGGCCATCAATATGGCAAGTTACGAGGACTGAGTACCATTTTCACATTAATGAATGGAAATTAAGGTGTAATGAGATGGCTTCCCCTCAGGATGACCATAAATTTAGGGTTGTTCAAACCACGAGGTTTATGACTTGGCTTAGCTTCTTAGACCTCAAATGCTCTGATATATTTCATCTCTAGGTTGTATGCATGACTTCTGAAAATGCACCATTTGATGGTAGTTCCGCTGAATTTTTCTTCCAAGCTAGGATGCCTGGTGCTAACCCCATTAGCCCCGCGCCTAAGATGACTCTTGAGGAGGAATAATCTGAGGACGTTCGTGAAGTAACCCCTGTAGCAGAGGAAGTCGCTTCCACCTCAGCCATGTAGAAAGGGCAAGGGGAAGGTTAAGAAAGCATGGTGGGTAGCGAAAAAACCTCGCAATGCCCCTCGAACTCAGTAGTCCCCCGCGAAAAAATTGAAGAAGAAATGATCGATGACCCCTCCGAATCTTGCCCCTCTGAATCCCATGGCACTCTTTGCAGAAGGTCTACAGGTGACCCTGCTGACATGGTTGCCCCCATATGTTCAACCAGACCACTCAGTGGAACGCATGCTCAACATCGACATTGTTCGCTCCTATCTTCGGATGCTGTTGGGATGTGCCTCAGCTCAGGTATATGGTTGGTTACATCCCCCACCTCACATTTGACGATAATGATTTAGGTAACTTGGACGCTTTCCCTGTGCTAGCTCCATATCTCTTTTTAGAACAGGTCATTGAAGATGGTGTGCCCAAGGTGGAGCCGCTGGTTTAGGCTAGGGGGCTAGCCAGGGCCAAAATCCTGAATTTACTGTGTCTTCCTCACTTCGGCCACTAAAATATTACTAGCTTGATTGTGCACCAATTGCTGGCACTAGTTCATGACAGTTTTTTATGGCTCCAAGGCCGCATACTAATAGATGTTGCTCTAATTCACCACATTACCGGCCTTCCAATGCATGGGCCCACTCTGCGGGAGGGCACAGGAAAGAAATATGAGCATTGCCTCACTAAATCCATCCAAGCTGCATACGGGGTCAAGCGTAACAAAAGGGGCTTCCAGATTAATACAATTTTGGACCAGGGCACCCGCTTGGGCACTCAGATCCTCACTTACAAGATGATGCGGAAATGTCAAACTGCCTCCACCCCTGCTCATGTCATTCAAGTCATGGGTCAGTGTGCGAAGGGCATCTCTTATAATTGGTCCTAGTATCTGGTAGAAGAATTCATTGATAATGTGCTTGAGGCTTAGGAATGAGGCAAAGCATTCTACTAGTCGTGGCTAATCTTATTGATTTTGTTGGTTGCCTGGGAACTCTCGGAAGATGTGGTCTTCCCCCCTAGAGCACGGCATGTGCAAAGGAGCATGATTTTCCAATCTCTGGGATTCCAAGGACCCCTAGCGTATTGAATAAAATAAGACCTTCTAGCTACTCTACGAGGGCAGTATTTTCATAGCCATTGATTCCCAGACCCGCCTATCCTCAACAATTTATGACAGGTACAGACACATTGTTTCCTTCCAGGTTACAATGCATGAGGTGAAAATCTAGGCTCATAGGGCGCGTACTTGGCTTAATATACCATACATAATGACCAAGGCTAAAATTCAATGGGTTATCAATACTTGGCTGAAAGAATGGCAGGTAGCCGCCCCACCTCCCGCTATCTATGAAGAAGGTATGTTCGGTACCCCTACAGTACCCAGGCCCTTCATTCCACTCGACTTGGCAGTAGCACTAGGCCTTCTGCTGTGAATGACTCCTAGCAGTATTACCGTACCACCGGAACCAGAATCCCAACCAGACTAGACCTTCACTCATGAATAATTGGCAGATACCTCGGTCCCTATGAATCTCAAACGTACTTGCTAGTCATCCCAAGGAACTCGCAAGAAGTGCAAGGCCAATAGGGCTCGTACCAATGTGGATACTACCTTGACAAAGGATGACCTAGATAAGATTGTTGATGCTATCACCACTGTGGCTGCTGACCAATAGCTCACTTGGGAAGAACGAAACAAGGCTGCATTGGACAGATTGCATATAAAGATGCAAGACCTTCGGCTCACTGTGGACAGCCTTCAAGAAAGTAGTGAGCAAGCGAGGCAGAATTCAACAAGCAAGGATTAGCAGGGTCGCTGGGCTAGTGAGGCCCCTTTACGGCATTACCATCCGCCTTGGATCATTAGCCCTGCCAGCTCCCAGGTGGTGCCCTTACAATGGAACCCGCCGACCTCTACTTCCAAGTTGAGGAAGGTCCAGTCACCCTTGATGTTAGTCGGCTACCCACCAAGAAACTGCGTGAGCTACTTACGACCCTCATTAGTGAAGTACAACACCAATAACTCTGCGCATAGCAACACCTCAGCACAGCCAAGCAGGATGTTGTGACCCAAGCTGATGAAGCCGCTCGGATCCAGGCTACGCATGTTTCCCTCCTTGCACGACAGGTTACCTTGGAACATCTACTTGATCGACTGTGCAACGATATGCCTGGGGTCATTCCTGCATCTGTTGAGCCCCAGGCCAAGGTTGAGGGTCTGGTAGCTGCCTTGAAGGCCTCCAAGGCTAAGGTATCCACTATCAGGGCCGATATTGAGATACAGATTGCATCACTACAGGCCAAGCTCCATCTTGGGACCCCCCCAGAGGAACGTGCCCAGCGGGCTACACTAGTTGCAGAGGTCGCTGCATCTATCTTGGCACAAGTCTGTCAGGGTGTCGCTCTACTAGAAAAAGCTATGGAAATCTTGACTCAGTACAGAAAGACCCTCTCCTTCGTGATATTAATCAGGAATTAACCCAGAAGGAGTAGGAATTCGAACGACTTGAAGCAACAATGTCTACCCTTGTCACCGCTCAGCGCTTTGCGTGACTCCAAACTATCCATACGCTTCGTAGAGACATTGTTGTGCTCCAACACAAAAAAAAATTGTCGGTGACCATTTGACACCCTGATCAGAGGATGGATTAAAGCTCTCATATGACATAGACGGGGCGGTCCAATGGTTGAACCAAGCTCTTGGAAGAATCACCACTTCTTTAGAATAACCTCCATCATAGAAACTGGTGAAAATTGCGCAGGAAGTCGCTAAGAAAAACCTTCAAGTACTGCCACCACTTACTACCTCCCCGGAATAGATCAAAGAATGAATGAAGATTCCACCCAAGCTATGACTCAGGACAAGTCACAATATTGTGTTGGGGGCCTATTGCAACGAGGCTCCCTAAAGTTGTGAATTTTGTATATTTTTATATTAATTAGTCTAACACAGGGGTTTTGGGGTAGGTGAAAGCCCTGAATTCATTTTAATGGGTCAAAAGGTAGACCTAGAGTCCACAAACCATGATTTGCGGACCACGGGAAAGCGTAGGCTAAGTCAATATAAATATATGAATATTTGGAGTATAGAGGGTAGAAAAGAATTAAGTCTGATGCTAAGTGTGAATTGTTAGATATGTCTTGGGTTGTTTGGGTAAGGACTCCTGCTATCTTTGTGCGTGGAGATCCTCATACCTGCTGTGTGTGGACCTTGTTGGTTGTGTGCATAGGCTGCATTAGATTTTAATCGGGTTCGAATGATAATATATGCGGATATAGTTGAAGTATCTCTATGTGATCAGGATCTGTTGTGTTATCATTGATGTGAACCTTTGAATCTATTCAGAACTGTAAATACATTTATGTTATCTACTTATGTTGCAATTATATCTATGTTATGCATATGTATATATGTGATCTATCTCAGATGCAAGTATAAGGGTTCTATGATGGTTTCTTTTTAAGCTACAAATACATCTGTTATAGGTTTTTCTTTATGATATCATAATTTTTGTACGCACGTGGATATGAAGGTATAAAATAGATCTTAATAGCTCCATCGTGGTTACTAATTGAATGAACTGTAAAATCCTGCGAATAGACCTATGTGAACCCGGTAGGTTGCGAGCTCAGACCTGCTTGACTAATCTTCTCTCTCTCTGAGGGTGCGGAAACCTGGTTCCAACACCCTCCCATACTACTTAATTCGGGTGAGACTTTGGCTTGCACAAGTAGGTAACTGTCGAAAGGGCCAGTAGTATAGGGGTTTGTTGGAAAACCTAAACCTCTAAACCTAGGTCAGGAGCCCTCAAGCCAACACCAAACCTTCTACACTTTTCAAATAATCTTCTTAGATGCTCAAATTTTCCTCATCAGTATTTGAATATACAATAATGTCATCAAGATAAATCAAAATAAAATGGCCAATCTCATCAGCAAAGGCAATATCCATTTCTCTTTGAAATCTGGCCCTAGAATTCATTAGCCCAAAGGGCATCTTCACATACATGAAGGTTCCCCATGGAGTAGTGAAAGATGTTTTATCCTGATCATCAGGATGTACTAGGACCTGGTTATAACCTAAGAAACCATCTAAAAAGGATATCCTACTAGACCCCACTACCTTTTGTAACATATGGTCCATTTTTGGTGAAGTTTAGTTTCCTTTTAGGGAGACCTTGTTAAAGTTTCTAAAATCAATACATAACTTGATTTCTCCATTTTTCTTCCTAGTAGGTACTATGTTAGACACCCCTTTAGATTATCTGAGAGGGACAATTATTTTAGCGTCGTACATATTTTTTACCTCTTTCTCAATCAAAGGCATCAAAAAAATATTTATTCTACAGAGCTTTTGTTTGAATGGTTTCTAATCTTCCTTGACTGGGATTTTTTGTTGTATGATACTAGTGTCATTTTATTTAAGATCCTCATAGCTCCAAGAAAATACATCAACAAATTCTTTGAATAAAGCTATTTATTCTTTTTTTTTTTTACAGTAAGCAGTGATTTTGAGAGTTTTATCATTTTAGGATTATGTTCACTACCTATATTACATTCTTCTAGATCTTCCCCTGTGGGCTCTCTTTTTGGATTTTTTGATACATCATTGAAATCAAAAATCTCTTCTAATAGAACTAGACCTCTAGGAAAAATATTATCTTTAAGTTGAATTACTTCAAATTATTCTTTCTCTGGATCAATTTCATGCAATTATAATTTCTGTACAGCTTTATCTACAGAGATATTTACATCTAGTTCATAAAACTTATTTTCTACATCAGTATGCACAACTATCTGATTTTCTACTTGACAATCTAAATCTATGTTATTTTCCTCATACTCATATTTGGACTGCAAAAGTTTTTCTATGTGTTTATCATTTCCAAATACCTGCCAATACCTCATGTTGTCTATTATAGTTGGAGAATGTTTAACCTCCACTGTATATTGTCTGTTAGGATGAGGCATTTTGCATGTGCTGGCTGAAAAAGCCAGACCATTAGCAAGGACATTCTGATTTCTAGGTATGATAGCAATATCATATTCTACAAAAGTGTGCAAGAAATTAAGCACAACATTTTTGTATGCTCTCAATCTAGGATCTTTTGCTGCATATTCTCCTTCAATCTTTTTAATAATTAATTCATAATCTCCATGAACAGAAATTATTTTAGCACCTAATTTTTTCAATAATTGGAAGCCTAAAAAAAGTGCTTCATATTCTGTTATGTTGTTGGTACACTGAAAATTAAGTTTATATGAATGAACTTCTACATGATTGTTTCTTGAATTTGATACCCACACACCTGCTCCTGACCTTGCTATACTACAAGAGCCATCAAAACTCATGTTCCAAAAAGGTTCAGTTTCTGTGTTTTTTTGTACAATTCTGTGTTTGATTTTGGCATCAAATTGTGTGAGGCACCTGAATCTAACATAGCATTGTGGAGAATCTTATCATGAACATTAAGACTGACATAAAATGGTGGAATTCCTCCTTCTTGTGGTTTACCATCTACCTCTGGACCAAATAATAATTCAAGTTGATCATCATTCAAATTGACAGTATCATTGTTTTCCCCTATATTAAGAGCTTTCATAACTTGATTTCTGTACAAATTTTTTATTGATTAACTGAGTTAGAGGGATAGGAATTTTTAGCTTTTCTAGTTAATTTTCAATATTGAATGATGTTTGAAATTGATTTAAGTTTAGAAAGTCAGATTCATCAACAATTTCTTTTCACAGGTGTTATTTTTGGAGACTGGTGGTGGGTGTTAGGTCCTATAATAATAGGATTCATAATTTTGAATTGACTTTCATTAGTCTTGTAATATGTACATACTTTTCTTT
The DNA here is from genome assembly GCA_034641835.2 of Pinus albicaulis. Taxonomy (NCBI): domain Eukaryota; kingdom Viridiplantae; phylum Streptophyta; class Pinopsida; order Pinales; family Pinaceae; genus Pinus; species Pinus albicaulis. Next base: position 934,469,890 of record CM076578.1, on the reverse strand, counting down.
CTACAAATTGTTTTCCCATATTAAAAATAAAAAATGTATAGAGGGTAAAAGCCCTAAAAGAAAAATCAAAGGAATGAAAGAGAAAAACAATATATCAAAAAGAATAAAAAATGAACCCCAAACAAAAAATAGATAAAAATAGATCATGAAAGTGATGCAAATTCAAATTCCACTACTTTTTACTTTTTACGGCAAAATAATATTGTGTGCAGCTTGTCAAAAATGCCACAATCCATGAAGGTCAAACTGCTTAATCTTGACCTTTCATGCTTTAAATTTCATGCTGATACATAGAGAATAAAAATCTAGCCAAATAGTTTAATCTTGGCAGATCAGTAGTTAGGTAGAGAATAAATAAGGAGCTCAACAGTTTAATCTGAGCCCTTGGAAGTAATAAGGTTAGAATTAGATAGTTTTTTGTTAAAATAAAAATAATAAGGGTATGCAAGCTCAAATGCACCCAAATAAATGAAGAAAAATTGTTAGGGCAGATGATCGGTAAGCAGAAGCAGTTCTCACAAGGCATGTATAGCAGAAATTGGACATTTCATATTTACTAATTTCCCTTCAAAATCATTTCCCTTGTAAAAATACCCCTTCCCCTTCATTTTTATTCTTTTCCTTTACTTCATTCTTTTTCCCCTACAAAAAACCCTTTTCCTATGTTAAAATGCATATTTTCCTTTGGAAAAGCAAAATCCCCTTACTAACTTCCCTTTTCATTCATAATACCCCCTAAAATACACTTATCCTAATTTTTCAAGTTTAAAATATTAATATTGGGCCCCACTATGAAAATCCCACCTCGATAGTAGTTTTAACACTATACTTAGTGTATTTTATCTCCCGCAGCATATTTCATTCTAACATATTACCTTTATATATTAACTCCCTTTATATGCATTATCTCGTATTATATTAATTCCTCACTTATATACATTTCCCAACCCATTATTTTTATATAACCTATAGTTTAAATTCCCCACATTTTGATATATATTTTGGCCCACTTATTATTTCCCCGCCTATTATTTTTATATAACCTATAGAGAAGAAGGATCATACTTTTACACAACATTTTGTCACCGTCCCTGCAATCCCTCGCCCTGCATATTGGAGGGTATTTCCTGTGACCTGTGAGCAATGTCATACTCTGCAAACACCTTCTTTGCATCCTTCTACATAAGGACATCATTTCTCCTGTTGAACATTTCGTCAAAAATCCCACAAAAACCTATGCTTTGGCCTTGGCGCGAGTAGCCAGTTCACCCCTTATGCCAATGTGGAGGATTTACACTAGAGCCCACGCCACCTGGTGCTCTGTCTCAGTGTTGTGCCCATGCCAACTATTTTAGGAATTTTTTTTAACAAATAGAGGTAGAAGTTTCCTTCTAACCACCTCAGGGATGAGTCACAGGAAGTGGTTAAGTTGATGAGCCACGGATCTCCCTCTTTAGGTAGTGGTTTCTTCCCCCCATGGAACACTCCTTGAAGATAGGTCTCCCTTCCATGATTATAGGGATCCTAACCTCTCCCTCTCCTTCTATATAAACAAGCCTTCTCCCTTTATGAAAGCTAGCTAAACATATAGCCAAGAATCTGAACTTGAAGAAGAGATACTATAGCTGAGTAATTGCTATTGAGAAGGTAGAATCAAGGAGAATTATGTAGAGAGAGCCCCGTCTGAATTCCTGACGAGCCTTTGTGAGACACGCTTCGTTGGAACCCTGTTGGAGGAGACCGCAACGTTGAAGCTTGGTTTTACTCTTCCTTTCTTTCATTAATATTCTCGACTATGGTGTTGGCTCCGTCATTGTGTTATGTTGATTATTGATGCAATTAATTTAGTCTTCTTCGACTGACTGATAGTTACGAATGTGAAATAGTATGTTGTATATCTTCATTGTTTCTTGTGTGTATGTAGGTATCTGAGCATGAAAGTGAGTGGATCGTGATCTGTTAAACCAGGAATGAGAGGCAGCCACTCTTTTTGACGACAACAACAACATTGGACCTATGGTAAGTCATCTATCGAATCTCCATGCATTCGTTAACTAGGAATCGATATTATAGCTTGTCTTGTTTGTGGCTAGACCCACTCTAGGGCTAGTGGGATCACCTCTGTCCGCAAAGGGGATTTACGTCACCAACAAATTGGCAACTCCACTGGGGATCAATGTGAGTTTGTCTTTCATCTATTAGGTATTATTATTGTTCTTTGCTTTCTTAGCTTGCCTTTTCTGATTATTTTTGCTAAGTCTAAGACCCTTGTTCAGCCCTAGAGGATCAGATCTGACCTTTGTTTTCCAAAATTTTCCTTCTACCAAGGTTGACTTGATTGACGCATTTTTCTATCTGACAGTCATGCCCACTAGCACTTATTGCTAGTTCAGCACTCGTGCCATCCCCTGTTTGGTGTTGATTACAGCCAAATAGTCACGCCAATTCCTATAGGTATTAGGGTTTGACCTATTTTGGGGTTTTTGGGTCAGTACTTGTGTTTCTGGGTGATTTCTTTACATGTTTTGAGTGCCTTGGAATTTTTTGTGATTGTGAACAGCCTCCTTCCTTTAGTTTTTTTTCCATTTCTTATTAGCATCATAGCCTTGGGGTTTTTCAAGTGCTTTGGTATGTTAAGCTTCCTATAGGAGTTTGGGTCTTTTGTTTCACAGTCAACTTCATTCCTTGTTTGATTTCATTCAGCTCCCTTGATCCATTTGAGTGATTGCATTGGTTGAATGGTTCTTGCCTCTTTCATTCATTTGTGCTTCTTGTCACTCCAAGCATAGATTACATTTCTTTTATGGGTCTGTCACGAAATCTTTCTTCGATTAGAGAGATTGCAACATTGGTTTGAGTTTTTGTTTTATTTTCTTTTGATTTGATTGAATTGTTTCGCTTCGAATTTCGCATTAACATTCTCGAACTAGTGTGTTGGTTTGTTTTTCATGTCATTTAGTGCATTTTTTTCTCTATTACATTGAAAAATCAAAATTTTTGTGCTTGTATTCTTGTTTGCGTTGTGAAATTGAAACTCTTTCGCATAACTAGCATTGGACATTCTAGGAAAGATTTCTCATTTTCATTAACTTGCATTAGATACATTAGTGGATGCTTATGTGTGTTCTCATTATTTGCTATCACTTGAAAACTCCTAAATTTCTTGTAGATAGCTTTTCATCGAACGAAATGGTATTTTATCGCATGTATCTTACATTTAGGGATTCGTGAGATTCAACATTTGGTAGGACCTTGGAATTGAAACATAAATACAAGATCAACTTAAAATTTATTCAATTAACCTAAGGCAACATTGAAACCTAACAAAACATTTATTGGTCTAAGTTAGAGACGTGTTCCAGTGTCTTTAAACCTAGCAGTTGTCACTCGCCATCTGGCTTCAGAAAGCACTAGTACGGACTTGTGCTCCCCGTACTGGTCGAGTATATAAAGGGAGACCCCTCTAGCTTTCCATACTTTTATCCGTAGGAAGCTGAGTCTGCCGCCTTGTAACCGTGATACACTGAACACAGCATTCGAGGAGACTACCTTCACGTATGTCAATTCCTTGGTCGATTCTTTTTTCATTTGATTGCCAAGGTGTATATGGAAGATCACAGAAACCTGGTACACCCTTTTACCTAGACTACCTGAGCAGTCATTTTCGACCTTTACTGACTCCATGAATTTGAAAAGATCATCGAGAACTTGTCCTTTCATGCTCGTTTCAACCTGAAAGTGATAGAGTTACCTTTTTCCTGTTTCTTGACTCTTAAAATATGAAATGGTAGATTTTGGTTTCAGTTTCTTAAAATTAACTACCCACGAAATATTCTTGGTTAAGGTTAGTTTCCTTAGTGTTGTTTTACTGTTGTTTCTGATGAAAACCTTCCCAGAGTTTACCAACCAGGGAATCCCCTTCGAAGGGAATCCTGGTCCTTTTCCTGATTTTGGGAATGTTGGTGCTCCTTACATGGAAACGTTGTCTCTTCCAGGGTTAACTATTAGTTTTCCTGTGTGGTTGTTTTCGACCTCAGTGGTTCCCAATGCCCCAATCTCTGTTCTACCATCACCTCCACCTGAACAACGCCGTGTTGATTCTAAGGTGCACCTCTCCCCTTCTTCACCAACTTCTTTTTCCTCTTCTTCTGCTTTTCCTGGTGAAAATCTGGATTCTAGTAACTAGGTGGCTAAGAAGAAGAAGAAGAAGAATAATTCAAATAAGCAAGAGGCTAATACTGCAGCTATTGCGCTTAAGAAACCTTCCCTTGCGGAACCATCCAAACTTCCATGAAAAGTCGAATTCCATTGCATGTTTTGCAAAGGTGACCACCTTCTTCGAGACTGCCTTGGCATTCCCAAGGTACTTAAAGTATGGTCTGACGATAGTCCACCATTGTCTTTGGCTTCTGGAAGGCATATTGGTAGCACACCTTCGACTAGTTCTGATAAGACTCGTAAGAAACAGGGTAAGATCACAAATACCTGTAGGTTGTGTGAAGGGAATCATCCCATTCACATTTTTTCGTACATGGATGAAGCCAAGAGAGTGTTGGACAACTCTACTATTTCTGCACCCTACCTTCCGGCTAGTTACTAGAAACTTTCTTTGAGTCCTTTGCTAGTTGATTCCACGATTGATCAAGAGTCATCCTTGGTTGATCCCGCTCCCCCAGAAATTAAAATTCATGAGCTCATTCCCGACCAACCATTAGACGTGGAATCGATCGATGTGACCCCATCTGTGGTTCATCAGGTCTTTTCCGTTGAGAGTGGATCCCATTCCCCTCATGTTCTTCTTATTTCTTCAGATTCTTTGGACTTGGAGAAAGATTCTTCCGTCCCTATAGTTCAAGAAGTTGCTCCTCCTACTCCTGTGATGTAATTCCAGGAGAGTGCTCCTCTTGCTCCGATAACAACAAGTGAAAACCATCTCAGTTCAATGGTACCCCCTCCAATTATTTTTGTCGCTTCCTTCGATTGGAGTCGATTTGCAGGATACCACCTTTCTTCTTATGTGCCTTTTGAGATAACAGTACAGACCTTTGATATGTTTGTACCTAGCACCATTATAGATGCAGGCGCATCTATTAGTATTTTGTCTTCCACTACTTGGCAAGCTTTTGGTTCTCCACCGCTTATGCCTGTTACGCAGAATCTGTTGGCTTTTAATAGAGGAACTAGTCAACCGTTAGGGATTATTCCAAAGTTGCCTATTACTTTGGGAAGGAAAACCATCTATATAGACGTGATTGTTGTTCCAGGCCCCTTGGATTTCAATTTACTCTTGGGGCGCGACTATACTTATGTCATGGGAGCAGTTGTCTCTTCCCTCTTTCGTGTGATTCATTTTCCACACAAAGGTTGGATCGTGACCATTGATCTGCTTTCGTTCTTTGGTCCTGACGTGACATATGGTCCACCATCGTCCCTTTTGGGTCTTTATCCGCCGATTTTATCTTCCCCGCTGCAGGTTAATTATGTGGCTACCTATCCCATGCCTGCATTCAATGATAGTGCCATTGTGCATTGTGTGCTGGGGGAATTGGGTCCTGATTTCCAAGATGTTGTTCTCCCATCAGATATAAACCTCTTGGATTCCATGACCTCTTATTCGTCGTAATGAAATTTTGTTGGAGCATAGTTCGTTTTCTTGTGTCAAGCTCCTTAAAAAATTAAACAAATTTGTCGAAGCATAGTTCATTTTTTTGTGTCAAGCTCCTTAAAAAATGAAACAAGCTCGTCGGAGTAGAGTTCGTTTTCCTGTGTCAAGCTCTTTATAAAATGAAACAAGGTGTCATGAGGATGGTTCATCTTCTATGTCAACCTCATTAAAAAATGAATTAGCTCACGAGGATAGTTCTCTTAATGTGTCAACCTTGTTAAAATAATGAAACACTTTCCCGTTCAATTCGAGTCTTTGCCAGATCTCGTAAAATCCCAGTCGAGTCTTTCTATTGATCTCATAATTGGAACCTTCACTCCATCTGCCTTTCATATGGACTAAAGCTTTGGGGCCATGTCCCTAGAATTGAGTCACCATGCTTGGGGCATGTTTACTTATTTCAAGCATAGTTTGTTTCTATTTCAAGCTTGTGCAAAAATGAAACCTGTTTCAAACATAGTTTATCTTTGTTTCAAGCTTGTGTAAAAATGAAACCAATTTCAAGCAGAGTTTCCTAATTTCAAGCTTGTGTAAAAATGAAACCATTTCCATTTTACCTCTTGTGATTTCCATTTTATCAGCATGTTTTCCCAAATGAACCTTGGTTTTCTCATTCCACCATCACTATCTACTTGGCCGATCATATGCCTTCACTTGGTTGTTTTACCCTTTCTTGAGGAACACCTGCAATGAGTGGTCTTATTAGCCAGCCTCTTGACCTTTACTTGTTCTAATAAGTTCCACCATTATCGGAACCAATAGCTACCCTTAATACCACTCGTTCCTCTAGGAGGAGTCATCTTTCATCTCTTTTCTAACTCTCAAAAATTGAAAATATTGCCGAGACGCTTGTCATTTTGAACTCGTTAAAATTGCTGCGAAATGATATCTACCCAGTATACATTTACCCCTTTTTCAGGTTGGGATAGATTATTTGCGAAAAAGGAATACCTTAGCCTATCACGACTAAGAGGTTCTCTCAAACATAGTTTTCTACCTTTTCGAATCTGTGAGACTATCTACGAAAAGGGACTATTGGAGTTTTCTTTTCCACTTTCTTTTCAAACTCTCTAAACATGAAAAGATGCTGATTTATCCCTTTGTTAGACTCGTTAAAAATCTATGACATCGGACTCCATCGTTATGACGTTACTCGAGTTTCTCCTTCCTAGGGCTCGTAAAATGTACTAGGTTGGATTTGTCTGAAGGAAAAACTTACATCAAAAGCATATGTTATCCCCTTCAAGCTTGTTTTCAAAAATAATTGGGGTAATTTCTAGAAATGGTGTGGGAAAATGGAACCAGATTGTAGTCGTGTTGGCAGTATGTTGCTCTTGAACATGGCACTTGTCTGCATTCGTGTCAGGTTGGGGATATCTCACTTCGTCATTTTTTTTCCTCCATGGGTTTGGGTAATCTCATTTGACTGCTAATCTGCTCTTTGCCACATTGCCATGACCTCAGATCCCTTGATGTCAAATACTGTCAAATCCAGTGTCATGCCGCCGATATGTTCAAGAGAAGTTTTCCTATGAAGTTTTCAACCTCCCTCTGATTCTCTATTAGTCTTGATTCACAAACATCATATCCCTCTGTCTTGTGTCGATGATGTGGGAAACATTATGGCCCACCTTCGATCGGGTCACTTCCTGTCGATTTCAGCTCCTTATCCAGGAAGTTGATCTAGAGACTCCCTTCAGGTCCCTTGGAGCCTGCATGCCTCAATGGTAGGTTCTTCGCATTCAACACAAGGTCCACATCATTGGTCTTTGATCGACTGACTCTGCGAGTGTTTGATGTTAGATCACTGTTCACATTCCATGGATTGTACCTTTCGTACCTTGAGAGCCATTGTCATTATTGGTGGTTTATCTCGCGTCTGTTAATGGCTCTCATCATTGGCTGGTGTTACACAGTAATTTGTCACCATCCCTGCAATCCCCCGTCCCGCACATTGGAGGGTCGTTTCCGTGACCTATGAGCAGTGACATGAAATAACCTAAAACCACTTTCATGGCATCCCCCTTAACAAGGATAATCATTCATCTGAAGAAAGTTTCCTTTGAAAAACCCTAAAAACTGATATTTTGGCCTTGGCGCGACTAGCCAGTTCAGCACTCGCACCAATGGGGAAAATCCACCAAAGAGGGCACGCCAACTGGCGCTCTGTCCCAGTGTCTCACTCGCACCAAGATTAATAAGGATTGTTTTTAAAAAATAAATGGCGAAAGTTTGATTCCAACAAACTCTTGAACAAGTCTCTAAAATGAGTTGGGAGCTTTCGCTCTGGATCTCCATGTATGGGAGGTGGTTTTCCACCTATCATGGAAGCTTCCTTGAGGATAGGGCCAATCCCACAATTCTAGGGATCCCAACTCCCCTTCCACCATCTATATAAGCTTGCCATTTTCCCTTAGCAAGCTAGTCTTAGTAGTAGTCATAGAAGAGAGAGCTAAATCTGTAGTAAGGAGACTATCACTAGACAACCTTTGAGAGCCAAGCCAAAGAGAGAGAGCTTTGTCCCATTCCCAACGAGCTTCATTGAGACATGCTCCACTGTTGACCCCACCGAAGGAAGATCCAGCGTCAGAGCTTTGGGTTGTATCTTTCTTTTATTTTTATTAATGATAAGCGAATTTGATTATGGTTGCATTCATGTGTCTCTGTTTTGATGCAATGAATTACATCCTCTCTGACTGATGTATGATTAAAAGATTTAGATTCTATGTTGTGTATCATTATGTTTCTTCACATGTGTGCAGGTGTTTGGATGTGTTAAGCGGAAGGATCGTGATCTGCCAAAGTGGAGGACGGGAAGCGTCATCCTTTCTTTGACGACCATTCCGTAGGACCTGAGGTAGGCAACTCATTACATTTTTGTAACTAGAGACCTACGTAACTGCGTGTATAATTGTTGCTAGACCCAATCTGGGCTAGTAGGGATCGCCTCTTTCCGCAGAGGGGATTTACCTCTCTAACAAATATGTGACTCCGCTGGGGAGTTTGGTTGGAGCTTGTCTTGTCTCTTTCGATTGCTTTTGGCTTTTGTCTACTTGATTTTCTCTTCTGGTCTGTCTCCTTCTGGTGTAAAACCTCTGTTCAGCCCCAGAGGATATGATCTGACCTCTACTTTTCTGAAATTTTCATCTTTTGATGGTTGGTTTGATTAGCGCGGTTTCCACCCTAACAGTCGTGCCCATTGGCGCAAGTTGCCAGTTCATCACTCGCGCCATCCCCTGTCTGGCGTGGATTACAGCTAGACATTCGCGCCATTTCTTGTAGGTGCTAGGGTTTTCCCTTGTTTGGAAGTTTTTTTGGGTCAGTACTTTGCTTCTGGGTTAGTTTTAGATTTTTCTTGAAGTGGTGAGTCTGGTCTTGGTTGGGAGAATTTCTTTTTTTTTTCATTTTCAGGTGTGGGTGCTTGTTTTCAGTTAGAAACCCATGCCAATTGGCCATTGGCTCTAGTTTTCAATGAGCAAGTCACGCGAGTTGGTGCTAGTTTCACCCACAAAAGTTGTGCCAATTTCAGAGTGTGTGAAAATTGAGATTTTTTCCCTAAATCCTTCACCAGTGTGTCTTTCTCTCCCGGTATTTTCTCTATATGAGCATAGATTACATTGCTCATTATTCAGTTGGAAAGTCTTCATTCTTGATTGCTTGATGTAAAAGGGAATGAATGCCTTGTTTTGATCTCATGATTTGGAAGTCCTTTTTGTGCTTGACCTCATATGTCTTGTAGCCTTTTGAGGAATTTCGTTACAAAGTGTTTAAGACAACGACTGCATTCTTAGTGTTTGTTTACATCTCTTTTGCATTCATCCTTCCAATAAGAAGATTTGTGTTCATTTAGTTTTCGTCTCATAGTTTTATTTTCGTTAAAATGCATTAGATCACATTGCATTGAAAAGTATTCTTGAGATTTATCATTGAACTTATATCACATTGTTTAATGATTGAAAGCTAAAAATCTAATTGAGTGCATTCTCTTTCATTAAAAGCATGCATTAAGTAGATTCTCATTTCATCGAAAAATGCATTGAGTGCATTCTTATCATTTGAAAATAAAAAAGAGGATTTTTCATAGATTACATTGCATAATTCACATCGTTGAATGTTTGAAATTACTTTTAAATAGTGAAAGTCATCTAGTTTGGAAAAGTTTCGTTTTCAATATTGTTGTCTGTTGCATAATTGTTTGAATCTCTTCCCTTAACTAGATAGCATTCATTGAATTGATAGATTTCTTTTATCATATAGTTGCATATAGGAGATTTTCAGATGACATGCAGTAGGGCCTTCAAACCGAGACATAATTGAAGATCAATCATAAAATTTATTCAATCAACCTAAGGAAGCATTGAAACTTAACGAAAAATTTTCAATGGTCTAGGCTAGTGACGTGTTCCAGCGTCGTTAAACCTAGCAGATGTCGCTCACCATCTGGCTTCAGACAGCGCTAGTACGGAATTGTGCTCCCCATACCATCGCGTATATAAAGGGAGACCCCATTAGGTTGCTATCCTTTATCAGTAGGAAGTCGAGTCTGCCACCTTGTAACTGTGATACACCAAACACAGAATTTAGGGAGACTACTTGCATTTATGTAAATTCCTTGGTCATTTCTATTTCATTTGATCACCAAGGTGTATATTGCAGTTCACGGAAACATGGTACACCTCTTACCTAGATTACTAGAGCAGTCAGTTTGATCTTTACTTACTCCCTAAATTTGAAAAGATCATCAAGTGCTTGTCCTTTCACGCTTGTTTCTAAACTGAAAGTGATAGAGTCACCTTTTGCTTGTTTCTCGACTCTTAAAATATGAAACAGTAGAGTCTGGTTTCAGTGTTTTAAAATTAACTACCCATGAAATATTCCTAGTTAAATTTAGTTTCCTTAAGGTATTGTTTTGATTTTTTTCTAATGGAAACCTTCTCGGAGTTCGCTAACCAAGGAATCCCCTCTGATGGGAATCCTGGTCATTTTCCTCCTTTTGGGAATGTTGGTGCTCCTTATATGGCAACGTGTAATATTCATTTTTGGAGATTCTCAAGATTCTATGTCAGAGATGGAATATAGAGGCATTTACTGGTTGTGTCACCTCTGAAAAGAGAGTGAGAACCAGAGGCTTCCTGGCCAACTGTAGACTCTGCCTATAGAACTTGGAATAATCCCTTTGAGGAATCTCAACAAGGTCTCCAATGAAAACGTTGTATAAGAAAATATGAGAAATAATAACGTAGATCAAGGCTGGGATCCCCTCATTTAGGTTGTATGTGACTTATATACATAATTTTAGCTGCAAAAATGAGTTTAATCACATTAAATAGATCTCCCAAAATGAAGACTAGTTAGAAATCAGCCAAGGAGAGAGACTGTTGAAACACAAAACCCCAGCAACTAGAATTGCGCAGTTTTGACTGAAACTCAAAGGAGGACATCAAAATATCTGATAATTCATAGATATAACAGTAAATCATACTTATATTTGAGCTTATATCTTCTACAGCAAATTACAAAAGAAACTAGGGCAAAATCCCTTCAAAAATTAAAGCTACAACTAGGAATAAACTGCAGAAATACATAGACAACGTTATTTTTCAGATGGTTCAGCTGTTGTAAATTAAATTTAATATCTATGAGATATAAATGGATAAAAATTCAGATCTAATACATATCTGGAAACTACAAGACTTGAAGAACAAGATCCAATTGGAATTACATCAAAATATTGCATAATAAGCTATAGATCTGAATTACAATTTACAGTGCTGCAGAAAACCCAGAAATTTCTGAAGAGAGATTTTATTAATGAAATAGATCAGATCTATAGATACATGGATCAGAAACCCAATCCATGTATCACCAAGGGAAGGCAAGCTGAACACCAAGAGATCTTCCTCCAAACTGAAATAAGCAAGCCCTCTCACAAAATAACGCAGTATTGAGCAGAAATTGCGCAGAGGGTAAAGGAGAATGAATAAATGGAATGAAATTATAGTTATAATACAAAATATGGATCATCTGTCTCTTTTGAGGCTGAATAGCACACTCCAATAGAAAAATCCTCTCAAAACAAGCTAGATATAAGCAGATCTAGAACACCACTTGCTACAAAAGATAGCAACTGAAAAACCCTCAATGGGCCGGCGCTGCTCATGAAAGATAGAGATTTGTCTCAAACCAGATAGTGGCCAACTTCAGCAAAGAACTCCTCCAATGATCCTCAAGGGAAGAGATGAAACCCCTAAACAGGAATTCCAATCACAATCCTCCACTAAGCAGCAGAGAATGGTATTTGTCTAAGCAGACAAATACTTCAAAAATGTGATCTATCAACAACCTCTTCATGTTGCTCTCCTCCTTCTTTTATAACATGAGAAGGCCCTTGTAAACCCTAAACCACTTTGATGAGTTACCTCTCTTCACATTAGAGGCTCCCTTCTATAACTGTGTAGTCCCTCTTGGAGATGCATTGAACCTAGACAGCGCAGTTGATTTGGTCAAGGTGTACCCAGTATTTGGCTCAAACCTCTTTTACACCTGCAAGTGATTATTTACATAGCCTAGATTTGTCTTTGTTCACATGGGCATGGATTTATTAGGATTTTTACATGTCCTACTTTATTCATTTATTCATAAAACATAAGTTAAATCAAAATTGAATGTCTCCTCTTAGCTAAGGCTAAGTAGGAACATTACAGTCCTCCCCCTCAAAATGTTGCTTGTCCTCAAGCAATTGGTAGGGTAAGAGATGTATTTCTTCTCCTTATTCACTGATGAAACCATCAAGAATCAAGCTTTCATCATGGAGTAGGTGTTCACCAAGGCAATACATCAAAAACTTCTCCTCCAATGCTAACATGATAGGTGCATAGTCTGCCCCTTCACGAGCGTAAAAATCAACAGAAATAAACATGGGTGAGCCAATGTCACATCTAAAACATGTATCATGAAGTACATGATAAAGCTTCATCCCATGTGGTACATGTACACTAATTACTCTTTGCCCATACATACCCATAAAAAAAACCAATATGTCATCTATGTATGGCAGCAAAATCACATAAAGGCAAACTAAAATTTGCACATGAGGAGGTGGGTCACAATCCCACATAAGGTACCAACGCAGTACACTCCTTGTTTTGAGTAGATCTAAATGTGATAGGTGGTACTCCCACCACATATTTTCTGCATGGGTAACTTTAACATGGCTGAAAGTGAAACCCTCATTAGGTGCCTTTGGGAAGCACCCATCATGATAAAAAGTCTCCCTTTGCACCTCAAGGGAGTGGCCAGCTTTGGAATTTTTATTGGCCCCATCTTTGCCATGAGATTTACATGTAATATTACTCCTTGTAGGAGCCATGGCCTGCATACATATGGTAAGAGAATGTGCCACGTCAGAAAAATGGACTTGCTCCACAAGATCATATTTCTTACCATACAAGTCTCCCACATAAATAGAGTTATGCATGGACTTTTCTCCTCTTTTGAGAGAAGAAGGAGATGGATGAAATGTCTCCTGCATAGGATCCCTTGGCTACCCCTTCTCCATATCACTATTGCACTCTTGTAAGTGTCGATATAGTTCCTCCCAATCATAATGCTGATGTATGTCTTCCTCCATACCCTCCCAATCAAAACTCTTCAAGATGAGGGAGTAGATTTTTGCTGACTACATGTAGCTGGAAAGGAACTTCTTGTGTGCTCTTAGTAGTATTTCTTTCTTAAGCTTGGAGGCTTGAGACAAGAATACCTTACCAAGATGATAGATGACCCCTTCATGGACCAAATAGCCTCCTCCTTGCTTTATGCCATCTAATCTCATCCCGGTGTGCAGATCTTTGGAGTACTCCACAAGGAGTTGAGATCTCCAATATGGAGCTACACTTCTCAACAAGGACAGCGTTGTTGATGCATCTATGGTGGTTCTTGTCTTGTTTCTATTTATTTCTTTGGAATCATGCATGCCAAAATTGTTTGTGGGAAGGCTGATCCTCCCCCTTGCTTCCTCCCACAGCGTTGTGACTCTTCCTTCCATTGTTTCAGCACTTGGTGAAGCTTTCCCCACAGAATCTAATGGCACCCCAAGTGGCTTTCCATGATGTAGGAATGTCCCTTGCAGTAATCTCATGAAGATGAGAGAAGGAACTGTGAGATCCTTGCACTCACTGTGCAATTCCATCTTTTTTGTGTGGGTAGAGACATCAAGTGAAGGGTAGGTGTGCATGCCTTGAATGACTTGTTGTTTCCCACCCTTCAAATCCACCCATTCCATCTGCAAGGCCTTCCAATCACTGGTGAATTTTCCCAAAGTAATCAACCACTGGACACCTAACATGATGTTGGTGTCTGGTATGTATACTAAAAAGAAGTGATCCTCCAAGGTGTAGGTCCCCATAGTCACAGAAAGTGATCGGAAATATTGTATGCACTGCTTAGTTCTATCTCCCGAAACTAAAACAGAGAACCCATCAAAAGTATCAGTAGGGATCCCCCTCCTTTGCACAAAGTGAGAATCAATGAAGTTGTGGGTTTCCCCACTGTCAATAAGTATATATACTCTTTGGTTCATAACTGAACCCTGCACTCTAAGAGTCAAATACTTGGGCACTCCTCTCAAGGAAGCAAGAGTCCCACTGGTTGGAGAAAATACTCCCTCTTCTTCTCTGGATGATGATGGATCCTCCTCCTCATCATCACCAGCACTGTGACCTCTCCTAGGTCCATCATTTCCTCCCTCCTCCTCACAATCAGAGAAAAATTCAATATAATGTGCTCTTCCAGCAGCACATCTATGTCCCGGTACCCATGGCTCTTGACAAGTGAAACGTAATTTCTTCTTTCTCAACTCCCTCCGGAGATCATTGTCAAGAAGCTTTTTCTGTGAGCTCTCCTTGGGTGGAGCAACTTTCCCTTCCTTCCCTTTAGAAGAGTGAGTGGCTTTGCTTGGGAAGGTTGCCTTTGCTCTTGGAAAGGCATCTTGGAGATCTCTTGTTCTTTCAATGGCATCATGTAGAGTGGTGGGTTTGGTAGACTTGACCAACCCATGAAAAGGTTCTTCCAAGCCATCTATGAACATAGAGACTCTCCTTGCAACTGAAAGATCAAGAACCATTACAGATAGCCTCAAAAATTCAGAGATATAGGCTTCAGCATCTCCTATCTTCTTAAGCTTTTCCAAGCTTATGAAAGGGGCCTCCGGATCCTTCCGATCAAATCTTTCCACTAGTCTCCTAGTGAACTCAACATAAGTGGACACATTGTTGTGCCCCAATGTAGAAAGTCCATGAAACCACCAATTGTGGGCTTCTCCATCAAAATGCAGCACAACAATCTCTATGGCTTCTGCTCTAGACACTTTACTCAGCTGGAAATAGATGTCCAACTTTTCCACCCATGCTTTAGCTAAAAAAGAGGGTTTTCCATCAAACTTAGGTAAGAATAATCTACCCATGGTGTGGTGCCTCCCATGAAGGAAGCCTCCATATCTATATTGCTGCAATGGCCTCCTCCGGTCCTTGAGATGGAAAAAGTCTTGAAAGCTCAAGTTATCCTTGAACCTTTCACTTTGTGAATCATATTCTGCAAAGTAGCCTTCCAAAGAGGTTGGCTCTTGAAGCCCTTCATTCTCTACGGCCAAAAAGGTGGGAATTGTAGAGTGTTGTGAGATCTGTGGAACTTGTGGCAAGCTCACAAGCTGTCCAGTTCCATACTGAGACATTTCAGAACTTTCTCCCTAGTGTATTCTTCCAAGGGACTCCCTCATTCGATCTATCCTCATCTCCTTTATCTCCTTGGACATATCTTGCATAGCTTCCAAGAGAGTTTTTTCAAACTCTTCTGCCTCCTTATCTTTATCATTCACCAATTCAAGGGCTTTCCCCTTGTCTTGACCCTTGTCAAGGTCAAAAGTAGTATAGTCATAATTTCTATGAATTCTATTTTGGTATCTCCTCTCCTTCTCAGAAAGAGGATCTTCATCTTCAGAATGCAACATGATTGAGGCTCCAATACTAGCACAGGTTGTGCCAAGAGTGGAGCTCCCATAACACTATAACGTTCCTTTTTGGGGATTCTTAAGATTCCATGTTAGATATGGAATACAGAGGCATTTACTGGTTATGTCACCTCTGAAAAGAGAGTGAGAACCAGATGCTTCCTGGAGAACTGTAGACTCTGCCTATAGAACTTGGAATAATCCCTTTTAGGAATCTCAACAAGGTCTCCAATGAACACGTTGTATAAGAAAATATGAGAAATAATAACACAGATCAGGGTTGGGATCCCCTCATTTAGGCTGTATGTGACTTATATACATAATTTTAGCTGAAAAAAATGAGTTTAAGCACATTAAACAGATCTCCCAAAATGAAGACTAGTTAGAAATCAACCAAGGAGAGAGACTGCTGAAACACAAAACCCCAGGAACTAGAATTGCGCAGTTTTTACTAAAAATTAAAGGAGGATAGAAAAATATCTGATAATTCAGAGATATAACATTAAATCAGACTTATATTTGAGCTTATAGCTTCTACAGCAGATTACAAAAGAAACTAGGGAAAAATCCCTTCAGAAATTAGAGCTGCAACTAGGAATAAACTGTAGAAATACATAAACAACGTTATTTTTCAGATGGTTCAGCTGATGTACGTTAAATTTCAGATATATGACATATACATGGATGAAACATCAGATATAATACATATCTGGAAACTACAAGACTTGAAGAATAAGATCCAATTGGAATTACATCAAAATATTGCATAATAAGCTATAGATCTGAATTACAATTTACAGTGCTGCAAAAAACCCAGAAATTTCTGAAGATAAATTTTATTACTGAAATAGATCAGATCTATAGAGACATGGATTAGAAACCCAATCCATATATCACCAAGGGAAGGCAAGCCTAACACCAAGAGATCTTCCTCCAAACTGATAGCAAACTGAAATAAGCAAGCCCTCTCACAAAATAACACAGTATTGAGCAGAAACTGCGCAGAGGGTGAAGGAGACTGAATAAATGGAATGAAATTATAGATCTGATACAAAATATGGATCAGCTATCTCTTTAGAGGCTGAATGACACACTCCAACAAATAAATCCTCTCAAAACAAGCTAGATCTAAGTAGATCTAGAACACCACTTGCTACAAAAGATAGCAGCTGCAAAACCCTCAATGGGCCAGCACTGCTCATGAAAGATAGAGCTTGGTCTCAAACCAGATAGTGGCCAAATTTAGAAAATAACTCCTCCAATTATCCTCAAGGGAAGATATGAAACCCATAAATAGGAATTCCAATTACAATCCTCCACTAAGTAGCAGAGAATGGTATTTGTCTAAGCAGACAAATACTTCAGAAATATGATCTATCAACAATCTCTTTATGTTGCTCTCCTCCTTCTTTTATAACATGAGAAGGCCTTTGAAAACCCTAAACCACTTTGATGATTTACCCCTCTTCACATTATAGGCTCCCTTCTAGAACTGCACAGTCCCTCTTGGAGATGCATTGAACCTAGACAGCACAGTTGATTTGGTCAAGGTGGACCCAGTCTTTGGCTCAAACTTCTTTTACACTTGCAAATGATTATTTACATAGCCCAGATTTGTCTTTGTTCACATTTGCATGGATTTATTAGGAGTTTTACATGTCCTCCTTTATTCATTTATTCATAAAACATAAGTTAAATCAAAATTGAATGTCTCCTCTTAGCTAAGGCTAAGTAGGAACATTACACAACGTTGTCCCTTCCTGGGTTAACTATTGGGTTGCCTATTTGGTTGTTTTCAACCTCTGTGTTTCCAAATGTCCCGCCTCCTGTTCAATAAGTTCCTCCACCTGAACAACATCATGTTTATTCCAAGGTGGACCTCTCCCCTTATTCTCCTGTTTCTACATCCTCCTCTTCTACTTCACCTGGTGAAAGTCTGGATTCGAGTAACCAGGTGGCTAAGAAGAAGAAGAAGAATTTTGATAAGAGAGAGGCTAATGTTGCAGCTACTACTTCGAAAGCACCTCCTCTTGATAAACCTTCCAACCCTCCGTGAAAAGTCAGGTTCCCTTGCATGTTGTGCCAGGGAAACCATCTTCTTCGAGATTACCCTGGAATTCCCAAGGTGCTCGAAGTATGGTCCAATGGTCATCCACCATTACCTATGGCTTCCGGGAGTCAAGTTGGGGGCACACCTTCAGCTAGTGCTGGTAAAGCTCTTAATAAGTAGGGTAAGCTCACCAATCCATGTAATTTGTGTGAAGGGCACCATGCCATTCACCTTTGTCCGTATATGGATGAAGCCAAGCGAGTGTTGGACAACCCAAATGTTTCTACACCATGCCTTCTGAGTGGTTACAAACAACTTTCTTTGAGTCTTCGACCAGCTGATGCCATGATTGGTCAAGAGTCATCCTTGGTCGATCCTGCTCCCCTGGAAATTCAAATTCAGGAATCCATCCCCAACCAACCATTGGTCGTGGGATAAGTTGAACTGGCCCCGTCTACTATGCACCAGGTCTTTTCCGTTGAGAGTGGACCTCACATCCCTCAAGTTCTTCTTGTTTCTTCAGATTCCTTGGACTTGGAGAAATATTCTCCTGTCCCTATATCTCAAGAAGCTGCTCCTCCGCCTCCCATGATGGAGGTCCCGGAGGATACTCCTCCTGCCTTTGAGATGGAGGTCATGGAGGATGCTCCTTATTCTTTTGTAACATCAGGGGAAGACCATCTCAGTTCGATGGTAGCCCCTCCAAGTAGTTTGGTCACTTCCTTTGACTGGAGTCGATTTGCAGGATACCGCCTTCTGTCTTATGTGCCTTTTGAGATAATGATACAAACCTATGGTCTAGTCATACCTGGCACTGTTATATATGGAGGCGCATCTGTTAGTGTTCTATCCTCAACTACTTGGCAAGCTTTTGGTTCGCCGCCGCTTGTGCCTGTTACTCAGAATCTGTTGGCATTTAACAGAAGAACTAGTCAACCATTAGGGATCCTTCCAAGGTTACCTGTTACATTGGGAGGTAAAAATTTCCATATGGACATGATGGTTGTTCCAAGCCCCTTAGATTTCAATATGCTTTTGGGGCATGATTACACCTATGCCATGGGAGTGCTTGTCTCCTCCCTTTTCTGTGTGGTTTGTTTTCCACATAAAGGACAGATCGTGACCATTGATCAGCTTTCATTCTTTGGTCCTAATGTGGCAACTGGCCCACCATCATCCCTTCTTGGTTTTTATCCACCCGTTGTATCTGCCCCACTACAGGTCAAATATGTGGCTGCCTACCCCGTGCATGTACTCAGTGATAGTGCCGTTGTACATCGTGTGCTGGGCGAATTGGGTCTTAATTTCCGAGATGTTGTTCTCCCATCCGATGTAGAACTATTGGAAGCCATGACTTCTTTTTCATCATGATGAGTTGTATTCAAATCAGATTTCATTTTCTTATGTCAAGTTCCTTAAAAAATGAAACAAGGTTGTCGGAGCAGAGTTCCTTGTCTTGTGCCAAGCTTCTTAAACCATGAAACAAGGTGTCCTAAGGATAGTTCTTTTAATGTGTCAACCTCGTTAAAATAATGAAACACTTTCCTGTTCAATTCGAGTCTTTGATAAGATCTCATAAAATCCCAGTCGAGTCTTCCTCTTGATCTCGTATTTCGAACCTTCACTCCATCTGTCTTTCATATGGATTGAAGCTTAAGGGGCATGTACCTCGAATTGAGTCACCATGCTGGGGGCATGCTTACTATTTCAAGCATAGTTTGTTTCCATTTCAAGCTTGTGTAAAAGTGAAACCAGTTTCAAGCATAGTTTATCTTTGTTTCAAGCTTGTGTAAAAATGAAACCAACTTCAAGCAAAGTTTCCTGATTTCAAGCTTGTGTAAAAATGAAACCGGTTTCAAGCATATTTCATCTTTGTTTCAAGCTTGTGTAAAAATGAAACCAACTTCAAGCAGAGTTTTCTGATTTCAAGCTTGTGTAAAAATTAAACCATTCCCATTTTACGTCTTGTGATTTCCAATTTATCAGCCTGTTTTTTCCAGATGATCCTTGGTTTTCTCACTCCATCGTCACTATCTGCTTGGCCGATCATATGCCTTCACTTGGTTGTTTTACCCATTCCTAAGGAACCGCTGTGATGAGTGGTATTGTTAGCCAACCTCTTAACATTTACTTGTTCTGAGCAGTTCCACCATCACCAGAACCAGTTGCTTCCCTTTATACCACTCGTTCCTCCAGGAGGAGTCATCTTTTAGCTCTTTTCTAACTCTCTAAAACTGAAAATATTTCTGAGTCGCTTGTCATTTTGAGCTCGTTAAATTGGCTACAAAACAACATCTACCTAGTATATGTTTACCCCTTTTCCGAGCTGGGATAGATTATTTACAAAAAAGGAATACCCTAGCCTATCGCGACTAGGAGGTTTTCTCAGGCATAGTTTTCTACCTTTTCGGATCTGAGGAACTATCTACGAAAAGGGATTGTTGGAGTTTACTTTTCCACTGTCTTTTCAAACTCTCTAAACATGAAAAGGCACTGATTTCTCCCTTTTTCAGACTCATTAAAACTTGATGACATTGGATTCTGTTGTAATGACGATATTCGAGTTTCTCCTTCCTAGGGCTCGTTAAAAGTACTAGGTTGGATTTTTCCGAAGGACAAACTTATATCACAAGAATATGCTATCCCCTTCAAGCTTGTTTCCAAAAATAATTGGGGTACCCACTAGAAATGGTGGGGGGAAATGGAACCAGTATCATCGTCGTGTCGGCAGTATGTAACTCTTGAACATGGCACTTGTTTGCATTTGTGTCGGGTTGGGGACATCTCATCTCGTTATCTTCTTGCCTCCGTGGGTTTGGGTAATATCTTTTGACCACTCATCTTCTCTTTGCCATGTCATCATGACCTCAGATCCTTTGATGTCAAATACTGCCAAATCCACTATTGTGCCACCGATATGTTCAAGAGAAGTTGACCTCTGCAGTTTTCAACCCTCCTCTAATTCTCTACTGATCTTGATTCACAAACATTATTTTCCTCTCTCTTGCATCGATGATGTGGGAAAAACTATTGCCCACCTTCGATCAAGTTCACTTCATGTTGACTTCATCTCATTATCCAGGAAGCTGATCTAGAGACTCCCTTCCGATACCTTGGAGCCTACATGCCTCAATGGCAGGTTCATCACATTCGACGCAAGGTTTTCATCATTTACCTTCGATCGAATGATTTTGCGGGTGTTCAATGCCATCTCACTATTCACATTCTATGGATTGTACCTGTAGTACCTTGAGGGCCATCTTCATTATTGGTGGTTCCTCTCGCATCTGTTAATGAATTTCATCATTGGCTGGTAATCAGACGATGTTCTTGCATGTTCGACTTCAGCTCACATATTCACATGCTAGGACTTGTACTCTGTATGGATCAAGATCAAGCACAAGACCCTGGGTTTTGTCTAATGAAATCCAGGTTGCGGATTTTGTGGATTATCATGATTGGTTACATGACTCATTGATTGGATTACTGCGACCATACCTAAGTTTGCTTATTGATCCTTTCTAGATGGTTGCGTCCATACCTTGGATCCTGGTTATTGTATTCTCTGTTATAGATGGCTGTGCCCATACCACATATCATGTATTTGAGATATCAGTTGTATTTGACTACGCAGGTTTTCCAACAGCAGTGTTTTCAGTTGGGCACGTTCTCGTAAAGCATTTCACCCCTCTTTCTCTTTTGGGCCTCATGCTTTGGGGGCATCTGTTACATAGTAATTTGTTACCATCCCTGTAATCCCCTGTCCCGCACATTGGAGGGCATTTTCCGTGACCTATGAGCAGTGACATAACCTGAAACCACTTTCATGGCATCCCCCTTGACAAGGATAATCATTCCTCTGAAGAAAGTTTCCTTTGAAAAACCCTAAAAACTAATATTTTGGCCTTGGCACGACTAGCCAGTTCAGCCCTCGCACCAATGGGTAAAATCCACCAAAGAGGGTGCGCCAACTAGCACTCTGTCCCAGTGTCTCGCTCGCGCCAAGCTTAATAAGGATTATTTTTTAAAAATAAATGGTGAAAGTTTGATTCCAACAAACTCCTAAACGAGTCTCTAAAATGAGTTGGGAGGTTTGGCTCCGGATCTCCATGTATGGGAGGTGGTTTTCCACCTATCATGGAATCTTCCTTGAGGATAGGCCCAATCCCACAATTGTAGGGATCCCAACTCCACTTCCACCATATATATAAGCTTGCCATTTTCCCTTAGCAAGATAGTCTTAGTAGTAGTCATGGAAGAGAGAGCTAAATCTGTAGCAAGGAGACTATCACCAGACAACCTTTGAGAGCCAAGCCGAAGAGAGAGAGCTTTGTCCCATTCCTGACAAGCTTCATTGAGACATGCTCCGCTGTCGACCCCGCCAAAGGAAGACCCAACATCAGAGATTTGGGTTTTATCTTTCTTTTATTGTTATTAATGATAAGCGACTTTTATTATGGTTTCATTCATGTGTCTCTATTTTTATGCAATGAATTACATCCTCTCTAACTGATGTATGGTTACAAGATTTCGATTCTATGTTGCGTATCGTTGTGTTTTTTCACATTTGTGCAGGTTTTCGGACGTGTTAAGCGGAAGGATTGTGATCTGCCAAAGTGGAGGACGGGAAGCGTCATCCTTTCTTCAACGACCATTGCATAGGACCTGAGGTAGGCAACTCGTTGCATTTTTGTAACTAGAGACCTTTGTCACTACATGTCTGATTGTTGCTAGACTCAATCTGGGCTAGTAGGGATCACCTCTGTCCACAGAGGGGATTTACCTCTCCAACAGCTGGTAATCAGACGATTTTCTTGCATGTTCGACTTCAGTTCACATATTCGCATGCTCGAATTTGTACTTTGTTCAGGTCGAGATGGAGTGCAAGACCCTGGGTTTTGTCTGATGAAATCTAGGTTGTGGGTTCTTTGTGGATTACTATGACTTATTACATGAATCTTTTGATTGGATGGCTGCGACCATACCTAAGTCTGTTTTTTTATCCTTACTGCTATATGGTTGTGTCCATACCTTGGATCTCACTGTTTATGTACTCTATTATGGGTGGTTGCACCCATGCCACATGTCATGTATCAGAAATATCAGTTATATTTTTACTTGCAGGATTTTTGACAGCAGTGTTTGGGTCGAACACGTACTCATAAAGCATTTCACCCCTCCCTCTCTCTCGGACCTCATGCTTTATGGGGCATCTATTACATAGCATTTTTTCACCATCCCTGCAATCCCTCACCCCGCATATTGCAGGGTCTTTCCCATGACCTGTGAGCAATTTCGTACTCTGTAAACACCTTCTTTTCATCCTTCTGCGTAAGGAAATCATTTCTCCTGTTGAACATTTCCTCAAAAAGCCCACAAAAACCTATATTTTGGCCTTCGTGTGGGTAGCCAGTTCACCCCTCATGCCAATGTGGAGGATTTACACTAGAGCCTGCGCCACCTGGCACTCTGTCTCAGTGCTATGCCCACGCCAACTGTTTTAGGAATTTTTTTTAACAAATAGATGTGGAATTTTCCTTCTAACCACTTCAAGGATGAGTCACAGGAAGTGATTAAGTTGATGAGACACGGACCTCCCTCTTTAAGTAGTGGTTTCCTCCCCCCATGGAACACTCCTTGAAGATAGGTCTCCCTTCCATGATTATAGGGATCCTAACCTCTCCCTCTCCCTCTATATAAACAGGCCTTCTCCCTTTATGAAAGCTAGATGAACATATAGCCAAGAAGCTGAACTTGGAGAAGAGATACTATAGCTGAGTAATTGTTATTGAGAAGGTAGAACTAAGGAGAATTCTGTAGAGAGAGCCCCATCCGAATTCCCAATGAGCCTTTGTGATATGCGCTCTGCTGGAACCCTATTGGAGGAGACCGCAACATCGAAGCTTGGTTTTACTCTTCCTTTCTTTCATTAATATGCTCGATTATGGTGTTGGTTCCATCATTGTGTTATGTTGATTATTGATGCAATTGATTTAGTATTTTTTGACTGACTAATAGTTACGAATGTGAAATAGTATGTTGTATATCGTCATTGTTTCTTGTGTGTATGTAGGTATCCTAGCGTGAAAGTGAGCGGATTGTGATCTGTCAAAAAAAAAATGAGAGGCAGCCACTCTTTCTAATGACAACAACAATGTATGACCTCCGGTAACTCATCTATCTAATCTTCGTGCATTCGTTAACTAGGAATCGATATTATAGCTTGTCTTGTTTGTGGCTAGACCCACTCTAGGGATAGTGGGATCGCCTTTGTCTGCAGAGGGGATTTACCTCACCAACACTACCACTGAAACCGAATTTAAATTAATGTACAGGAAGAAGCAAAAATTAAATCCTGTAAATGAGGAAGTGGAAACAATTAAGGTAATTGATGTTGATGCAGTGGTAAAATATAATGTTGCTCCTGCAGTTTATGAATAAACTCACCAACCTTCAACCTTAAAAAACTTAGATGATTCAGAAGCAACACATTATTGAAGTCTCCTCATCCATCAGACCAACAGACAAAGAGATGGACATTATGCAAAAGAATAAAGAGATAAAGATCAGAAATGAAGCCTTAAATTCTGATACATACACACAGTACTGGAAGCAGTCACCCAATGATTAGAGTAGGTTAATTTTTGCATTTGACAACAAAACTAGGAAAATGCATATGACCTTTCTACAGCCGAAAGTCAAGTATCCCAAATCATCAGCTGATTATAAAAAGACATCATATGAAGTTCAAGCAGAAGATCTTCATCCAATTTACCAGATAGAATTTCACAAACAAATTGGTGAAATTATTTATTCAACCATGATAAACAAAGCAATGAGTGTACATAAGCTTCAAAACACTCTAGGGAACATAAGAGATCAGCTCAAATTATAAAAGGCATCCTCACGGGCTAAGGATAACAGAATAAAATCAATGGAAGATTTGGTTATTGAAGTAGGATATGATCATAATAATGTAAAGTTGCAAATGAACCGATAAAAAATAAGAATGCAAACATTTCTACATTAAAGAAGGAACTAAAACTTCCTCCTACTGAACATCCTCAGGCAAAGGAAGTATTACAGGATGCAAACCAAAAAGATGAGATGATGAATCTCATTCTTCAGCTAACTTCCCAAATAAAAGAAATGGAGAATGAAATGGAAAAGTTGGTCCAGGAGAAAAAGGCCAGATCAGAAGAAGTTCCTTCCACTGTTATTCATGTAGTCACAACAGTTGTGCCTTCTACATTAGCAAAATCATGGGCCCCTATATTCCTAATGGCTACAACACTTCCTATCACCTCAGCAACAACTTCAGCAATAGAGTCATCTACATCAACAACACAACCAACTGACGAAGAAAGTAAGTTAGTTAAAGCAATGCAGGAAATGGCTATTCACACAAATGAAATCAACAGACTTAAAGAAAAGCTAAAAATTTTGGAATATGAAGAGAAACTTGCTTAGATTATGCACAAGAATGAAGAACAGAAAGAAAACAGGTTAACAAATAAATTGAAGAAATTAGAAAAAGATCTAACACTAATAGAACCGATAGCACAAGCCAAACAACAGTTATGGGCCAATATCATTGAATCTGTAAATGATATTTGGCCATCAATACAAGTTATTTGTGAACAAAAATATCTAATCAAACCAACAAGTGAAGCTATCCAAAAAATAAAATAAGAGCTTGGAAAAAAGCCAGAAGAAGCAAATGAAATCATCCAATTCCTTAATTCCAAGAATGAGCAGGAACTAGAAGAAATTGGAATTAGTGACTAAACAAATACTATTCTTGAAGTCTGAAATGTAATTTCAAAAATGAATTTAATGATTCAACTTGAAGAAAAATTCCAAAACATGGAGCTTGGCATAACAATATTTATGATGAAATTTGACATTCTGAGACAGAAAGGACTACCAAATCCTCTAGTTATTCATGACAAATTGATGAAAAAAGTGGATTATGATAAGAAAATGAGAGGAGTGGCCAAGGATCAAGCTAACCTTTCTTCTTCACAAGGAATTACAACAGGGTAGGTACTTTACAAAAGTTTTGAAAATCTTTTTTATTTGCAACATGAGGTAAAACACATATTTATCAACAAGCCTACTTTCTCAAAATATACAGAGGAAGATGAAGTTTTCAGGAGGATGATAAAGATCAAACTACCAGAGGCAGAATTTTGGGAAAATTTGATTGATTTACTGTGAAAACAGTTTGTAGTAAAAACATAGTAGTCAAAGGTAAACATAGCATCCATGATAATGTAGAAAACAACAGTAACAATTTGTAGTATAAAAAAAACATTGAAAGAGCATCAAAGTTTAAAAGAGTATCAGATGAAATTCAAAATGTTAAAGTCAAAGCAGACTTGAAAGATAAATACGCCAATGTGAAAGACACTCAACTGCATTATTCATTGAGAAAAAAACCAAGAGACAAATCAACAACAAATCAAAGACAACAAACATCAAATTCAATAAAATCAGGGACATCTTGCATTAGTTAGATAGTTGTCTCTATCTTCTTGCATGAAGATATTTATTTTTCCATGAATAATTCCTAAGTTTTTTTTAGGATACTTTGTAATAATTTTTCTATATATACTTCACATTTCGAAGTATTGAGTGTGGATGTATTGATAAACATTTCTATAGTTGTACTGAGCTGAAACCTGAGGATTCTTTGTACCATTTTCAATTTAGCAGATTCGATTGAGCAATAAAGTGATCATATTATAGGATTCATGTGTTGGGCCACTTCCGTGAAGTATTCTCAAATTTTCTTTGTTTTTATCTGAAGGTTTCACTATACTTTCATGTTTTTTTTAAAAATCTAAATGTATAACAGGAATGTTATTTCATAATATGTTTAAAAGAACTTTGTTTTGAAATATTATGTTATTTACATGTTTTCTACTGATATCCAGATTAGGGAATTCTTAATTGCTCCATAGTTTCACTTTACCTCTGTCTTTTCACTCATTATCTGGATCCGAGAACCCTTAATTTCTCTCTCATCTCAATTGAAACCATTTTCACCATCAACCTAAGGATCTGAAGTAACTCAACTATCTTTCCCTGTGAACACTTCCCTTTAGAACCTTGATTTTGATCTGACTACTCTATACATTGACTCCATTAGCCCACTGGAATTCAGACCTACATCTATCCATCTAAATTAGTGATTCCACCACCAAACCAAATCCAAAATCAAATCTCAAGTAATCCTACATAACTAGCCTAAAATCAACTAAAATATACAAAGATAAATCATATAGAGAGAGCTCTCTTTGAGCATTAGGAATGCTAGATCCTAAGGCTTAAAAGTAGGTTTGTGGTTACCTCTAATATTTTTTAAACCAAAATATAAAAAACCCTTGAGAATTATTGGAGTGATAACATATTGGTGACCATACTGGCTAAACTAACCAGTCCTCAGTGTTTAAAATAAATCTTAAAGGAAATACTTTTACTTATCTTTTCACCTTAACATTGTTTTAAAGGGTTGTTAAGTAAATTTTTCATTAAAAACTAAAATTTTGGCTTCAAGAAGAGTCTACTATACCAGGTCTAATCCAGATCCAGACCCTACTGTAATACTAGACAATCCTGACAGAATTTTAAAGAAAAACAAAAAAGTAGAAAGTTTAGGTTATAAAAATTCATTGATCAAAGCAAATTCTCTCCCCAATAAATTATCAAGTTTACAAGAAATTTACTTTTATTTAGCTTTTGAGCAATCTTTGTTTAAAACTAAATCAAAAAGTGACATATATAGTAGTGTAATAGATCCTGATTTCATTTCATATATTGAAACTAAGAACGAAATTGTTTCACTTGATTCAAATGAGAAATCTATAGAAATTTATGATAAACTTGATGCTTTAGCTGCAACTTTGATTAAGTAAATTGATGAAACTTATTTTCAACATTTAGTTGAATTGACTACTTTATCTGCCTATACCCCTAAGCCTTCTACCAATCATTTAGAGTCTATAAATTCAAATTTATTTTGTACCACCTCATCTATTATTTCCACTACACCTCTTTCCATTGAATCCTTCATTCCTAAGCTTCCTTTACAACCTAGAGTAATATTTCCATCCCCAAATACTGCAAATTCATCCTCTAGCACTGATGTTTCATTTTCAAGTAATTCAACCACATTTCCAAGTACATCTTCTACTATACCAACATCATCTGCAAGTACCTTAACCTCATCACCAAGTACCACACATTTACCTCCTAGTCCAGCCATAATCTTAGCTATGGCTGCCAAATATGCTCCTTTGGTCCTACCAGGGAAATTACATAACATGCCCCAAGATTATCAAAGAAAAACCCCTCAATTTGATGGAACTAGTCAATACACTGCACAACAACATGTGAACAAAATGACTGACTATTTTGAACTGCATGAAATTGATGAATCTGATGTCCAAATGAGACTGTTTGCCCAAACTTTAGCTGGAGAAGTAAAAAAATGGTTTAAATATTTGCCTGAAAATCATATTGTTGATTTAGAAGCCTTCCATAGATTGTTTATCAGTAGATGGGAGAAAAAGAATAATCCCTTACAAATTTTTTCTGAATATGAACACATAAAAGGAGTACCTAATGAGTCAGTTCAAGACTATTGTACTAGATTCAATAGTATATACAATGCTATTCTAGTGAAAATTAAACCCCCACCATATCTAGCTTTACTTAAATTTCCTGATGGTTTTGATATGGATATGCCATACCAATTGAGGGAAAGGAACCCAGAAACAATAGAAAAAATGAAAAACATAGCATTTAGTGTAGAAACCAATTCGTTAGCCAAGTGAGCAAGAATGAGAAATGAAAGAAGGGTAACAATAAAAGAGGAAACATCTACATCAGATAACAAAATAGATAGTTTAGCAAAAGAGATGGAGAAAACGATGGATAGACTAGAAAGCATGGAAACGAAAAAACAGTGGGATAATCAACAAAAAGGCCCTCATATAAGAAATCCAAACTTTAGAAAAAACACCAACACTGGTAAATCTATAGAATCAGCACCTTATCAAACAATAATACCACCTTTCCAAGAGAACTATGCTGAAAGTTCTCACCAAAATGAAGATGATGAATACACTCAGATTAATCTAATGGAAATCAATGATGATAATACTATTTTTATTACACAATAGGAACATGACTTATATGAATTACAACAGTTACAATTAGAATCTGGAGAGTCTTTTGATTATAACTAAGGTTATGAGTTTTCCATTAATGAATTTCATAAGCAATATAACCTTACGAGTAAGAAAAATGTAGAATCCCCTACTAAGAAATCTGCCCAAACTCAAACAAAGAAAACAGTAGAAGCTCCTACAACCAAAGTACTGCAAATCCTCCCTAGGGAAACCCAACAAAAATCTAGTTCAAATCAGAAAAATTAAAATCCTAATTAGAAAATTTCTAGTCCTAAAATTGCACCAAGTCCTAAAATTGTTGACATTACAGATATTGATGTTCAAACATCAGCTGATCCTCAAAAATATGTTGGTGCTAAGACAAAAAATTCTGCTAAAACAAAAATTTATGATCCTAAAACATCTGTTGCTGATCCTAAATCAGCTAATCCTAAAACAACTATTGCCAAAATAGTTGTTGAAACTTCCAAAACTGCCAAAGTTACCAATGCAACTCAAATTGTCCCTGAAAAGAAGATAAAAAGTAGTAAAACAGTGGAAACACAAACAGAAAATGAAAAACCAACTGTAGGTAAAGAAGAGAAACATACTCAAACTACAGTAAGTAAAGGAAAATTCATTCAGTTAGGAAAAACACAAGCTCCATTCAACATCCAAACTGAAATTGCCAAACTAAAGATACCAATTCCTTTAACAGAATTGGTAAAGCATGATTTATACAAATCACAGATCATTGACACATTAAACATGAATGAAGGAGAAGACTCTGTTAATTTGAGTGATGACCAACTAGAAGTAATATTTGGTCCTGAGGTAAATGGAAAACACCAAGAAGGAGGAGTTCCTCCTTTCTACATTATTTGACTGTTCATGATAAAATTTTACATGATGCTATGCTAGATTCAGGAGCCTCACATAATTTAATGCCAAAAACCATTATAGAAAATTTGAATTTAGACATTACTATACCTTATAAAGATCTTTTCTCATTTGAATCTAGTAAGGTGAAATGTCTAGGCTTAATCAAATATTTATGTGTCACTCTAGTGCAATACCCTGGAAAAAGTATATTCATGGATATTGTAGTAGTTGACATCCCTCAAAAGTATGGAATGTTGTTATCTCTCTCATGGGGAGAAACACTTCAGGGATATCTACAACTAGACATGTATTATGCCACTATTTCAGTATTTGGTCAACCCAAGAAACTTTACAGAAAGACTCTAATGAAGTACATGGTTAGTAGTGTAGAAAGACCTCAAAACTATCCTATTTATTCAACACCTACTGATATGGACTCTTTTATTTTATGTAATTCAGAAACTGGCATAGAGAACAACACAGAATTAAAACAGAAAAAGAAAGACACGGACAGTGACAACATATTTCATGAATCAATGTGGCACCTAGATTTTGACGGATCAGTGAACAAATTAGGAGTAGGAGCGGGATTTTGGATTCATAACATGGAACAAAATCATTCTGAAGGTCATGCCTTTATATTAAACTTCAAATGTACAAACAACATGGTAGATTATGAAGCTCTAATATTAGGACTGCAGATTGTTAGAAATTTAGGAGTAAAAAGAGTTTCTATCATGGGAGACTCTGATTTAATTGTAAAACAAATTAGAGGAGAATATTCTGGATATAATCCTAGATTAAGCCAATATAGAGAAACAATTTTAGATCTGATAAAATAATTTCTTGAATGTGACTTTGTTGTAATTCCTAGAAAACAAAACATACAAGCACATAGTTTGGCAACTTTTTCTAGTACCTATAATCTGACTTTTCAGCCAAATCACCAATATACATTAGAGGTAAGACACAAGCCCACTATACCATAAAACTTAAAATATTTGCAATTTTTTTCACAAGATACTCAAATCTATCACTTCATGAATGCTGAAGGAGAATTCCATAATTGTAACATAGGTACAAATTGTTCAATAGATGATAAAATACATAGTAAAATAGATGTTAATAATTTAGATTTCACTGAAACCACTAAATTCTCTCAAGTAGAAATATATAAACTAGAAAAGCTATAAATTGAAGAATTAGCAGATGATGTTTCTGACATTTTAAACCTTAAGAATAACTTTTTTCCTAAGGGATTAGCCCCATTAGAAGATATTTTTGATTCAAATGACGTTGCAAGAAAACCAAATATGGAACCATTAAGATTAGATATAGAAGAATGCAATATAGGAACAGAACAAAATTCTAAGCTCATCAAACTTTCCAAAGCATTACATCTAGATGAAAAACTGAAATACATAGCTATGTTTAAGTAATTTTAGGATGTATTTGCATGGAGTTATGAAGACCCAAAATCTTATGACACTAGCATAATACAACACAAAATACCTATCAAAGAATATCAAAAACCCTTCAAACAGAAGCTTAGAAGAATCAATCCAGTTTGAATGCCTTTGATTGAAAAAGAGGTAAAGAGAATGAAGCCCAAATTATTGCACCTATCAGATATTGTGATTGAGTTTCAAACTTAGTTCCCCCCCAAGAAGAAAACAGGGGAAATCAGACTTTGTGTTGGTTTCTATAATTTAAACAAGGTGTCCCTAAAATATAACTACCCTCTCCCCATGATAGATCATATTTTATAGAGGGTGGTTGGTTCATCCAGGATTTCATTACTTGATGGATTCTCTGGGTATAATCAGATCTTATTTCAACTAGAAGACCAACCAAAGACAACATTTACTACTCCTTGGGGTACTTTCATGTATTTGAAAATGCCTTTTGGATTATTGAATGCGGGATTCACTTTCTAGAGAGCTATGGATATAGATTTTGCTAAAGAAATTCATGATTTTCTTGTAATTTATCTAGATGATATAACTGTATTTTCAAAAATTGAAAATGAACATCTAGATCATCTAAGACAAGTGTTGATCAAATGCAGGAAATTTGGTATTTCTTTGAATCCCAAAAAGACTCTCTTTGGACTTGAAGAAGGTAAACTATTAGGCATATAATCTCAAAAGAGGGAATTAGATAGACCCAACTAGAATAGAGGCCATTTTGAACATAAGACATCCTAGGAATATTAAGGAATTGCAAGATTTCATAGGTAAAATCAATTTTCTCACGAGATTCATTTCAAACTTAGCAGAAATAATTAGAGAACTAAATAACATGTTAAAGTAAGACTCAGCACTTAAATGTATAGTAGAGGCCAAACAATCCTTTGAATCAATCAAACAAGCCCTTACAAGAACACCAGTCCTAATAAGTCCTGATTTCAAAAAATATTTTATTATTATTTTCATTTGCTTTAGAACAAAATATTGTTGCAGTCTTACTGCAGAAGAATGATCAGGGCTATGAACAAACCATTTCTTTTTTTAACAAATCACTAAGAGATGCCACAATGAAGTATAACATAATGGAAAAGTAGGCACTAGCTTTAGTGAAGGCTATTAAAGACTTTAGAGTGTACATCCTGTATTCACACATCATAGCATATGTTCCAAATTCATTAGTGAAGGACATTTAGACTTAGAATGGGTCTGATGGTAAGAGATGCAAATGGATTTCCACCATTTTGGAATATGACATGGAAATTAAGCCCACCAAACTCATTAAAGGTCAAGGTTTAGCCAAACTCATGGCATAATCAAACTGTCATGCCTTAGATATCAATTTTATTGCCCAATTAGATGATCAGGAAGATATGGCGACTCCATAGATCAATGAAGCCTTCTCAAATTCACCATGGTATGCAGATATCATATTTGTACTACAAAATTTACAAGTTCCTCCTGGATTGTCAAGAACTAAAGCTATATTCTTAAAGTTAAAGGCAATGAAATTTTGTATCATAGATAATGCTTTGTTTTGGAAAGATCATGGTGGCATTTTATTGAATTTTTTTCTTAAATATGAAGCTGACAAAGTTATGGAAGAGTTTCATGCAGGTGACTGTGGAGGACACCTTTACTTGAATTCAACTGTAGATAAAATCTTGAGGGATGGTTTTTACTGGCCTATACTTTTTGCAGATGTAAGAAAGTATGTGACCTCCTGTCACAAATGCCATATATTTGAAGGGAAGAAAAAGCTGTTACCTTTACCCCTTAAACCCATCTCCATAGAAATTCCATTTCAGCAATGGGGTCTAGACTTCATTGGTGAAATTCCCCCACCATCCTTAGCCCAACACAAATGGATTTTGAAAGCCACAAGCTATTTCACCAAGTGGATAGAAGCCATTCCTTCTAGGCAAACCACTGATTCTGTCATAATTTCATTTTTAGAAAACAATATACTGTTTAGATTTGGATGCCACCAAAAGCTCATTACTGCTAATGCAGCTACTTTCAAGTCTAAGAAGATGACGGAATTCTATAAAAGATACCACATTATCCTTGGCCATTCCACTACTTATTACCCTCAAGGTAATTGTCTTGTTGAATCCTCCAATAAAATCCTTGTTAATATCATCAAGAAACTACTAGAAGACAATAAAAAGACCTAGAACAAAAGGTTAGTTAATGCCTTATGGGCAGACAAACTCACCACAAAGAATTCCATTCGTATATCCCCTTATCAGCTTTTATATGGGATGGATGTTGTTTTTCCATCCTCTTTAGGAGTACCAGTGATGAAGATCATCCAAGAACTACAGGTAGAAAACAATGATATCCAGAGAAGGATAAATCAGACCATACACTTGAAGCAAACTAGGGAAGAAGTCTATCTCAAGTCTCAAGTTTTCCAAGATAATATTAAAAATATGCTTGACAAAAAGACAAAGGAAGATGATTTTTACATAGGTGACAAAGTTCTTAAGTGGCATTCCAGGAGAGAAGAGAAAGGTAAACATGGTAAATTGGATTTCTTATGGAAAGGTCCCTATGTCATTTATGGTTATAGAGGTAACAATGCATTCTTTTTGAAGGAGTTGGATGGATCAGATTTGCCAAGTTGACCTATTGTACATAACATTGCAGAGTTTATATTGGAGTGGATTTTTTTCTTGCAAAGTTGAAGCCCAAAGAGAAGGCCCTAAGCTTTAAAAGACAAAATAACATAAGTATGGATAATGCAAAGCTCAGAAAACAGTTCCAAGGCAACCACAATCAAAATTCAAGGCTACTAATCCTAAATTTCTTGACAGATCACCAGGAAATTCCATCCTCATGTGGAGCCACTATTAGGGTCCTATAATAATAGGATTCATAATTTTGAATTGATTTTGATTAGACTTGTAATATGTACATACTTTGCTTTCTGCAAATTGTTTTCTCATATTAAAAATAAAAAATGTAAAGAGGGTAAAAGTCCTAATAGAAAAATCAAAGGAATGAAAGAAAGAGAAAAAAAAATTAAAAAGAATAAAAAATGAACCCCAAACAAAAAAGAGATAAAAATAGATCATGAAAGTGATGCAAATTCAAATGCCACTAATTTTTAATTTTTACTGCAAAATAAAATTGTGTACAGCTTGTAAAAAATTCCACAATCTAGGAAGGTCAAACTACTTAATCTTGACCTTCCATGCTTTAAATTTCATGCTGATAGATAGAGAATAAAGATCTAGCCAAACAGTTTAATCTTGGTAGATCAGTAGTTAGATAGAGAATAAATAAGGAGCTCAACCATTTAATTTGAGCCCTTAGAAGTAATAAGGTTAGAATTAGATAGTTTGTTGTTAAAAGAAAAATAATAAGGGTCTGCAAGCTCAAATGCACCCAAAGAAATGAAGAAAAATTGTTAGGGCAGATGATGGATAGGCAGAAGTAGTTCTCACGAGGCATGAATAACAAAAATTGGTCATTTCATATTTAATAATTTCCCTTCAAAATCATTTCCCTTGTAAAAATAACCCTTCCCCTTCATTCTTTTTCCCCTACAAAAAATCCATTTTCCTAAGTTGAAAGGCATATTTTCCGTTGGGAAAGTAAAATCCCCTCACTAACTTCCCTTTTCATTCATAATACCCCCTAAAATACACTTATCCTAATTTTTCAAGTTTAAAATATTAATATTGGGCCCCACTATGAAAATCCCACCCCGATAGTAGTTGTAACACTATACTTGGTGTATTTTATCTCCTGCAACATATTTCATTCTAACATAATAACTTTATGTATTAACTCCCTTTATATGCATTATCTCGTATTATTAATTCCTCACTTATATACATTTCCCAACCCATTATTTTTATATAACCTGTTATCATTCAGATTTTCCTTGAAGTTGTAAGAAAAGGAAAGAAACCCGAGGTAACCACTAACCAACCTTCAGATACAGAATCTAGCCAATCTGTATCCAGAGAAGGCTCTCTCTTTAAAATTTAGCTTTTGTTCTTTGAAAATATTAGGCTAGTTATAAGTCCAAGATTTTGTTTGAATTTGAATGGTGGAATCCACCAACTAAGGGTACGATTGAGTATTTCAGGCCGCTGGGCTATGGAGTCGAAAGGATGACTTTACTGTATTACTATTCTACTCACAAGATGGCTTTGCAGGGCAAGATAGCCAAACAGAGAATAATTTTAGAAATTAAAGAGAATGGAATGGATTATGAAGGGATGAAAGGAAATTAAGAATATTTCAACATGTTCAAAGAAAGAAAGTGAATGATTACAAATAAAGAGCAGTTAAGAATTCTTTACTATAGTAATCAAAATGTTTAAACCAGCGAAACAAGAGAAATTAAGAATTCGTTGCTTAAATTGCCGTACAGCATTTAATCACAATTGAAACTTCTATATTACTTATACTCCGATTGAGCCCTTTTATGTTTAATTATCTGAATAGGAACATGTTGATACTATAAACAGACATAAAACTTAAAACATAGGATAGAAAAAACTTATTGAACCTATACTCCCACATGAGTCCTTCCGAAAAAGTTTTTGTTTAACCACTATCCATGGAAAGAAGTTTTCAAAACACTTTACCCAAAAGTCAATGTTGCTAAATAGCAGAAGGGTCAATTTTCACACAGTTGATTTGAAGGGCTTATTTATACAAAATATTATTTAAAATATCTCATAACAAAAGGGATATAATCTAGGGTGACTAATGAATAAGTTACAAAAAATAGAGAGAGATGGTCTCGTAAATAGGATAAATCGGCTGATGTTGTGTGCTATCTCCTCCTTTTTAGAATGTGCTGGAAGCAGTTCCTTTGTTTTAGCTCGTTGCTTTCTTCTTGAGTAATTCTTTTCTGACTGCCTTGCTTGTCTGATACTCTTTTATTCTTACTGATACACTTTAACTGCTGAGCTGATACTCTTTGACCTTTATTCACTTATTTATCTTTTATCAAGATATACCTCAGTAAAATAGGCAAAAATTTCACCCAAGGATACATTTTATAAAAGTTCCATCATCTCATCCCACCATTGAACTTCTGGCACTCTGGTTCTTTGCAATTTTCTCAATGTTTCGTCAGCTTCGATGTATTTGAAAAAAATAGGCTGATATGGAAACAAATGTTTTATTTCATTTTTAAGATAAAATAAACTCTCCAATTTTTCATAAAGACTTCTCCCTGTTGGTAATGTTCCTTCTGCTGTACTGGTTGAAGAACTGGCTTGATCATCGACTTGTTTGTTTACTATCGCTACAAAAATTTCCAAATCCATTAATTTATCTTCTGTAATAACAGGATTGGGTAATCCTTTATTCAACAAGTAATCAAATCTTTCTTTGAAGGTAAAAATTTCTTGCTGCATGTCTGAACACCTTCGTTCAAGATTTTGCAATAGAGTTCTTTTGGTAAAAAATCTTTTGATTTCCAATATGGTTCCTGTCCTATCTTGAATTCCAACTTCTGCAAGTTGCTGCTTATTCTGGGTATTCAAAAAATTGATAAGTCTATTGGCTTCTTTTGGCATATTTCCTAACTCTTGTCTTGCTCTCTCAGTTTCTTCCAGAGCCACTTTAACTAAATCCTGTTGTTCATGTATTATTTGAATAGAAGACCAAACATCCCTTATTGACTGTATAATATTATTCCAAAGAATTTTTTTCAATTCACCTAAAGGTTTTTCCATTGCAAGATCCTTTTCCAATGTTTTAACTGATTTTTCTAGTCTTTTGATTTCTCTTGTCTTCTCAACAACATTCATTTTTGATTGATCATATTTATTTTCCAGAGTAGAAAGCTGAAACTTTAAGCTTTGGAGTTCTATCACTTGCAGTTTTAATTCATTCATTACTTTGATTAATTCATCAGAACCTTATCAGAAGTGTTCACCTGTGTTAGCTTTGCTTGTTGGCCTGTGATTGATGTACCTGTTCCTGTGGCTGCATGTGCTGTAGTTGCTGGAATAATGGACTCTTTATCTTTTAATGCCTGCTCAAGTTCTTTTTCTATTTTAGCAAGTCGTTCATTCATTTTTAGAAGTAATTCCATCACCTCTTCTTCTGAATTTTCCTTCATTACTTCTTCAGTCTGAGGGTTCCTTGAAGCTGGTAGTTTCAATTGTTTCCTTAATGTAGCAATATCATCATCTTTATTTTTAATCAATGCTTCAATACCCTTAACATCCTTTGGATTATGACCCAAACTAATAATTATTTCCTCCAAAGATTTTATCCTATTATCCTTTGCTTGGGAAGAAGCTTTCTCAATCTGCAACTGTGTACTGGTGTTCTCCAAAGAATCTTTCAGTTTATGAGCTGCCATTGCTTTGTCAGTAAGGGTGGAATAGATCATTTCTCCTGTATGCTTGTGTAATTCAATTTGATCTAATGGATGAATATATTTTGCTAGGACCTCAAAATTGGTCCTTACGTAATCAGTTGTTGTCTGTGGTTTTGGCACTTTAGATTTGAAATGACTCATTAACATTTTCCCTTGTTGAATGTCAAAAGCTGAAATCAATCTCTCTTGATTTTGTGGAGAAATTTTAAGATACTGATTATACACCTGGACCCTTAGTGGATCATTACTTGCTTTTATACTGATAAATGTCTTTTTTATGTCTCCTGCATCTTTCATTGGAGTGCTTCAGCATATATCATGTACCAAAATCACTGTGTATTGTCTTTCCTTGAAGACCAGAGTATGTACCACTAACTGAACTTGTTTGCTGACTATCTTCTTTTGGAATATCAATGATTTTTCCAAATGATTTCAACTTTCCTAGCGGATTCAGCTTCGTCACATGCAAGATAGTCCGTTTTCGTATCTCATGATGAGTAGGACCCCCACCTTTCTCTTTTCGTCTCTTTTCAATATTTAGTGGAGTTTCAAAGTTTAGCATTTCATCGTATTTGTTTGAGGAGGAACCCGTACTTGTCCTTGAGTCCAGATTTTCGAGGTTGTTAGGTCATTTTGAATGTTTTCAATCATTTTCAGAGCTCAAGCTCTTCTTTTCCTTGATTCAACCGTACCATTGATGAATGTTTTCCGTACCTTCGTTGAAAATTCTTCGCTTTGGGAATAATATTATTGTTCCAAATTTCAACATTTTGGCCAAAAATTCTAGGTCAAGAATTTTTCCAAGATCTTTCATTACATTTTCCATATTGACTTCTTCACTATCCTGTTCAATTAATGTTCCCTCCACCCATTCATCTTTATTAGCATACTGTTCAATTTCTGGAATCCTATGATGGATGTAAGGTGCTGATTTATTTTTCATTCTTTTGTCACAAATGACGCTGAATGGGTCATAAGGGGCCCAGTAGAAACTCTTTCGTAATCTGAAATGGTCTTCTAGTATTCTTTCAGCTTCTTGTCCAACATCCCTAGAATTGCATATAAATGGACCTAATTGACCTTTGATTTGGAGTTGGGCTTTCTTCTTTGCATTACAAAAATGAATAATATCAGAGTTATTCATTTGCCTGAAGTACTCTAAAGAAAAAAGTCTCATAGGCACATACTTTGGCAATTTAAATGGACATAATTCACATCCATATATTTTGACTTCTGTATAATTTTGGTACAAGTACCAATCACCAATTTTGTAGTGTTTTGAAAGTTGCAGAGTTTTCTTAATTTCATTACTGAGTCTTGGAGGAGGAACTCCTGTCAACAAGGTAGTTGCAAGTATAAATGGATTATGACCGCTCATGGGTCATGATAATTTTCGACCAAGATGGGTGAAACAAAAAGATATTCGTATTTTCTAGACACTAAGCTTTCGAACATGGAAAGGAAAGTTTTCAGACTGGCAATAGAGCATGAGATGGTAAATGACTGAAGAATACTTGAATACTTTCTCATTCTCTAATCTCATGAATTGATCATAGATTTTATCTGCGATGTAGGATGCAAAGTCATATTTGACAGCAGGAGGTTGTCCAGGAGTGAAGATAGATAATAATACTAGAGCACAATCATCGACACATTTCCACTAGTATTAAAGCTCATGATGCATGAACAAATATTCGTAATGATCCTGCCCATTTTAGGGGCACCATAAAGACGGGGTCTTTCTCGATGTTCCAGAACATGAAAGTCTGAGATGCTTATTTCTCTCAGGACAACTGAGCATATTTTTCAAGCACTCTCCAATGGATATGGGGAGTGAGGTTTTGATTTGTCTGGAAACAGACATATCATTGGAGGAACGAGTAGTAATAGAAAAGAAGACTTGAAAACAAAGAAGAAATCGTTTCCTCGAATTGATCACAATTTGCATGGCATATGATACTTCAGGAAGACATTGACTCTAGGCAAAGGTATCTTCAGAAATTAGATTCCTATTTCATAATTATTTAAAGCTACATTCAATACTATCATAGCAAGACAATGAATTCAATAATGCTGTCACTGAAAACTAAGTCTTTGATCTGAAAATATTTATCCACTAATGATAAGTAATCCAAATCTCTATGGGGGGAATTCAATGGGGCTACATTCAAGGCTATAGGAACTTCCATTTTTTGGTTCTTATGTATTCAAAAAACGGAAATTCAGGGGTTTTTATGAAAATGGGGCACAATTACCAGTTTTGGGAGTATAATTATAGTTCTGAGAACTAAAATATATCACAAGAAAGTTCCGTTCAGACTGTATTGCAGAATTAAAACTTGAGTGAGGATTTTTAATAGTCCAACAAGAAATCAGAATAAACAATCGTTTACAATGAAAGACATGGTGAATGTGCACAAGCTCACCCAGATGGTCGGGAAACCTGACTTTAGCAGTCTTGGTACCCCATAAATGGCAACCACAAAGAGGATATTTTTTGGAATTTTTCTTTATGATGAGGACAATACTTTAAAATATCTGCGTAATGACAAATGCAAGAACTTTATTTACAAATTCAAACGGGAGGAATTTTTTATTATTTTATTAAATGACGTCGTGGTGTGCAATGGCCCACGTGTCACAGAATGGTGGAAGGGA
Organism: Pinus albicaulis; assembly: GCA_034641835.2. Lineage (NCBI taxonomy): Eukaryota > Viridiplantae > Streptophyta > Pinopsida > Pinales > Pinaceae > Pinus > Pinus albicaulis. The sequence goes on along the minus strand of CM076578.1, from coordinate 934,429,628 downwards.
TATCCTGATGATTTGGAGATTCCGCGAATCACAAACATTCCATTGAGCGAACGACACGTTGTTAGAGCACTATTTGGAAACCGCTTCCATTTCGCGAGTTAACATTCGAACGATGGATGGGTAGTGAAATGAATGAGGGCCGTCGATCATGGGCGGGTTGATCTAACGGCGAATAGAACAGGGAGATGGCGAAGTATTAATGTGCGGGGGTTCAATGTAATCAACGTTAATTAATTATTTCGTGCGGGATTTGATTGGCTGGAGGTTTGGCTATTTAATTAATCATGTGGATTAATTAAATCCCTTGTATGATGGACTATCGGGGGCAATGTGCGCGGGATGGGTTAATTTATTTGTTTTTGTTTTAAACATATAAATTATACGTTTAAAAGATTTTCCATATATTTTTATTTATACAATAAATAAATCAATGTGATTCATTTACCGTAGGGGGCGGGGATAATTATAAAGATATATTTTTTAGCCAAAGGGCATTGTAATGTGGGATTTTTGTTTAATCATGTGGGTTAAATACTTTGGCTAAAAACTTATACACATGGGTTCTTGGATATTATATAGTATATAAAAGAGACAGTGATTTTTATACGGAGTTAGAAATAATAAATTAATGTTAATATGACAAGGTAAATCTAAATATTTTGAACATAACCAAGGAAGTGAACATTTTTAAAATAGAAAATTTTACTGAACATAACCTCCATCACTTAAACCTTAATAAAAAGTAATTTGAGGAATTTTATAAGATTGTAACATTTTCCAGGCAAAATGACTTTACTTAGGAAAACCCTTGAGAAGTGATGAGTGTTAATAATGATAATTTTGCTATTTATAGGTCTTTTCAATTATTGGCCGTAGGTCCAAATTTCTCCAAAAATCAAGTGACATGTTTTGAGCCTTTAATTTTACCTTTAGCACCCCAGGTGGAAATTAGTAAATTTTTAGGGAAAAAGTGAGATGGGAAGTTAATGATTTTGATTTTAACCTCACTGTGTTCTGAAATTCTACCAATGTGGTGTTCTACCTTTGCACTTGGTGATGAAAGTAAAAGATTACAAACATTTTAAAGCCATCATTCATCACATGAGAATTTGCAATGCCATCTACCTACCCTATCTACTTTCTCTACCATTTTCTCTTCTTTATTAGGGTGCACTTAGACTGGCAAACCCTTATCAATCTTCTTTTCCTTTTACATGGCAAATCTATCTATTTCTACACTTATTACATTCAAGGGCTCTGATTAAACTGTTAAGCACCTTTTATTAACTCTACCTATCTACTTATATGCCAAGATTAAACTGTTTGGTCAGATATTTATTCTCTATTCTACAACATGAAATTGAAAAATGAATAAGTCAAGTTTAAACAGTTTGACTCTTCATAAATTGTGGCAAAAGTTTGACAAGCTGCACACAATTGCTTTATTACAGAAATGAAATAGTAGTGGCATTTGGATTTGCACACTTTCCTTGGTCTATTTTTTTGTTTGGGGTTCATTTCTTTCACTTTTTTGACCATTTTATTTTTCTTACCCTTTGATTTTTCTTTTAGGGTATACCCTCTTTACATTTTTTAATTTTTTTGATTTTTTAAGAATATGGAACACCTTTGCACAAGAAAAAGGTTTGAACATATTGCATAGTTCAATAAGACAATCATGAAAAATGACACCTATTGGTATAGGAGTCTAACACTGGCTCCACTTGGGGATGGATTTTCCTTGTGAAAAGTCAAGAACAGCAGGTCAGATGCCTCAAAATGTCTTCAAACTGAACCATGTAATCTTCTTCTTCTGGTAACTTTATTGTATATATGATAGTGAAACTTTTGAAGCTTAGGGCCTTCACTTCGGGCTTCAACTCCAAAAAGTCACCATCCAATCAAAACTGATGCATTAGAAAGGATATATTATGTACAAGTTAGAAAAAATCAGAACATCCTAGTAAATAGGATCAAAATAGTGCTTTAGCATTCGACCATTGACTGGTCCTTCCTCAGCTTCTGAACCATCCAAATTCTTCAAAAAGTATGTGTTATTTCCCTGTAAAGCATGAATTATGTAAGGTCCTTTCCATAAAAAATCAAATTTCCCATGTTTTCCTTTATCTTTCCTTCTGGAATCCCATCTCAAAACTTTGTCTCCTAGTTGAAAATATTCTGCTTTAGTGCTTTTGTCAAACATTTTCTTTAACTTTTTCTGCAAGACTTGGGATCATTGATACACTTCTTCTCTGGTCTGCTGCAAGTGAATTGTTTGGTTAATTCTTCTCTGAATATCATTTGGTTCCACTTGAGCCTCCTGAAGTAATTTCATAATAGGAATTCCTAAGGATGATGGAAATGTTGCCTCAATACCATAAATTAATTCATATGGACTGGTCCCAATTGATTTCTTAGTTGTAAGTATGTCTGCCCACAATGCATTGGTAAGTTTCTTATGCCAATTCTTTTTATTCTCTTCCAACAATTTTTTAATGATATTAATAAGGCTTTTATTGGAAGATTATGCCAGTCCATTACCCTGAGGATAATAGGTTGTTGAATGGCCTAAAGTGATGTGATATTTATTGCAGAAACTAATCATTTTCTTAGACTTAAAAGTAGCAGCATTGTCAGTTATAATTTTCTCTGGACAGCCAAATCTTGAAAGTATATTGGTTTCTAAGAACCCTATAATTACAGAATCATTGGCTTGTCTGCATGGGATAGCTTCAATCCATTTATTAAAGTAAGTTGTGGCAGTAAGGATCCATCTGTGTTGCCCAGAAGAAGGGGGATGGATTTCTCCAATAAAATCCAGTCCCCATTGTTGAAAGGGTCTCTTGGTGGAAATTGGTTTTAATGGTAAAGGCAACAATTTTCTCTTGCCTTCAAAGATCTGACACTTATGACAAGAAGTTACAAATTTCTTAACATCTGAAAACAAGGTTGGCCAGTAAAAACCAGCCCTTAAGATTTTATCTGCAGTTGACTTCCAGTAGAGGTGTCCACCACAGTCTCCTGCATGAAATTCATTAAGAAACTTGTCAGTTTCATCTTTCAATAAACAATTTAATAGAATTCCATCATGATTCTTCCAAAAAAGAGCACTATCTAAAATACAATACTTTAAAGATGTCATTTTTAAGAACCTTTGTTTCGTTCTGGATAACCCTAGAGGAGCTTGCAGGTTTAACAAAACATAAATGATATCAGTGTACCAGGGTGACTCTAAGAAGGTCTGACTGACCAGGGGAGCCGCCATCTCCTGTTCGTCATCCAGTTCGTTAATGTCCAGGGCTTGGCAATTAGTTTCAATCATGAGTTGAGCCAAACCTTGTCCTTTTCTGAGTTTTGTAGGTCTTATTTCAATATCATATTCTAATATGGTAGCTATCCACTTACCTCTTTTTCCTTCAATACCATCTTGAGTTAAGATGTCTTTAACGACAGCATTAGGTACATAAGCTATCACATGAGAATACAATATATAAACTCTGAAATCTTTAATTGCTTTCATAAGTGCAAAAGCCTGTTTCTCCATGATATTGTATTTCAAAGATGCATCTCTAAGTGCTTTACTAAAAAAGGCTATTGGTTTTTCACATCCCTGATCATCCTTTTGTAGTAAAACAGCTGCAATTGTATGTTCAGAAGAAAATGAAAAAATTATGAAATCTCTATCAAATTTTGGACTGGTAAGAACTGGTGTTCTGGTTAAAGCCACTTTGATTTCTTCAAATGATTGCTTGGCTTCCACGGTCCAGTCAATGTTTGAATCCTTTCTTAACATGTTAGTAAGCAGTCTAAGTAATTCAGATAAAATAGAAATGAATCTTCTCAAAAAATTGATCTTTCCTATGAAAGCTTGAAGTTCTTTAATGTTTCTGGGATGAGGTATCTTCAAAATAGCTTGTATTCTTTCCGGATCAATTCTAATGCCATCTTTAGAAATAATGTGACCTAGGAGCTTTCCTTCTTCAAGACCAAATAATGATTTTTTCGGATTTAAAGAAATACCATACTTCCTGCATTTTATAAACACTTGTCTTAGATGATCTAAATGTTGCTGATCTATTATTGAAAAAACAGTTAAATGATCTAGATAAATAACCAGAAAATCATGTATTTCCTTGGCAAAGGCAATGTCCATTGCTCTTTGGAAGGTTGCTCCTGCGTTTTTTAGTCCAAAAGGCATCTTGACATATTTAAAATTACCCCATGGTGTTGTAAATGTTGTTTTGTCTTGATCCTCAGGATGAACCAGAATATGGTTATACCCTGAAAATCCATCCAAAAGAGAAATCCTTGAAGATCCTATTACCGTTTGTAGGATATGGTCCATTTTAGGCAAAGGATAGTTATCTTTTAAAGAAACTTTGTTCAAATTTCTCAAATCGACACACAGTCTAATCTCTCCAGTCTTTTTCCTTGTTGGTACTAGATTAGAAACCCATTCAGAGAACCTAATAGGAGATATAATTCCTACTTCATACATTATTTTAATTTCTTTCTCAATTGAAGGTAGTAGAACAGGGTTGATCCTTCTAAGTTTCTGTTTGAAAGGTTTCTGATCTGGTTTTAAAGGTATTGTATGTTGAATGATTGATGTATCGTATGACTTCAGATCTTCATAACTCCAGGCAAAAACATCCTAGAATTATTTTAAAAGTTCAACATATTTAACCTTTTGATCTTCTGGCAGAGACTTAGATAGTTTAACCATCTTGGGATTTCCTTCAGTTCCCAAATTGACTTCTTCAATATCAAATTTTAAAGGTTCCATTTTGGGTTTTAGTGGAATGTCATTTGAGTCAAAAAGATCTTCCAAAGGAGTTAATCCTTTGGGTAAATGATTATCTTTCAAATTAATAATTTTAGATTCATCTTCTATGATTTCATCGAATTCCATTTGTTTCAAATCCTGCATATATTTTTTAGTGAATTTGGTTGGGTGAAGCATTTGAATTGCAGTCTCTTCTGAAATATCCGTTTCTTGTTCATTTAGTTGATCAGATTCGTTGATTGTTATGTCTTCATCTATACTACTGTTAGAGAACTCATTTTCTAAGGTCAAAAAATTATTGATCTGATTATTATTTACAAACACTTGCCAATTCATGAGATTGTCTGGTATAGCAGGTCTATGTATAATCTCAGCTGTGAACTGATGATTAGGTCCAAAAGGTAATTTACAGGTGCTAGCGAACATTGCAAGACTGTGAGCATGCAAATTTTGTTTTCTAGGAATTTTGGCAAGTTGAGCTTGTAGAAAAGTGTTGAGAATTTCCACAATTGTTTCTCTGTATTGTTTCAATCTGGGGTCTTTTGTTGAACATTCACCATTAATCTGTTGGATAATTAACTCAAAATCTCCTATGATTGATACTCTAATTTCTCTTAACTTTTTGACATGTTTACGCCCTAGCAAAAGAGCTTCGTACTCTGCCATATTATTAGTGTATCTAAAGTTCAACCTATAAGCATGGCCTTCGGCGTGATCATTTTCAACATTATGTATCCAAATTCCAGCTCCTACTCCTAACTTATTTACTAAACCATCAAATTCTAAATGCCACAGAATTTCATGTTCATAATCTTCATCAACTGTTTTAACATGTTTCTTAACAGGAGGAGCTGGTTTTTCAGTTTTTTCTGGTGTCTCTTGAATGTCTGAGGCTTCTTTGTTTTCAGAAATTTTTTCGATTTGGACAGTAGATTTATTTGCAGTCTCCGTTTCTGGTGCCTCTTGTTCAGTAGGAAGGTCCAATTCAGCATTATAAAGGATGAAAGAGTCCATATCAGAATGTACTGAATAGACAGGGAAGTTTTCAGGCTTCTCATGGCTACTGACCAAATATTTCATCAAGGTATCTCTGTATAGTCTTTTAGGCTGACCAAATACTGAAATAGTAGCATATAACATATCTAGTTGAATAGATCCTCCGAGTTTTGCACCCCAGGATCTGGACAACAACATACCATATTTGGGAGGAATATCCGCTACTACTATATCCATCAGAACAGATTTCGCAAGGTATTGCACAAAAGTAACACAAAGATCTTTAATCAAACCTAAACATCTTACCTGACTTGAATCAAAAGAAAACAGATCTTTATATGGTTTGGTAATATCAAGGTTTAATCTTTCCATCACAGCTTTGGGCATTAAATTATGGGACGCTCCAGAATCAAGCATGGCGTTATGGAGTATTTTGTCATGAACATTCAAACTCACATAAAATGGAGGAGTTCCTCCACTTTCTGGTTTTCCCTTTACCTCAGGGCCAAAAAGGAGTTTGGGTTGATCATCAAGAACATTTACTGAATCATCCATTCCAGTAATGTTAATGTTAAGGGATTTGCTGATTTGGCTTCTATAGACATCATGTTTAGCCAATTTTGATAAGGGAACAGCTATCTTTAGTTTGCCTATTTCAGCTTCTAGATTGAAAGATTTTTCTGTTTGAGCTCTAGTATTTTGAACAGTTGGATTTTCTCTATTTTTTGGATCTTCAGTGTTTTTCTCTTTTTCATGAGTGGGATTATGAGTTGAAGGTGTTTCTGAATTAACTTCTACTGGTTCTTCTACATTTCCTACAAGAGGAGAAGTATTAGAAATTTTTTTATTGTTCAGTTGATTGTTAGACGCATCTTCAATTATTGGATTTGCGGGGTTAGGACTTGCCCTAGACAGAATTTGTACAGGAGGAGTTTTTTGTACAGGAGGGATCTTAGTTTTACCTTTGATGTTTTGTTTTACAACTTTCTGTTTGGTATTCTCTGGCACATCAATCTGTTTGCTTCTCAAATTGTATTGTTTATGAACTTCATAGATCGCTGTGTCATATCCTTCTTTAAAATCAAAAGTTTCTCCTGAATGAGTTTGAAATGATTCAAGAATATGATTTTCTTGATCATCTTGAGATAGGAAAACTTCTGGTTCATTTTTATTCTCAGTCACATTATTTATTTCAACATCCTCTGTTGGTTCTTCAAAAGATGAACCTTCCACAAAATTTTCTTGGAATGGTGGCTTGATGTTTTGGTCAGGAACATTTTTCCCAGGATTTTGGTTTTGATTTCTTCTGAAGTTTGGGTTTCTAACAACATTGACCTTCGTCATGTTAGCCTGATTGTTTCTACCTCGTCTCCCGCCCTTTCCATATTTTTAATAATTTCTGTCCGCTTTCTTTCTGTGTTCCGTGTTATTCATTTACAGAATCCTTCTTTCCGCCTAGGCTCGTTTACAGTGAGGTTAAGCTCAACACTAACCATTGCGTTTGGTGTATCTTCTTCAGGGTTTGAGGGCTCTTTCCCGTGAGCAGACATAGTTTACAGTTCCATCCACTGTGTGAATTAACCAGTACTGAATCAGGAGGGGGTCTAAGGTTCTGGGGAACAGCGTTATATGCTTCGTTGAATCTAATAATGTAATCTTGCACTGTTTCATTAGGTCTTCTTCTCAATTTTTCAAATTCTGATAGGATTTGAAGAGGGTCTTTCTTCTTCTCCCATCTATTCAAAAATTCCCTATACAAATCTGGTAAATCAGCAATATTGTTTGGAGCAAGGGCCCTAAACCATGTCCTGACTTCCCCAGTAAGACTTTGAACAAAAATTCTCATTCTGACATCATCAGTGTCAATTTCATAAAATTCAAAGTAATCAGTAATCCTTTTGGTATGTTGTTGAGCAGCATAAGTACCTGATCCATCAAAAGGGGTGATCTTGCTCTGATAATCTTGGGGCAAAGCAACAGGGTTGGCTGGCAACTGTAACGGAGCATATCTATTGGCCATTGGAAGGTGTAATGGAATAACAGGTGATGATGGTCTGGAAGGAGCGGGTGGAGGAGTAGAAGGAGTGGCTTGGGTTTGGGAAGCTTGAGGAAAAATAGCTGAACTTGGGGAAGCTTAAGTAATTACAGAAATGTTTGAAGTTTCTTCAAAGGTCTGTTCAGATTGAATGGAATTTTGTAAATGTCTGTCAAGATGATATGAAACAAATCTTAATTGTAAATCTTCAAGAAATAGTGGATCTGGAACTAGTCTGGATAATTCAGTTTCAGAGAAATTCACAAATAAGGATGTTTCAAATCGCTCATAAAAAGGTATTTCATCAAAATATATAATCTTCACAGGATAGGAATTCGATCTAGAAAGAGGTCTGGAACTTCCAGAACTTTCTTGACTTCCTCTTTCAGAGCTTTCTTGACTTCCTTTTCTTCTAAGAATCCTAGGAATCAGATTTGGATTTTCAAATATCGGTGGTGGATTAGGGTCAGGATTTGACCTGGTATGATGAATCCTTTCTGAAGCCAGTTTTCTTAGTAATGTTTCTTTTTAATTTTTGTTTTAAATGAAATGAAAGTACAACTTTGACAAATTCTTCAAGAAATTAAATATTTTTAATTAAAATTTTCTCAAAGATTTATTGAACTAGAGAGTCTGATTGAATGTTTGAAACTGAAGTTCAGTTATTTAAGCTAAACCAAAGATAGACTGAAGCAACATTCATTTACTATGCAGTTGCAGAGAAAAATAATTTCAAAGGCTACCTGGCTGATCTTCAGACTCTGTCCATAGCTTAGAAGCAAACAATTTTGACAATAAAGATATTCAGATCCCCAGTAGAGTCGCCACTATGTTATCACTCAGATTTTTCTTGAAGTTGTAAGAAAAGGAAAGAAACCCGAGGTAACCACTAACCAACCTTCAGATACAGAATCTAGCCAATCTGTATCCAGAGAGGGCTCTCACTTTAAAATTTAGCTTTTGTTCTTTGAAAATATTAGGCTAGTTATAAGTCCAAGATTTTGTTTGAATTTGAATGGTGGAATCCGCCAACTAAGGGTACGATTGAGTATTTCAGCCCATTGGGCTATGGAGTCGAAAGGATGAATTTACTGGATTACTATTCTACACACAAGATGGCTTTGCAGGGCAAGATAGCCAAACTGAGAACAATTTTAGAAATTAAAGAGAATGGAATGGATTCTGAAGGGATGAAAGGCAATTAAGAATCTTTCAACATGTTCAAAGAAAGAAAGTGAATGATTACAAATAAAGAGCAGTTAAGAATTATTTACTATAGTAATCAAAATGTTTAAACGAGCGAAACAAGAGCAATTAAGAATTCGTTGCTTATAACCAGTTTAGAAGAAAACATTTAGAATAATCACAATTGAAATCAGAGTACACTTAAGTAAATTCTGATTTATTCTTTTATGTCAATTATTCAGAAATGGAACACAGTGATATTATAAACAGATATAAAACTTAAAACATAGGATAGAAAAAACTTATTGAACTGTAGTCTCACACATGAATCCTGCAAAAAGTCTTGAGCTTCAAATCATCATCCAGCAAGCCACAAAGAAGTTTCTCCAAAAAACTTTTATTCCAAAAAGTCAATGTTACAGAAAAGTAGAAGAATCCACCCTCAATAAGTCAATCGAGGGCTTATTTATACAAAAAACGATACAAAATATCTCATAACAAAAGAGATATAATCTAGGGTGACTAATGAATAAGTTTCAATAAAAATAGAGACAGATGGTCTTGTAAATAGGATAAATCAGCTGATGTTGTGTGTTGTCTCCTCTTTTTTAGAACGTGCTGGAAGCAGTTCCTTTGTTTTAGCTCGTTGCTGTCTTCTTGAGTAATTCTTTTCTGACTGCCTTGCTTGTCTGATACTCTTTTATTCTTACTGATACACTTTAACTGCTGAACTGATACTCTTTGACCTTCATTTACTTATTTATCCTTTATCAAGATATACCATAGTAAAGTAAAAAACTTCACCCAAGGATAAATTTTATAAAAGTTCCATCATATCATCCCACCATTGAACTTCTGGCACTCTGGTTCTTTGCAATTTTCTCAATGTTTCGCCAGCTTCGGTTTATTTGAAAAAATTAGGCTGATATGGAAACAAATGTTTTATTTCATTTTCAAGATAAAATAAACTCTCCAATTTTTCATAAAGACCTTTCCCTGTTGGTAATGTTCCTTCTGCTGTACTGGTTGAAGAACTGGCTTGATCATTAACCTGTTTGTTTACTTTTGCTACAAAACATTCTAAATCCATCAATTTATCTTCTGTAATAACAGGACTGGGTAAACCTTTATTTAAAAATCATCAAATCTTTCTTTGAAGGTAAAAATTTCTTGCTGCATGTCTGAACACCTTCGTTCAAGATTTTGCAAAAGAGTTCTTTTGGTAAAAACTCTTTTGATTTCTAAGATGGTTCCTGTCCTGTCCTAAAGTCCAAATTCTGCAAGTTGCTGTTTATTCTGGGTATTCAAAAAATTGATAAGTCTATTGGCTTCTTCTGGCATATTTCCCAACTCTTGTCTTGCTCTCTCAGTTTCTTCCAGAGCCGCTTTGACTAAATCCTATTGTTCATGTATTATTTGAATAGAAGACCAAACATCCCTTGTTGAATGTATAATATTATTCCAAAGAATTTCTTTTAATTCACCTAAAGGTTTTTCCATTGCAAGATCATTTTCCAATGCTTTAACTGATTTTTCTAGTCTTTTGGTTTCTCTTGTCTTCTCAACAACACTCAGTTTTGATTGATCATATTTATTTTCCAGAGTAGAAAGTTGAATCTTTAAGCTTTGGAGTTCTGTCACTTGCAGTTTTAATTCATTCATTGCTTTGATTAATTCATCAGAACCCTTATTAGAAGTGTTCACCTGTGTTAGCTCTGCTTGTTGGCCTATGATTGATGTACCTGTTCCTGTGGCTGCCTGTGTTGTAGTTGCTGGAATAATGGACTCTTTATCTTTTAATGCTTGCTCAAGTTCTTTTTCTGTTTCAGCAAGTCGTTCATTCATTTTTAAAAGTAAGTCCATCACCTCTTCTTCTGAATTTTCCTTCATTACTTCTTTAGTCTGAGGGTGCCTTGAAGCTGGTAGTTTCAATTGTTTCCTTAATGCAGCAATATCATCATCTTTCTTTTTAATCAATGCTTCAATATCGTTAACATCCTTTGGATTATGACCCAAACTGATAATTATTTCCTCCAGAGATTTTATCCTATTATCCTTTGCTTGGGAAGAAGCTTTCTCAATCTGCAACTGTGTACTGGTGTTCTCCAAAGAGTCTTGCAGTTTATGAGCTGTCATTTCTTTGTCAGTAAGGGTGGAATAGATCATTTCTCTAGTCTACTTGTGTAATTCAATTTGATCTAATGGATGAATATCTTTTTCTAGGACCTCAAAATTGGTCCTGACGTAATCAGCTGATGTCTGTGGTTTTGGCACTTTAGATTTGAAATGGCTCATTAACATTTTCCCTTGTTGAATGTCAAAAGCTGACATCAATCTCTCTTGATTTTGTGGAGCCATTTTAAGATACTGATTATACACCTGGACCCTTAGTGGATCATTCCTTGCTTTTATACTGATAAATTTCTTTTTTAAGTCTCCTACATCTTTCATTGGAGGTTTAAAAGAAGATATTTCTGTACTCATCTGCCTGTGTATTGTCTTTCCTTGAAGATCAGAGCATGTACAACTAACTGAACTTGTTTGCTGACTATCTTCTCTTTCTGGAATATCAATGATTTCTTCAAATGATTCAACTTCTGGAAGTGGATTCAGTTTCTTCCTTTTAGCCTGAGTCTGTTTTGAAGATTCCTTGGGAGGAGTAGGACCTTCAACCTCTCTTTTCTTGCCCTTTTCAATATTTAGTGGAGTTTGCAAGTTTTTCATTTCTACTGGATTGGTTTGAGGAGGAACCTGTACCACCCTTGAGCCTTAGATGTTTGAGGTTGTTCAGTCATTTTGAATGTTTCAATCACTTGTATTTCAGGCTCTTTCTCTTTTCCTTTGGATTCAACTGCAATTGATGGAATGTTTTCCTGTAATTTCTGTTGAAAATTCCTTGCTGAAGAAGGACCAATGTCTGGTACCTGCACTTGCCCAAAAAATTCTAGGTCAAGCATTTTTCCAAGATCTTTCATTACATTGTCCATATTGACTTCTTCACTATCCTGTTCAATTAATGTTCCCTCCACCCATTCATCTTTATTAGCATACTGTTCAATTTCTGGAATCCTATGATAGATGTAAGGTGCTGATTTATTTTTCATTCTTTTGTCACAAATGAAGCTAAATGGGTCATAAGGGGCCCAGTAGAAACTCTTTTGCAATCTGAAATGGTCTTCTAGTATTATTTCAGCTTCTTGTCCAGCATCCCTAGAATTGCAGATAAATGGAATTAATTGACCTTTGATTCGGAGTTGGGATTTCTTCTTTGCATTACAAAAATGAATAATATCAGAGTAATTCATTTGCCTGAAGTACTCTAAAGCAAAAAGTCTCATAGGCGCATACTTTGGCAATTTAAATGGACATAATTCACATCCATATATTCTGACTTCTGTATAATTTTGGTACAAGTACCAATCACCAATTTTGTAGTGTTTTGAAAGTTGCAGAGTTTTCTTAATTTAATTGCTGAGTCTTGGAGGAGGAAATCCTGTCAACAAGGTAGTTGCAGGGTGTATAAACAGATCAATGAATTCATTATAGGAATAAGGAGAATCTCTGGAATTATGGATGATGGCTGACCAAAATATGATAGACCTGGGATTTCCTTGGACACTAAGCTTTCGAACATGGAAAGGAAAGTTTTCAGACTGGCAATAGAGCATGAGATGGTAAATGACTGAAGAATACTTGAATACTTTCTCATTCTCTAATCTCATGAATTGATCATAGATTTTATCTGCGATGTAGGATGCAAAGTCATATTTGACAGCAGGAGGTTGTCCAGGAGTGAAGATAGACAACAATACTAGAGTTAACTCATCAACATACTCACTAGTATTAAAGCCCATGATAAAAGAAATCATATTCAGAATGATCTGGCCCATTTCAGTAAAAAAGGCACTAGCATAGGGAGGTGGGCCCTTGGGCTGATGTTCAGGTAACATGAAAGTCTGACAGATGCGTTTTACCTCTTCAAGGGATAACTGAGTATATTTTTCAAGCAATTCTCCAATGGACAAGGGAGTGAGGTTTTGACTAGGTTCAAAATGGAGCATATCATTGATAGAATGAGCAGTAATAGGGAAAAGGACATTCTGGTTTGGGGATAAAACTGCTCTCTGAATTGGATCATAATTAGCATGGCAATAATGGATAATTTCAGGGAAGATATGGACTGAGGGTAAAAGGTATCTCGGGAAATTAGATTCCCATAACCCAATAACATCCAAGCCATTCAAATAATTATCTCTGCATCAACAATGAATTCGAAGGGGGCTTTCACTGAAAACTAAGCCTTTGATCTGAAAATCTTTATCCACTAATGGCAAATATTCCAATTCTCTATGAGGGGCATTCAATGGAGCAACATTTAAAGCCACCGGGACTTCCATTTTTGGTTCGTGTGGATTCAAAAATAGAATTTCAAGGGTTTTTATGAAAATGGGGCACAATTACCAGTTTTGGGAGTATAATTATAGTTCTGAGAACTAAAATATATCACAAGAAAGTTCTGTTCAGACTATATTGCAGAATTAAAAATTGAGCGAGGATTTTTAACAGAGTCCAGCAAGAAATCGAAATAAATACATGTTTATGGGAAATGGCAGTGTTTTAACAGGTACAAGCTGACTACGGATGGTCGCTGGGAAACTAGACTAGCAGAGGTCTTCAGCAAAATTCGGTTAAATGGAAGTTGACAGTAGATTTTTGAATTTCTCAGTATGGAGGGCGTAGTCGTTTTCAACATGCAGAATGATGAAAAATGCACACACTTTTGTTTTAATTACAAAGTCAAACGGGGAGGAATTTTTTATTATTTTATTAAATGACGTCAGGGTGTACGGTGTACGTGTCATAGGAATGGGTGGTAAGCGGTATATTCCACACCGCTTTTGGGAGCAGGCGGTATTTTACGAATTGGCAGCGATTCCATTGAGCGAACGACACGTGGTCAGAGCACTATTTGTAAACCGCTTCCATTTCGCGAGTTAAAATTTGGACGATGGATGGGCAACGGAATGAATGAGGGTCGTCAATCATGGGCAGGTTGATCTAACGGCGGATAGAACAGGGAGATGGCGGGGTATTAATGTGCGAGGGTTCAATGTAATCAACGTTAATTAATTATTTCATGTGGGATTTGATTGGCTGGAGGTTTGGCTATTTAATTAATCATGTGGATTAATTAAATCCCTTGTACGATGGACTGTCGGGGGGAATGTGTGCGGGATGGGTTAATTTATTTGTTTTTTGTTTTAAACATATAAATTATACGTTTAAAATATTTTCCATATATTTTTATTTATACAATAAATAAATCAATGTGATTCATTTACCGTAGGGGGGCGGGAATAATATTAAGGTTATATTTTAGCCAAAATGGGGTATAATGTGGGTTTTTGATTTGAATAAGTGGGAATAAATAGTTTTGGCTAAAATAGTTATAATACATGGGTTCTTGGGATATTATTATATAGGTAGTTATATAAAATAGGATAAGGTGATTTTTATACGGATTTTAAATAATAAAATTAATGTTAATATGACAAGGGGCAAGGTAAACTCAAAATACTTTAACATAACCAAGGAAGTGAAGATTTTTAAAAGCAAATTGCATTATCATAACTTCATCACTTAAACTCAGAATAAAAAGTAATTTTGAGGGACTTTTTATGGAATATTGTATGATTTTCCTAAGTAAAATGGGATTTTACTTAGGAAAAGCTTTTTGAGAAGTGGATGAGTGTTATAATGGATAATTTCAAGTACTTAGGTGTTTTTCAATTATTGGACCGAGGGTCCGGTCCCTTCAAAAGTCAAGGAAATGCCTTGAGCCCCTTTAATCTTCAAATTCCTTAGCACTTAGTGGAAATTAGTAAATTGTTAGGGAAAAAGTGAGATGGGAAGTTAATGATTTTGACCTTGCTGTGTTCTGAAATTCTGCCAATGTGGTATTCTGCCTTTGCACTTGGTGATGAAAGTAAAAGATTACAAACATTTTAAAGCCATCATTCATCACATGAGAATTTGGAATGCCATCTACCTACCCTATCTACTTTCTCTACCATTTTCTCTTCTTTATTAGGGTGCACTTAGACTGGCAAACCCTTATCAATCTTCTTTTCCTTTTACATGGCAAATCTATCTATTTCTACACTTATTACATCCAAGGGCTCAGATTAAACTGTTGAGCACCTTCTATTAACTCTACCTATGTACTTATCTGCCAAGATTAAACTGTTTGGACAGATATTCATTCTCTATTCTACAACATGAAATTGAAAAATGAATGATTCAAGTTTAAACAGTTTGACTCTTCATAAATTGTGGCAAAAGTTTGACAAGCTACACACAATTCCTTATTATAGAATATGAAATAGTAGTGGCATTTAGACTTGCACACTTTCCTGGTCTATTTTTGTTTGGGGTTCATTTCTTTCACTTTTTTGACCATTTTATTCTTTTTACCCTTTGATTTTTCTTTTAGGGTATACCCTCTTTACATTTTTTAAATTTTTTTATTTTTAAGAATATGGAACACCTTTGCACAGGAAAAAGGTTTGAACATATTGCATAGTTCAATAAGACAATCATGAAAAATGACACCTATTGGTATAGGAGTCTAACATAACCTATAGTTTAAATTCCCACATTTTGATATATATTTCAACCCACTTATTATTTCCCCACCTATTAAAAACCTCGACCATATACATTAAGCCATAGCTTATATTGCATAACCCGCATTGACTTAATACCCAAGCCCCATGCCCATCTAATACATGACAATTTATTCCCATTAGTCGATCCGTCAGATCAAAACTGATCAGATTTGACGGCTAGTAATCCTTTTCACATCCCCAAAAGCCTAACTTTTAACTACCTCGATACCTTGCGAAATATGTGGTTTTCGGAGCCTTGCTCCTGGCTACGTGGAAAATTTCTATTGCATCGCGTCCCTCCAAATTATACTGCCTACCACCTTTCACCCATGCGAAAACCACTAGGTTGTATTCTTTCCCATTGCGAAAACCATCCTGCCCATTCGAATTAACCTCGTGCATTCAATGTTAATCATTTTTTATTAAAAACCCATATAACCGCCCTTTGCAACCTTTTTCACCATTTCTGTTACAAACTTGCGCAAATAGAGCCATTTTCGACCTAAAGAATAGCTGCCAACCCTGTTTTAAGCCATACTTCAACCGAATTTGACCCTGTTATTACTGCAGCCAGTGCAGAATCTGATTTGAAGCTTTATAAATACCAGCGAATCCTCAGAGAACCTATGCTACCTCAAAAACCCTCTACAAACCAAAAGCTTCATTTTCTCGAGGTATTCCTCAGTGCTTAGGCCTGTTTCTAAAGCTAAAAGAAAATAATTCAATAATTGAACCTATTAGTATCCTCTACATACCAAAAGAAAGCCCTTATTGCCTTTCAATCCTTTTCCTGAAGACCCTACACATCTTTTTACAGAATTCCCAAGGCCTGAGACTGTTTTTGAACACATAAACTATAAATTTGATCGATTGAACCAATTTAAACTATTGTAGACCAGAGGATAAACCCTTGTTTCATCCTAAATCCTTCTGTAGACTGTATTAATATTTCAGAGGTGCTCTTAGAGGCCTAAATCTATTTTTCTAAGTCAAAAGAGTAATCAATTGATAAAAATTAATAAAAAATGGTTTCCAAAGGTATTGTAATTGTAAAACGCCTGCAACCTCTAGTTGTAGATGTGGAACATGCTCCTTTAGCAGATAGATAATTTTAAATTAATGACACAATCACATAATTTAACCTTCTTGAGCTCCACTGCTGGAGCCATGACAAATCCATTGACCAAGCCGATGAATTTTTTATCTGGGAGTCCAATTTTCCTAAGTATGTATTCCCACAGACTTTCCAGTGCCCAGAAGTAATCATACTTTGTTAATATTATTATTTACCTGATCAGAGAGCCATTATATCCCCTAGAAAAGAAATTCTACTCACTATCACAGCTGATTCAATTAACCAAATGCCTAGACCAGATGAAAACCCTTTGTCTATTGAGGCTCTTACACAATTATACTTAAATCTGGAATTCCCCAAGAGGTTCTAGATATTTCAGACATTCATTCCTTCATCTGTAGAAAATCCCAAGACAAATCCTCCTTACCCATCTGCAATATTTTCTGAGAGAACCAGACATATCATTAGCATGTTGTCTTTTATTCTGGGTTACTTCATAGATGAGCATGTTGATGCTTCATTATTAGGTTTCTTGTCTACTTTCACACCTGGTCAACCTCCTACTACCATTTTCAATTTTTCCCAGTACCTTGTTGACACAATGCATGGATAGCTTGTTAAAATGCCTGAAGAAGGTGTCTTCAAGTATTCCTCAGTTTTATTCCACATGTTTTTATAATTCCAGTTTGAGAAATTTTCCATCAACCTTCAAAAACTTGATCTTGAAGGTAACCCACAGTCATTTATATTTTGGACTCCATTAATCATAAAATACTCCATACAGTCCACCTATATAGAATTCATTGATTATTTCAATCATCCTATGGTCAACATGTTGAACAGCAACAGTCAACCAAGAATCAGTGAGGAAATTAAGAAGGTACTATAATTATCAGAGCACATTAGGACTGGAGATTGGTACCTATATCAAAACCACACAAAAATTAAGGTATATGGATCTAATATTCTTCCATATAGACTGCCGAAATACTTACCAATGAGGTTATTTTCCCTTGAATATATCAGACAAATCCTTAATTCTGATGCAATAAATTTCTTGGTAGCCAAAAGGAAGAAACAGTTTAAAATAAAAAATCAGGTTGGCCCTTTTATTTGCAACAGTAAACATGCAGGTCCACAGGTAGAAAAGTATTTGCAGGATTTTAAGTTCAGTCATAGTTTTCAGTGGTACTGTGATCCTCTAGGAGTAATAAGAAAATTCGGAGTTAAATGTAAATTAACTCCTTATGTACATGAGTCCAAGCCATATATTGAAAAATACTCCAATCAGTCTGAATAGTTGGAGAACACTTTGATAGAGGCAGATAAGCAAGGTGATACTAGTCAAATCTTGCAAACTATATCCCAAAAAGATATGAACTCAAAAAGAAATAGAGAAGAAGGATCATACACAGAAGAGACTACCACTGAAACCAAATTTAAATTAATGTATAGGAAGAAGCAAAAATTAAATCCTGTAAATGAGGAAGTGGAAACAATTGAGGTAATTAATACTGATGCAGTGGTAAAATATAATGCTCCTCTTGCAGTTTCTGAAGAAACTCACCAACCTTCAACATTAAAAACTAGATGATTCAGAAGTAGCACAATATTGAAGTCTCCTCATCCAGCAGACCAATAGAAAAAGAGATGGAAATTATGCAGAAGTATAAAGAGATAAAGATAATAAATGAAGCCTTAAAGTCTGATACATACACATAGTATTGGAAGCAGTCACCCAATGTAAGAGTCAGTTACTTTCTTCATTTGACTACAAAACTAGGAAAATGTAGATGACCTTCCTACAGCCAAAAGTCAAGTATCCCAAATCATTAGCTGATTATAAAAAGACATCATATAAATTTCAAGTAGAAGATCTTCATCCAATTGAAAATATATAATTTCACAAACAAGCTGGTGGAATGCATTATTCAACCATGAAAAACAAATAAATGAGTGTACAGAAGCTTCAAAACACTCTAGGGAACATCAGAGATCAGCTCAAATTAGAAAAGGCATCCTCACAAGCAAAGGATAACATAATAAAATCATTGGAAGATTTGGTTATTGAAGTAGGATATGATCCTAATAATGTAAAAGTTTTAGATGAACTGATAAAAAATAAGAATGCAGATATTGCTGCATTAAGGAAGCAACTAAAACTGCCTGCTACTAAACATCCTCAGGCAAAGGAACTATTATAGGATGAAAACCAAAAATATGAGATGATGAATCTCATTCTTCAACTGACTGCCCAAATAAAATAAATGGAGAATGAAATGGACAAGTTGGTCCAGGTGAAAAAGGCTAGATCAGAAGAAGCTCTTATCACTGTTATTCCTGTAGTCACAACAGATGTTCCTTTTACATTAGCAGAATCATTGGCCCCTATAGTCCCAATGGCTATAGCACTTCCTGTCACCTCAGCAAAAACTTCAGCAACAAAGTCATCTACATCAATAGCACAACCAACTGATGAAGCAAGTAAGTTAGTTAAAGAAATGTAGGAAATGTCTATTCAGAAAAATGAAATCAACAGACTTAAAGAACAACTAAAAGTCTGGAAGATGAAAAGAAACTTGCTCAAATCACTACAACGAAAAGACCCTCTAGCGGATGTTTTGGAGGAACCCCTTATAAAAATACCCCAGACATCTGTTTCTAGCAAAGGTTCCTAGAGGAGGTTGGCGGGCAGAGGTTTTTGTGGATGTATTTCGTCTGGTGCTCTTATCACCGTAAAATGCACTGATGCGTTCAACATGAGAAATCACTGGTGCGGTTAAAATATTGGCACACCAGACTCCGTGCACTCCATACACACATGCCCAGTGCGTTGTATTTCTGTATTGCATCGATACTTTACATAAGTTCCGCACCGCCGCCTCATAAAAAACGTGCGAAAACTGAAACCGCCTGAGTCGCCCTTAAACGCACCGGGTCGCCAATGCACCAGTCCACCCTGAAATCCCCGCGCACTGGCACAGGGTTCAATAAATAAAAAATTATGGCCAAAAAACCACACAAAACATAGGCACATCCGGAACTGTGTGCTCCTAACACACCCGCCCGGTGCGTCATATTCATGTACAACACCGATTCCTTACATCTCTACCACACCAATGCTTCCGAAAACGTGTGTGAAAATAGAAACCACCCGATGTGGAATAAATAAAATGCATTGGGGTTCCAATAAACCCTGCGCATCGGCAGACGGTTAAATAAAAAAAATACAGCCAAAAAACCGCACAAAACATTGGCACACCAAAAATCGTGCACTCCGTACAAACCCGCTTGGTGCCTTTAATTAAGGAACCACACCTGTGCGTGTCAAATCGTTAGCACCGGTGCCTCATAAAAATCAAATGGAAGAGAAACCGCCCAGGGCGGAATGAGGGAAACATGCCAAGGTCCCCATAAATGTCGCACACCGAAAAAAGGGTTAAATAAAAAATATTACGGCCAGAAAACTGCACAAATAATTGGCTCACAGGACACCGTGCCTGGTGCATCATATTACTGTAGAGCACCAGTGCATTACAGATATGTCACACCGGTGCCTCATAAAAGTGCGTGAAAACAGAAACCACCAGGGGCAGCATATTACAAACACACTGGTACGCTAATAAAATCCCTGTGCACTGGAACATGGTTAAATAAAAAAAAATAACGGCAAAAAAACACCATTTTTCACTTTTTTCAGTGCTACAGAGCTCTCAAGCACCAGTGCAAGTTATGCTTGTTTGAATCTCCCTAACATCTATGCTCCCATTGCACTTATTGCACGCACTACTATTGTGCATTGCCACCAATCTCCAGCTTGAATTTTATAAAACAGTGGACAAATTTTCTTTTGCAAATTATACATCCAATATGCCTCCTCGATGGGTAAATGTATAGGTATTTTTCTTATTTTTCCACAATTAAACCTTTTAGCGGATTAGAAATTCAAAAAACCTTAAAATTAACCATTTAAAAAAAAAAAATTTGTCACGCGGTGCACTCTAGTCGTTCAACTTGCATTGGTTTGCAGTGCTACCTGTAAATTTACAGGCCACACCACAACTGGTGCTAACGGTATCTGCACCGGTTCTGGGCCGCACCTTTGACAATGTGGTATCGTGGCAACTTGGTGCATTGACAGAATTATCTGCCTCGGGGCACGTAATTTTGTCATCGCACTGCATACCACAATTCGACATTTTCAACAGTTCAGCCTGGTAAACCGGTGCTAAGGGTATCCACACTTTAAATTTATTTAAAAAGAGTGGTGCAGTCGGTTACCTGGCCGCACCGTTGACCTAGTTGAATAATGGTGATGCGGTGCGTTGACCGAAATAACTACCCCAAGATGACTAATTTTGTCATCACACAACTTATCGTATTTGGCCTGCATCAACGGTGTGGCCTTTTAAAATACCACACCGATGACTATGTACGGTGGCAGGAGGGTGGTGCGTTGACTTAGCTATACGCCCTAGGGCATATAGTGTATTCAACGCACCACCCTCCTGACACCGCATGTAGTGAACGGTGCGCCAAAAATATTTTCTGGAGCACCGCCCCAGGTGTGCTGAATATCATTAGGTGCAACATATCTAGTGCGCTATGTTTAAAGACGCATCGGGACCGGTGTGTGACTGTGTTTTTGGCACACCAACTATTGTTTTATTTATTTTTCAAAAAATATTTATATACATATATTTCTAAATGAATGTGTCATTTAATAAAAAAATTGTGTTTAATATGTCAATCATTCAGAGATGTAAAAGGAGAGAAGAGGCACAACAACAACAACAATAGGCGAAACAGTATAACATGGTTCGCCTGTGGGAGGCAAGATATAGGGAGAGAGATGCATACTTGTAGGTTTTAACCCTGAATAGAAATTATCTACACATGAATATTGTAACAGAAAATAAAAAATAGCAAGAGCATAAAACATAAAATAGATAAACACAGAGATTTTCCCCTGGATGCCAAATCGAGATGACCGGCTTGATTTTTCATTATATTCCTTTTAGAGTTACAACACATATATATACATGCCGAAGCATACATGAACCCTAATCCATTAACCCTGGATTAGAACATAACCGTAGTTCCCTTGACCAGATATACAAAAATACCAGGGGCCGAAAACCATCGTACCCCAAAACCGTGTGTAAAACCATGCACAAAACCATGGGAGCAGACCACCCACTAGAAATTAAGGACCAAAATTTTTTGTCGGGGCGCTGCCCCGAACCCCGACAAGGGGGAATACCGCCGCCCCATGTGTGCTTAGTCGTGGAAAGAATATAACACATACCCAACATTCTCCCACTTGTTGTTTTCTTTCCGCAAGGGGCCACATGAGAACTTAGTCATTGGCCCAGTTCTTCAACACCCATTGTTTCTCTACACCAAGAGAACTTCTGAGTTCTGCAACATTATTCAAAGTTTCCACCTTTACCAGCAACACCCTTTTAGCCTCAACCATATCTCTAACAAAGTGATATTGAACATCAATGTGTCTTGTCTTTGAATGATAAGAAGGGTTCTTAGCCAAGGAAATTGCACTTTGGCTATCACAGTATATCCTTATAGCTTGTTGTACCAACCCCATACTTGAACACAATCTCTGCAACCAAACTACTTCCTTGCTTGCATGAGTGGCTACTATGTATTCTGCCTCTATAGTTGAAAGAGACACTACAAACTATCTTTTACTCATCCAACTGACTGCGCCTCCAAATAGGTTAAACACATACCCACTTGTAGATCTTATTTGGTCCAGATCTCCAGCCCAGTTTGCATCAACAAAACCATGAATGTCCAACATTCTTTCCAATCCTGGTCTTCCCTGGTAGCACAAGCCATAATCACTAGTGCCACGTAAATATCTAAAAACCCGCTTCACTGTTGTCCAATGCTCCTTCCCTAGGTTTGACATAAACTTGCTCAATACTCCCACTGCATGTGCAATGTCTGGTCTATTACAGACCATTGCATACGTCAGACTACCCACTGCACTTGCATATGGAACATGGGAATCTTCTTCTTGTGTCTTGGGACACTGTTCAGCAGACAAATTTACACCTACAGGAATAGGAACATTCACCGGTTTACTATCCTGCATATTGAACTTCTGCAATATAGTCTCGACATACTTCCTCTAGTTTAACCAGAGCTTCCTCTTTGCTCGATCTCTCTTAATTTCCATGCCCAAAATATAGTTTGCAGCACTAAGATCCTTCATGTCGAATTTGGAGAACAGTTGGGTCTTAAAATCTTGGATAATTTCTTTGTCATTTCCAATCAACAACATATCATTCACATAAAAGACCAAATAAATAACACGGTCACCAATTAATTTAAAATAAACACAGTGATCCTCCTTGCTTCTGGTGAAGCCAAGTCCCCGTATATAGGTATCAAATTTCTGAAACCACATCCTTGGTGATTGTTTTAACCCATACAGAGACTTCTTCAACCTGCATACCAGTTCTTTCTTACCCTTCACCATAAAGCCTTCAGGTTGCTTCATGTAGATCTCCTCTTCTAGATCCCCATGAATAAATGTTGTCTTCACATCCATCTATTCTATCTCAAAATCAAATGTAGCAGCAACAGATAAAAGTAATCTAATAGAAGTAAATTTGGAAACAGGAGAAAAAATATCACCAAAATCAATTCTCGGAACCTGGGAATAACCTTTTGCTACCAACTGAGCTTTGTATTTCTCCACCTTGCCTTATACATTCATCTTCTTCTTAAACACCCATTTTCTCCCAATGGGATTCCTTCCAGCCAGCAACTCCACCAGATCCCATGCCTCATTTTTGTGCAAGGATGCCATTTCATCAACCATGGCCTCCTTCCAGAGTTTTCCATCCTCATAATCTACTGCCTCCTTGACAGTTCTGGGATCATCATCAGTTATAGTTAAGGAAAAAACTGAATAGAAAGAAGATGGACTATACCTTTCTGGTTGCCTTCTTTCTCGAACTGATCTTCTCAAAGCTAGATTTTGTGGCTCTTCCTCTTCTGAATCTTCTTTTGTTGTAGAGTCTAATTCATACTTCTTTAGCTCAAACTCTATCTTCTCAGGTTCCTTTGGTATGAATTCTTGTTTAACAACATATTTCACCTGTCTAAACACCACATCTCGGCTATACACAACCTTCCTTGTTTCTGGGTTCCAAAGCTTGTAACCCTTTAAACCATCCTTATACCCAATAAAGATGCACCTTTCAGATTTATTATCCAACTTGGTCCTTTTCTCCTTTGGAACACGTACATATGCATCACATCCAAATACCCTTAGATGTGAAATAGAGGGTTTCTTACCAGTCCATACCTCATGTGGGGTCTTATCCTCCAACGCTGATGAAGGTGATCCGTTAACTAAGTAACATGCAGTCTCCACTGCCTCTGCCCAAAATTCTTGTCCTAACCCGGTACCACTGAGCATGCTTCTTGCCTTTTCCATCAACGTTCTATTCATTCTTTCTGCAACTCCATTTTTCTGAGGTGTGTATGGAGTAGTCTTTTGTCGTGCTATACCACACTTCTTACAGAACTCTTCAAATTCATTCTTGCAGAACTCCCCACCATTATCTGTCCTCAGCGCCTTTATCTTCTTCTCTGTCTGGTTTTCCACCAGAGCCTTAAATTCTTTAAATTTGTCAAAGACTTCAGATTTCTTCCTCAAGAAATATATCCATGTATTCCTTGAGAAGTCATCTATGAATAAAACATAGTACACAGACTTTCCCAGTGATGGAACTGACACAGGTCCAAACACATCACTGTGCACAAGTTCTAATATCTTGTTTGCCCTTTTAGCACCAGAAGGAAAACTCACCCGATTCTGCTTCCCATATACACAATGTTCACAGAAATCGAAATCCAGAGAGAAATTAGACATACCTTCTACCATACCATTTATATACAGTATTTGAATGCCCTTCTCTCCAATATGTCCAAGCCTTTGATGCCATAGAATGGTCTTTTCTCTAGAGATAGCTACGCTTTCCGCTCCACTTTCAGGAACCACATAACTGTTACACCCATCAATAATAGTGCTACCATGTAGCTTTGGTAGCTTTTCTGATTCTAGTTACCCTCCTCACGTAATACAATTCTCGAACCATCTTGCGAGGCATATTTATCGTTTCTTGTTTTTACACCATCATCCATCTTCTGAACTCGGTTACGACGATGCGAAATATATGTAAAACACCAGGAAGTGTTCTAATCCTTCTGCCATAGCTTCGGCTTGACCTTTCCACGTACGATGATTAAGCCTTCACATCATCCCCTAGAACATCACCATCATATTTCTCATACTGAACCACTCTATGAGGTAGTGGTCACGATTCAATCAACCATGACTCATGATCTACATGTGTATTTGAAGAAGAAGCCAAATAAACATCCCCACCTTCATCCGAGGTGGTTTTTGCCTCTGCAGAAGGACCTTCATCAGATCCCTTTCCTTTCTCAGGAGCTTTAGATCTGCATTCCTTTTTGTAGTGCCCTTCCTTTCCTCATTTCCAGCACACCTTTACAAACTTTCCGGGAGATTTAGATCTCCCTCTAGATTTATATCTCCCACTCGAAACCTTATTCGTGTTTCTGTTCTGGGACCTTCCTCGTACAGATAAGGCATCTCCATTCTGACCCTCCATATTTCTCCGTCTCATTTCCTCCGACAGCAAGGCTGAGACAATGTCATCAAAATTCAAGGTAGTTTTATTGCTACCTATTGCAATAACCAGACTGTCCCACGAGTCTGGTAGAGAACACAACAAACTGATGCACTTATCTTCATCTGAGATTTTAATATCAACAGATTACAGTTGACTTACCATAGTATTGAAGGCATTCAGATGCTCTGTCACCGAGTCTCCATCCTTCATCCTTAGGTTATACATATTTTTCCTCAGGAATAATTTATTCACCAGAGACTTAGATTGGTACAAAGTCCCTAGCTTGTCCCACAAGATCTTTGCCGTAGCTTCCCTAGATACATTCAAAAATACTTAACCTGAGACACACAATCATATTTTTCTCTTTGCCTTCTGATCTAGCTTCTTCCAGTCTTCATTTGACATTGTTGTTGGTTTAGTACCCAGATCTACCACGATCCACTGATCTTTATCCACCAGCAAATCCTCCATCTTGAGCTTCCACAACTCAAAACTCTGACCATTAAATTTCTCTATCTCTATCTTTCTGCCACTCGCCATCTTCTTTCACCGCAAGAATTGATCCCACAGATCTCCCACTGAACATGGTCTACCACAAGCCCGAGCAAAAAAAAAACCCTCAACAGGAAAGGCGTCCCCTTGAAGCAGAAACTGCTCTGATACCAAATGTAGGTTTTAACCCTAAACGTAAATTATCTACACATGAATCTTGTAACAGAAAATAAACAATAGCAAGAGCATAAAACATAAAATAGATAAACACAAAGATTTTCCCCTGGATCCCAAATCGGGACAACCAGCTTGATTTTTCATTATATTGCTTTTAGTGTTACAACACATATATATACATGGCAAAGCATACATGAACCCTAATCCATTAACCCTAGATTAGAACACAACCTTAGTTCCCTTGACCGGATCTACAAAAATACCAGGGGCCGAAAACCATCGTACCCCAAAACCATGTACAAAACCATACACAAAACCATGGGCGTGGACCACCCACCGCAAATTAAGGACCAATTTTTTTTTCCAGGGCACCCCGACAGAGGGGCTATCACCCCCCGCGCATGCTTAGTCATGGAAAGAATATAACACATACCCAAAAATACTCTCACCCTATTACAGCAGCGATGCAGGGGCTCCTAAGGCAGGTAGGCCTCCTCAAGTTATATGAGGAGGCTACTTCCCTAAAGTCCCATATTTTGTTTCTGAGACATCTTATCTGAAGGTGGAATGCCCAGCGACAGGATTTTTGGGTAGGTATCAACCAGTGGTATTCGCCGACTGAGGATGTATATTTTATTACAGAGCTATCGAGGAGAGGGGTGGATTTTCCCTCGTTCCTCATGGTTCCAGTTGGTTGTGTGGTAGGGAGTCAGTTAGTTTACTCCTAGAGATACCTTGGAGAAAATTTAGTATCTCCTACATATTTTCAGGTCACTGGAGGGCAGTTACGTATTGGTGCGTTTGGTCATGAGGAGGTTGAGTGTCTCTCACTTATCATTTCGACCATTTCTCACAACACCAGTGACGAGCAATGCATTAGTTGCTTGCTTTTATATTATTTTTATTCTTTACTACAGCAACCACGACTTGTTAGGTGGTCTGCCATTTTTTTGTGGCAATTTTGTACAACATTAGATAGATTTCGTGCTCATGCACAAGGGAAGGTCAACATCCCTTTTGCTTCAGAGCTTTTTTGTTTATTTTTTGAGAGTTTTCTAGAGACGAGGCCTGGTTTTCTTCGGTAGCCTCGTAGGCCGATTACTGAGGCACATATGCACATGTGGGGGCAGATGATGCCCAAGAGGGAGGAGACTCTTTTTCCAGCGAGGATATCAGATGATGCACTGGAGTTTCTAGCCAGTGTTGATGAGCATCCCTTCATTATGTTCCCCTGTCCTTATGTGGGGTTGGATTGGCGAGGATGTGCCAACATCCTCTTCACTGTTGATGAGCCGCTAGATGATAGAGGTAATATTATTGTTTTATTTAAATTTATTATAACATGTTCTTTATCTTGCTTTTATTAAATTGTGTAATGAAAATTTCTAATTATTATTGTGTACTTGTATATATTTTACAGACATTGGCTCTTTTGATGGCGAGGAGATGCCACCACCACCACTTGATCTAGGTGTGGATCTTGATAATGATGCGGGCATGCCAGATGTTGAGGATCATCAGGAGGCTGGTGCAGATCAAAGACCTACTCCTGCTAGTGCACTGGTGCACAGTCGACTTAGTGATGCTAGACACAGGATGGAGTTGGGTGACTAACTCATTGCATTGATTTTTGCGGTGGGAATCAGGCCCACTCATTACAGAGACATAGAGGCTAATGATAGGCTATTACGGATGTGGAGAGGCATGCCGTGTGACATGTACAACCTGATGCGGCATGTCGTAGGAGTTACGACAGCTTTTACGCAACTGACGAGGACTGTTGCATGTTACGATCGAGAAACAGCACGTGATGGACAGTCTGTGAGGCGTAGCATACCATCATCTCATGATCATTCACCTCGCGCCGTGCCAGATGAGCATGAGCCTCCACTAGCATCTAGTAGCAGTCATCATGGAGATGAGGGTGGACCATCGGCCACTTGTATTAATATTGATGTTGTACTGCCACCATGACATTTATTATTATTACAGTTGTATATTTTTAACATTATTCAGTTATATATATATATATATATATATATATATATATATATATATATATATATATATGTATGTATGTATGGTCCATGTATTTTATGTTCATGTTGCAGTTGTACTTGTTTTACATGTTGGTGATCATCATGATGTGTATGTTGTTAGGTCATGTTAGATATGTTCACTTAATGTGCAGCTTGCAGATAGATGTGTATGTGATAGCATGAGTTATTTGACATGAGATTTATATTTGATATTTGTGTTGTGATGGTGTTATTATATCATGTTAATTGTGTTTTGTTAGATGATCGTGATCACGATGATGCAGCTAGCAATTTTGAATGTGTTTTTTAGTCAAATATGATGTTTGTACAATGGTTATCATGAGCGTGATGTTTATTAATTAATTTAATACCAAATGATCATGATATTATAAAATTGTAATATTTGTAATTCTAATTGTATTTAAAATTCTAAAATTGTAATTGTAATGGTATATATGTAAATTTGTAGAATTGTAATTGTAATTGTAATTTTTTAATTTATAAAATTGTAATTGTATATATGTAAAATTCTAAAATTGTAATTGTAATTGTAATTGTACGTGAAATTGTAACATTGTAATTCTAATTCTAATTCTAATTGTATATAAAATATTTGTAAAATTTTAATTGTATTAATGTGAAATGAATTTATTAAAACTTTTAAATTTGTAAATTTGTAAATTTTAAATAATTGTAAAATAATAAATCTAGAATAATATGTTTTATTGTAACATAATAAAGTTTAGAAAATAATGCAAATAAATTCATGTACTTTAGAATTATCATTATTTTATTATGATCTTAGATACAAAAAAAAGAATTAATTTATACAACACGCCATTGTTTTTGAGATCAACATAATTTCAAATTATCAAGTGAATTATTGATTTTAACATTAACACAATGCAAATTACCAATTAATTCAAAATACATATTATATTAATATTTCGAAAAACCCATCTTAAAAAGTATAAATATTGATGAAATAACACATGTACCATATCCTCTAGATTCTCGCAGTCACCCTCATTATCTTCTAGCTCGCATGGCATGATAACTTTATTGTTCTCAAAAATATGTTTTGATCTAGGGTCATGTGTCAATACGAACCACCACTTCCTATCCAACACATCTGGGTAAAAAAAAATCTGGTTGCAGTGTTTAGGGAAAACATAGGGCTCCTTAGCTTCATCCCACATCTTTCTAGAGTTGACACATATCAGCCTACTATCGTGATCTTCCTTTACATTATTCCAATGAAATGTGTCCCACCACTTGCACCTAAAAATAACACATTAGAAAGAAGAAAAATCCACTTCAATGATCTCTTGTATCTTTTCGACGTAACCTAACATCCCTCATACTAGGTTTTTATCACGGTGGCTAGATCGACTAGATTGATCGAACTCGACTTCCACTCCACAGTCTTGTGTGATGTTTCCAGCATCGACATTTTTTGTGCGAAAATGGTGTCCATATGCCCACATAGATGGGAACAAATGCACCTATTATAAAAAAGTTAAAAAAATCATAGTTTCATGTGTCTTACAAATAATAATCCAACAATTAAAATATGAAATGTAGATGTCTTAATATAAGTTTCAAATTTACATATAAATTAAAAATATTGTTACCAAGTTGTTGCACCCAATCCCTACGTTAAGCGCATCCTCTTCAGCACGCGAGTAACGACTAGTAGCACTGTATTTCTCTCTGACTTGGTCAGCAACCCAACTGTTGGAGAATATTTTTGGCATATTTTCTTTTAAATGATCGGGATAAGGCACACTTATACAATTCAACCGTTTGAATTATTTCCTATCACTATCCTATTTCATCCTGTTTTGTTCATACAATGCGACCCACGATTATGTTGCTTCATAATTGTAAAGAATGAATTTATTGATTGCTTCAATTTATGCATTCGCTGATGAAATCAAACCAACATTATATAGTACTTAGAGATCAAAATATACATTATATCTAAGTTCAACATGAATATTAATTACTTTTTGTAAATTTGAAAAATTATAAGTCGCTTACTCTTTATCAAGCGCTTTTTTCACTCATTTGGAGCAACTCTCCTTCTCTTTTGTCTTCATCCATTTCATTGTCCCAAATCACCGCACCTAGTCTGTTGTCAACCTGCTTGATGTACTCACTGGCATAATAGAAAGACTCATAGGATATCTACCCCTCTACCATAGACCCCTCGGGTTTTTCCCTTTGTCAAAATTTTCAATTTCTTCATATACCTCTCTAAGAAGAACATCCAACGACAAGAAACAACCCCAAATAATTCAACCTCATCTACCAAGTGGATTAGAAGATGAACCTACAAGTCCATGAAACTCGTCGACAGTTCCTTCTCAAACATACAAACAATCTCAACTATCTCTTGACACCACCGTGGAATGCTAGTCACGTGAATCTCCTTTGACGTGATCCAATGTACAAATGCAGATAATTTCGATATGGCACGTCCTAGGTCTTGAAGGAATTCATGTTTCACACACCCACGCACGAACACAGGATAATGACACTGCAAAGTTATAAACATGTGCAATAATATACAAAATTAGTTATGTTTTATGATCCCCACATGGGATAAAATTTATTAATATAACAAATAATAAAATCATGCTTTTGAAATTATACGTACTATTAGAATATTCAAATGGTCATGTGATTTCAACCCCGGCAAATGGTCATCCATGGAGCATTCAGAAGTGAAGACCCGTATGAATTTGGCACCCTCACATCCATTATAACTTCCTTTGCCAAAGATATATCATCTTTTTTTAAAATCCATGGGACATCACCTTCTTTGAAAAACCATGAATTTGAAGGACCAGTGCCTGTCTCTGATCCTGTACTTTCTAATAACCTTGGCCAATGTTTCTTTTTAGTTTTTGAAGTAATAAGATCTTTCCTAACAGCTAATGTGTCACTTTGTTCCGATGATATGTGCCTCCATAAAGAAGATGAAACATTTTTAAATATATGCATGGGATCTACTAAGTGGGCAATATTAAGATGCTCCCAATATGGGAGGTCATAAAAGATAGATTTCCTTTTCATCCCAATTGGAAATTTCTCAACATAGGTGTCAAAGAAATCTGGAACATCGAACATAGACTCCCCATTTGAATCTAACATTTCTACAAACCCCTTCTCCTTCTCTCTCTCATATGCTCTAAGCCATTCATTTGGTGTCATTATTGGAGGCCTTTGGGTTCTCTCTCATTTACCATTGAAAGTAGATGATGCTCTTTTGTAAGGGTGTTCTTCTGGTAGGAATACCCTGGAGCAATCAATACTGGTTTTCGTAGGTCCTTGGACCATCTAGATTTCAGAGAAGGTCCACAACATTTACATCCAAAATACCCTTTTGTTACAAGACCTGCAAGATTATATTTGTATACATTAATAAATATGCATGGCACATTAAATAATATCATGAAGATCAAAACAAATATTACAACGAATTAAATAACTAATATGTGAAAGAATAATGTTACATATATAAACAAATCAATAAATTAAACATGTAATTTACCAGAGCAAACTCCTAAGCCTAGATTATCATGTGTCATGTAAGCACATATGCCATACAATGTAAAACTCCTCTTTGTTGTGATGGGTCTTGATACATCGTATACATTTATCCCATCCCATAATTCCTTCAATTCATCTACTAGTGGTTGTAATTAGACATCCATATTCTTCACTTGTCTTCTACGAGGGACTATGAGAGCCAACATAAGATGTTCATTCTTCATGGACAACCATGGGGGGGTATTTTTATTCATCAATACTACAGGCCAAACAAAATAATTTGTGTTCTGGAGGGAATATGGGTTGACGCCATCCATGGCTATGCTCAGTCATAGACTTCGTAATTCATCCTTGAATTTTTTGGGCCATGTATCCTCTATATGCTTCATGGCTATTGAATCAGTTGGGATTCACATAACTCCCAACTCACTTCTATGTAAGGCATGCCATCCCTACAACATAGATAATTCTTTGCAACGAAAGAGCCTTTGAATCCTTGGGATTATAGGCATTTGCCTCAATATCTTAAAAGGAGGACCACATGATTTACCCTTATTTTTTTATTTATCATACTTTTCATGCCCACATTTTAGACATATCTCTTTGTCTATATATTCTCCTCTATATAGAATACAATCATTTGGACATGCATAATATGATATGTACTCAAACACCCAACATTTTCAACAATTTCTTTGCCTCTTCACAACTACTGGGCAAGACATTATCACTCGGAAGAACCTTATCTTTGAATAACCTGTAGTTGGTGATCATGGAAAAATATATTAATAAATGTGCATTAATGTTGATATAATTATTAACGTTCATAAAATTTACCATTTGTAATGTTCATTGCAGTGTACTGATTATATTTCAAATTTATATAAGGGGAGTACTTTATGGTAACTTACCTCAAAATTTTCGAGAAACATGCATTCGAAAAGCCAAAATTTTATTTCAAGTTGTACAGACATCGTTGTCCCCAACTGGGTAGACTTTGACTGACCGCCAAGTCCAAAGAGAGGGGTGGTGGAAGCAAATTTAGGGCTTTCGAAAAAGGTGTCAGCGATATGAGCATCATCCCCTAGTTGATCATTATTTTGGAATGCATATAACAACATTGTATCCATGGAAATTGTATCCCTTAAGTAATCATCCATACAAAACTCTATTTGATTGCCCCCATTGTCAGCTTGTGAAGAACTACTATTGTTGTAGTCATTCCTAACTAGTGAATCTGGACGTAGCGGGAATTAAATCGGTGGTTGATTCAACCATTCTTGGTATCGTTCCTCTCCAATTTTTTCTCTTAATTCAGTCTTCTCTCGATTTTAAATTGTCATGGGGTGCAATAGAAGATGGTAGGTAGGTCATTCATCATCACTAGAATCCTAATAATTAAAAAAAATT
This sequence comes from Pinus albicaulis, assembly GCA_034641835.2. NCBI lineage: Eukaryota > Viridiplantae > Streptophyta > Pinopsida > Pinales > Pinaceae > Pinus > Pinus albicaulis. Next base: position 934,396,514 of record CM076578.1, on the reverse strand, counting down.
AAAAAAATAAACATGATTAGTACAAAATATATGATATCAATTAGTAACCACGTTGACAATATTGCATGATTATAAATTGGTTTTATGTTGAAATAATTACATATTAATCAATATATACCAAACAATTATAATTATAATTACCATCATTGTCTCGGGATTGTGGCTAGAATATGCAATATTGTTACAACTGGCAGGGTGAAGTGGTTGTCCATTTTCATATACCAAATGTGCCTTGCGGTATGCAGCTCCTGATAAGAACTTCCGATGTTTTGGAGCAGTTTGAATATTTTGTGCATCTGAACTCGATGTTGAATCTGCATGAACCTACAAATTTGTATACATTATAAATTTAATTAAGTTGTGCCTAATTGAATTCATGGATAAAAAACATAAATTCAATTAGATAGTGGAAAGAATATAACACATACCCAACAATACTCTTGCCCTATTACAGCAGCGATGCAGGGGCTCCTAAGGCAGGTAGGCCTCCTCAAGTTATATGAGGAGGCTACTTCCCTAAAGTCCCATATTTTGTTTCTGAGACATCTTATCCGAAGGTGGAATGCCCAACGATAGGCTTTTTGGGTTGGTATCAACCAGTGGTATACGCCGACTAAGGAGGATGTATATTTTATTACAAAGCTATCGAGGAGAGGGGTGGATTTTCCCTCGCTCCTTGAGGTTCCAGCTGGTTGTGTGGCAGGGAGTCAGTTAATTTACTCCTAGAGATACATTGGAGAAAATTTAGTATCTCCTGCATATTTTCAGGTCACTGGAGGGCAGTTACGTATCGGTGCGTTTGGTCATGAGGAGGTTGAGTGTCTCTCACTTATCATTTTGACCATTTCTCACAACACCAATGACGAGCAACGCATTATTTTCTCGCTTTTATATTATTTTTATTCTTTACTACAGAAACCACGACTTGTTAGGTGGTCTGCCATTTTTTTGTGGCAATTTTGTACAACATTAGATAGATTTCATGCTCATGCACAAGGGAAGGTCAACACCCCTTTTTCTTCAGAGCTTTTTTGTTTATTTTTTGAGAGTTTTCTAGAGACGAGGCCTGGTTTTCTTCGGCAGCCTCATAGGCCGATTATTGAGGCACGTATGCACATGTGGGGGCAAATGATGCCTAAGAGGGAGGAGACTATTTTTCCAGCGAGGATATCAGATGATGGACTGGAGTAGCTAGCCAGTGTTGATGAGCATCCCTTCATTATGTTCCCCTGTCCTTATGCGGGGTTGGATTGGTGAGGATGTGCCAACATCCTCTTCACCGTTGATGAGTCGCTAGATGATAGAGGTAATATTATTGTTTTATTTAAATTTATTATAACATGTTATTTATCTTGTTTTTATTAAATTGTGTAATGAAATTGTCTAATTATTATTGTATACTTGTATATATTTTACAGACATTGGCTCTTTTGATGGCGAGGAGATGCCACCACCACTACTTGATCCAGGTGTGGATCTTGATAACAATGCGGGCATGTCAGATGCTAAGGATCATCAGGAGTCTGGTGCAGATCAGACACCTACTCCTACTGGTGCACCGGTGCACGGTCGACTCAGTGATGCTAGACACAAGATGGAGTTGGGTGACTAACTCATTGCATTGATTGTTGAGGTGGGCATCAGGCCCACTCATTACAGAGACATAGAGGCTGATGATAGGCTATTACAGATGTGGAGAGGCATGCCGTGTGACATGTAGAACCTGATGCGGCATGTCGTAGGAGTTACGATAGCTTTTACGCAACTAACGAGGATTGTTGCATGTTACGATCGAGCAACAGCACGTGATGGAAAATTTGTGAGGCGCAGCATACCATCATCTCATGATCGTTCACCTCGCGCCATGCTAGATGAGCATGAGCCTCCACTAGCATCTAGTAGCAGTCATCATGGAGATGAGGGTGGACCATCGGTCACTAGTATTAATATTGATGTTGTACTACCACCATGAAATTTATTATTATTACAGTTGTATATTTTTAACATTATTCAGTTATATATATATATATATATATATATATATATATATATACATACATACATACATACATACATACATACATACATATATATATATATATATATATGGTCCATGTATTTGATGTTCATGTTGCAGTTGTACTTGTTTTACATGTTGGTGATCATGATGATGTGTATGTTGTTAGGTCATGTTAGATATGTTCACTTAATGTGCAGCTTGCAGGTAGATGTGTATGCGATAGCATGAGTTATTTGACATGAGATGTATATTTGATATTTGTGTTGTGATGGTGTTATTATATCATGTTAATTGTGTTTTGTTAGATGATCATGATCACGATGATGCAGTTAGCAATTTTGAATGTGTTTTTTAGTCAAATATGATGTTTTTACAATGGTTATCATGAACGTGATGTTTATTAATTAATTTAATACCAAATGATCATGATATTATAAAATTGTAATATTTGTAATTCTAATTGTATTTAAAATTCTAAAATTGTAATTGTAATGGTATACATGTAAATTTGTAGAATTGTAATTGTAATTGTAATTTTTAAATTTAAAAAATTGCAATTGTAATTGTAATTGTACGTGAAATTGTAACATTGTAATTGTAATTCTAATTCTAATTGTATATAAAATATTTGTAAAATTTTAATTGTATTAATGTGAAATGAATTTATTAAAACTTTTAAATTTGTAAATTTGTAAATTTTAAATAATTGTAAAATAATAAATCTAGAATAATAAAGCATTGATGTGGTTGATTCATGAGTGGTAAGTGAGTTGGTTTGTATAGGTTTAGTTATCACCTGGTCTTAAGTTCAAATCTCATGGGGAGGGATTAAGAATATAAGTTATTTAGCCCGTGGGGCTTGGCCTAGTGGTCAGCGAATGTTCTGTTAAGGCGTTCGTGCCGTTGAGCAGGTCACGAGTTCAATCCCCGGCCGCAAGGCCGATAACCCGGGAGCCGTGGTTGCGGGCGCTGCGATCGCTCTCCTAGGGGTTATAGTGGTAGCCGGGGGGATTCGACCCCGTGTTACGCGAGTACGATACCTCTGCCGTTGCCGATTCCTCTAGATAAAAAAAAAAAAAAAAAATCTAGAATAATATGTTTTATTGTAACATAATAAAGTTTAGAAAATAATGCAAATAAATTCATGTACTTTAGAATTATCATTAATTTATTATGATCTTAGATACAAAAAAAAGAATTAATTTATGCAACACGCCATGTTTTTGAGATCAACATAATTTCAAATTATCAAGTGAATTATTGATTTTAACATTAACACAATGCAAATTACCAATTAATTCAAAATACATATTATATTAATATTTCGAAAAACCCATTTTAAAAAGTATAAATATTGATGAAATAACACATGTACCATATCACTCTCGGTTCTCATGATCACCCTCATTATCTTCTAGCTTGCATGGCATGATAACTCTATTGTTCTCAAAAATATGTTTTGATCTAGGGTCATGTGTCAATACGAACCACCAACTCCTATCCAACACATCTGGGTAAAAAAAAAATCTGGTTGCAGTGTTTAGGGAAACGATAGGGCTCCTTAGCTTCATCCCACATCTTTCTAGACTTGACACATATCAGCCTACTATCGTGATCTTCCTTTACATTATTCCAATGAAATGTGTCCCGCCACTTGCACCTAAAAATAACACATTGGAAAGAAGAAAAATCCACTTCAATGATCTCTTGTATCTTTTCGACGTAACCTAACATCCCTCGTACTAGGTTTTTATCACGGTGGCTAGATAAACTAGATTGATCGAACTCGACTTCCACTCCACATTCTTGTGTGATGTTTCCAGCATCGGCATTTTCTGTGCAAAAATGGTGTCCATATGCCCACATAGATGGGAACAAATGCACCTATTATAAAAAAGTTAAAAAAATTCATAGTGTCATGTGTCTTATAAATAATAATCCAATAGTTAAAATATGAAATTTAGATGTCTTAATATAAGTTTCAAATTTACATATAAATTAAAAATATTGTTACCAAGTTGCTGCACCCAATCCCTACGTTAAGCGCATCCTCTTCAGCACGCGGGTAGCAACTAGTAGCACTGTATTTCTCTCTGACTTGGTCAGCAACCCAACTATTGGGGCATATTTTTGGCATATTTTCTTTTAAATGATTGGGATAAGGCACACTTCTACAATTGAACCATTTGAATTATTTCCTATCACTATCCTATTTCATCCTGTTGTGTTCATACAATGCGACCCACAGTTGTGTCGCTTCATAATTGTAAAGAATGAACTTATTGATTGCTTCAATTTCTGCATTCACTGATGAAATCAAACCAACATTATATAGTACTTAGAGATCAAAATATACATTATATCTAAGTTCAACATGAATATTAATTACTTTTTGTAAATTTTAAAAATTATAAGTCGCTTACTCTTTGTCAAGCGATTTTTTCTTACTCTTTGTCAAGCGATTTTTTCCACTCATTCAGAGCAACTCTCCTTCTCTTTTGTCTTCATCCATTTCATCGTCCCAAATCACCGCACCTAGTTTGTTTTCGACCTGCTTGATGTACTCACTGGCATAATAGAAAGACTCATAGGATATGTACCCCTCTACCATAGACCCCTCGGGTTTTTCCCTTTGTCAAACTTTTCAATTTCTTCACGTACCTCTTTAAGAAGAACATCGAGCGATAAGAAAAAACCCCAACTAATTCAACCTCATCTACCAAGTGGATTAGAATATGAACCTATAAGTCCATGAAACTCGTCGACAGTTCCTTCTCAAACATACAAACAATCTCAACTATCTCTTGACGCCACCATGGAATGCTAGTCACATGAATCTCCTTTGACGTGATCCAATGTAGAAATGCAGATAATTTCGATATGGCATGTCCCAGGTCTTGATGGAATTCATGTTTCACACCCCCATGCATGAACAAAGGATACTGACACTGCAAAGTTATAAACACGTGCAATAATATACAAAATTAGTTATGTTTTATGATCCTCGCATGAAATAAAATTTATTAATATAACAAATAATAAAATCATGCTTTTGAAATTATACGTACTATTAGAATATTCAAATGGTCATGTGATTTCAACCCTGAAAAATTGTCATCCACGGTGAAGCAGCATCGTAGTGAAGACCCGTATGAAGTTGGCACCCTCACATCCATTATAACTTCCTTTGCCAAAGATATATCATCTTTTTTTAAAATCCATGGGACATCACCTTCTTTGAAAAACCATGAATTTGAAGGACCAGTGCCTGTCTCTGATCCTGTACTTTCTAATTGCCTTGGCCAATGTTTCTTTTTAGTTTTTGAAGTAATAAGATCTTTCCTAACAGCCAATGTGTCACTTTGTTCCGATGATATGTGCCTCCATAAAGAAGATGAAACATTTTTAAATATATGCATGGGATCTAATAAGTGGGCAATCTTAAGATGCTCCCAATATGGGAGGTCATAAAAGATAAATTTCCTTTTCATCCCAATTGGAAATTTCTCAACATAGGTGTCAAAGAAATCTCGAACATCGAACATAGGCTCCCCATTTGAATCTAACATTTCTACAAACCCCTTCTCCTTCTCTCTCTCATATGCTCTAAGCCATTCAGTTGGTGTCATTATTGGAGGCCTTTGGGTTCTCTCTCGTTTACCATTGAAAGTAGATGATGCTCTTTTGTAAGGGTGTTCTTCTGGTAGGAATACCCCGGAGCAATCATATACTGGTTTTCGTAGGTACTTGGACCATCTAGATTTCAGAGAAGGTCCACAACATTTACATCCAAAATACCCTTTTGTTACAAGACCTGCAAGATTATATTTGTATACATTAATAAATATGCATGGCACGTTAAATAATATCATGAAGATCAAAACAAATATTACAATGAATTAAATAACTAATATGTGAAAGAATATTGTTACATATATAAACAAATCAATAAATTAAACATGTAATTTACCAGAGAAAACTCCTAAGCCTAGATTATCATGTGTCATGTAAGCACATATGCCATACAATGTAAAAATCCTCTTTGTTGCGATGGGTCTTGATACATCATATACATTTATCCCATCCCATAATTCCTTCAATTCATCTACCAGTGGTTGTAATTAGACATCCATATTCTTCACTTGTCTTCTACGAGGGACTATGAGAGCCAACATAAGATGTTCGTTCTTCACGGAAAACCATGGGGGGGAATTTTTATTGATCACTACTACAGGCCAAACAAAATAGTTTGTGTTCTGGAGGGAATATGGGTTGACGCCATCCATGGCTATGCTCAGTCATAGACTTCGTAATTCATCCTTGAATTTTTCGGGCCATGTATCCTCTATATGCTTCATGGCTATTGAATCAGTTGGGATTCACATAAATCCCAAATCACTTCTATGTGAGGCATGCCATCCCTACATCATAGCTAATTCTTTGCAACAAAAGAGTCTTTGAATCCTTGGGATTATAGGCATGTGCCTCAATATCTTAAAGGAGGACCAGTACGTGATTTACCCTTATTTTTTTATTCATCATACTTGTCATGCCCACATTTCGAACACATCTGTTTGTCTGCATATTCTCCTCTATATAGAATACAATCATTTGGACATCCATGATATGATATGTACTCAACACCCAACATTTTCAACAATTTCTTTGCCTCTTCACAACTACTGGGCAAGACATTATCACTCGGAAGAACCTTATCTTCAAATAACCTGTAGTTGGTGATCATGGAAAAATATATTAATAAATGTACATTAATGTCGATATAATTATTAACATTCATAAAATTTACCATTTGTAATGTTCATTGCAGTGTACTGATTATATTTCAAATTTATATAAGGGGAGTAATTTATGGTAACTTACCTCAAAAGTTTCGAGAAACATGCATTCGAAAAGACAAAAATTTCTTTCAAGTTGTACAGACATCATTTTCCCCAACTGGGTAGACTTTGACTGACTGCCAGGTCCAAAGAGAGGGGTGGTGGAAGCAAATTTAAGGTTTTCGAAAAAGGTGTCAGCGATATGAGCATCATCCCCTAGTTGATCATTATTTTGGAATGCATATAACAAAATTGTATCCATAGAAGTTGTATCCCTTATGTAATCATCCATACAAACCTCTATTTGATTGCCTCCATTGTCATCTTGTGAAGAACTACTATTGTTGTAGTCATTCCTAATTGGTGAATCTGGATGTAGCGGGAATTAAATCGGTGGTTGATTCAACCATTCTTGGTATCGTTCCTCTCCAATTTTTTCTCTTAATTCAGTCTTCTCTCGATTTGAAATTGTCATGGGGTGCAACAGAATATGGTAGGTAGGTCATTCATCATCACTAAAATCCTAATATTTAAAAATAAAAATAAAAAATTAAACATGATTAGTACAAAATATATGATATCAATTAGTAACCACGTTGACAATACTGCATGATTATAAATTGGTTTTATGTTGAAATAATTACATATTAGTCAATATATACACCAAACAATTATATTATAATTACCATCATTGTCTCGGGATTGTGGCTAGAAGATGCAATATTGTTACAACTGGCAGGGTGAAGTGGTTGTCCATTTTCATCTACCAAATGTGCCTTGCCGTATGCAGCTCCTGATAAGAACTTCCGATGTTTTGGAGCAGTTTGAATATTTTGTGCATCTGAACTCGATGTTGAATCTGCATGAACCTACAAATTTGTATACATTATAAATTTAATTAGGTTGTGCCTGATTGAATGCATGGATAAAAAACATAAATTCAATTAGATAGTGAAAAAATAAAACAAATCTGAAGTAAATATTACATCTTCAGATGGATAGGGAGAACTCTGTGATGGACTTTGAGAAATATTATGGAACGAGCTGGATTTTGAAAAATTGTCCATTCCATATAATATATGATATTTTCTCCCTTCATTTGAGCAAAACAACAATAAGTTTTGGTGCACAAACCTAAATGTAATTTCGGTGCGTAATGTACAAATAATTGCACTGGTGTGTTTTTGGTATTGCACACCGGTGCCATTTTATAACTCGATGCACCGGTGCAGTTAGATTAAAGGACGCACCGGTAAACGAATAACCGCAAATAAAAAAAGTGCAACCCTATTTTCTTTGAGTGAAAAAAAAGTGGTAAATTGAAAAATGGGCGGCAAAATATTTTCGAAAATCTAATTCCATAAAACATTTCTTTAAATACTAAACACTTTTCATTATTTCATTATTTTTGCAAAAAAATTCAACTAGAGATTTGTAGAATACATACCTGGAGAAAACAGATCACGAGAGCATTGTGGAGCAGGGAAATATGTTCGAGCAGAAGTATTCAAACAATCAGAATTCCAAACCTCTAGTGATTCAAACCTTGTACCATATAATTTCAAACGATGTGAGTAAATTTTATTGTTTTTTTGTACTTTTTCCTGTAGTTTTTTTTTTATGCAATAAAAGAAAAAATCAAAGTCTATTGTTTTTTTTACTTTTTTCTGTAGTTTTTTTTATGAAGTAAAATAACAAAATCAAAATTTATTGTTTTTTTTACTTTTTTCTACAGTTTTTTTAACCTTTTCTGCAGTTTTCATAAATAAAATAAAAAAAGAAATCCATTTTTAGAAACAAAAACCCTATATTATTTTTGTTTATGTCTTTCTTTACCCTATTTCTGTAATTTCAGAATTAGGGATTTTCAATTTAGATTTATAGGGTTTGTATATTCATAATACATCCAACCCACAGGATGACTTGCATAGTCGGATCCCAATCCATGTTGGCCCTTGCGTCAATCTAAAAAAAAAAAATAGATTGTTTTTCGTCGGTGCGCCCTGTGTAACATAGCGCACTGGTGTGCTCTGTTATACAAGTGCACTGTGAAAGACCAATGATAAAAAATAAAAGAATAAAATATTTTTTTATCAGTGCACCATATGTAACATATGGCACCGGTGCACTATTTCATTATGGCACACCGCAAACGTGATGTTTTGCGAAAAAAACCATTTTAGAAACAAACCCTACATTCTTTTTGTTTCTGCCCTTTCTTCTCCCTCTTTCTGTGATTTCAGAATTATGGCTTTTCAATTTATATTTATAGGGTTTGTATTGCTAAATATAAGCCTAATACATCCAACCCACGGGAGGACCTGCATAGTCGGATCCCAATCCATGTCGGCCCTTGCGTAAATTTAAAAAAATAAAAAATAAAAAAATCGGTGCACCATGTGTACCTAAGCGCACCGGTGCTCTCTATTATCCCAGCACACCGCGCAAGTATTGTGATAAAAAATTAGAAAAAAAAAATATTTTTTCTTAGTGTGCCATTTGTAAAATATGCAGCCAGTGTGCTATTTCATTATAGCGCATTGCAAACGTTCTGTTTCGAAAAAAAACTTTCAAAAGATACAAACCTTACATTCTTTTTTTTTTTTCCCTTGCTTCTCCCTCTTTCTGTGATTTCAGAATTAGGGCTTTTCAATTTATATTTATAGGGTTTGTATTGCTAAATATAGACCTAAGACATCCAACCGACGGGACGATTAGCATAGTCGGATCCCAATCCATGTGGGGCCTTGCATGAATTAAAAAAAAAAAAAAAAAACATATTTTTTTTTTATTGGTGCGCTTGGAATAATATAGCATATCGGTGCTCTGTATTGTACAAGCGCACCGCATAAGCAATGTGATAAAAATTTAATAATCAAAACTTTTTTATCGGTGCACCATATGTAAAATATTCCACCGGTTTATGCTACAAAAACTAACACTGGACAATTCTTATTATTTTATCATAGTTAACCAGTGCGGTGATTGACATGTAATGCATTGGTGCTCCTTGTTGACATAGATCACTTTACAGTCTATTATATTGTTTGTGCGGTGTTTTTGGAAGACAACCACGCACCAGCGTCGGTGCTTACACCATGAATGGTGCACCGGTTTCTTGAGATTTTTTTTTACTTGAAAGTTGACAATTTATTTATAAATATTTTAATGAATGATATGGTACAGGTTTGAGATTGATAAAGAAATGACTGACGAGAGATAAAGGAACAAAAATACTGATAACACTTAAAGAAAAGAAAAAAAGGCAAGTTCTTTGTAAATTTTTCAAAAATATTATTTTTGAACTATATGTAAGTTTAACTAATATGTATTGTTTACTGTGTATCATGCAGAGTCACAAAATGACGAAGATCGATAAGATTATTTCTGATCTAGGACCAGAAGAGCGTAAACGCTTGATGGAAAAATTGTAAAAGGATGAATCACGTGAATGAGAAAATATTATCGATCCAATATGAGTTTCTTTTTTTAGTTTTCATTAATAATATAATTAAAATTATTAGATAACATGTGTGAAACAGTCTATTAATTCACATCTATTTAATGTTCTACAAGGACCAACAACTCAGAAAATGAATGTCGTTCTAAGAAGAAAAAAAATAGAACATCCAAATGAAAATGAATTTCTCCTTAACTCATCTGGAGTGGTGTTGGAGGTTAACGAAAGGGGGAAAAACTTTTACAAAAGTTTTAAGGATCTAGTGGAACAAATGTATAGACGTTCTTTCCACTTACAATACAAAAACCAATCCAATGATTCCAAGAACCAAATTTTATCTAAACTACAGGAAGAGTTTCCAGAGAATTGGTCAATGAGACATGTCATACTTTTAATAGCAAAAACGTAAAACAACCAAAAATAAGGAATGAAAAAGTAATATTCCTTTAGATGTTTGTCTAGAATTATTTATAAATATCACTTTTGTTATACTTACTTTTCATATATCAATATAAAAATTAAATAGTTTCTTTTCATGTTACATTTTCAAGAAGATTATGAAAATCTCAAAAGATGAACGAGCTGATATCATAAATATGCCAATAGGAATGTCCAAAAAGGTGTACAAGGAGATGGTCAAAGAAATGGACAAAATTGCATCGCGGGAGGAGCCATCTCAATAATAACGTACTTCAAATGTAATATGTAATCATTGTATTTTTTTATCATTACGTACAATAAATAAACAATTTAGCATTAAATATTAATTTTCAAGTATTTTCTTGCAGAAAAGAAAAGAAAATGGAACCCATTCAGCACATAAAACAGGACGACAAGGAAGAAAAGGATTGATATCTAAGTTTGTGAGTAATTGTTACTTCCTTATAACAACTTAACTAGATTTCATTTTTGTATTTTTTAAGTTGTTTTACAAAAATCATCACTGAATGTCTTCAAACAGGTGCTAACATACAAAGAAGAACCATCAGAGGAATTGATTTAAATTGGGTTAAATGTGGGTTGTGAGTATATGTTGGCATATCAGAACTTAATTGTGGAATTTGTAAGCATCTATCGATATTGTTTTACTTAGCTTCGTCTATAATTAATAGAAAAAATAAATCTTTTATATTAAATATATGATTTTTTATGGGGTATAAAACTTGCAGAAAACAAAGTATGGCACTGCGCCAACAGATCAAATCTTGAAAGATGGCATGTTACATGGTTTTGAAATAATGTGTATAGTTTATGAGTCAATTGTTGCATTGGTACGTCATTTCTTTTCAATTTACATTGATGTATATTATTTAATATTTCAATTTTCATTATTCTCACCAATGTATATACACTCATTACAGTTTATTTTTATGTTTGTAGATGGAAGGTGAAGAAGAAGAAAACAATAAACATCGTGAACAAAACATTCCTGAAAATAACCCAAGTCATGGAAGTAGCTCTAGCAGTGACAGCAGTTCAAGCGAAGAATGATGATCACTATGTTTGGATATCAAAGCAAGGCATTGTATTTTTTGAAAAATGTTTGTGAAATCAAACATTTTATTTCATGTAATGGACATAGTGTCCCAATTGAAAGATAAAGGGATACCAATAACTGTCCCATTTTGTATGACAAAGAATGTCTTATTCATCTATATATAATAAAATATGTTTTAATTTATTCTATTGTGTTCTCTATTGTCGCTATTGCGTTCTCCATTGTCATTCTCAAATGCACTAGTAAAAATTTAATTCATATGAATATTTTTATAAAATATATATGTGTTGACTTTTGATGAATAATTAATTTTAAAAAACAACAATAATTATGATATGATATAACAAATTAATTCAAACATCACATTCAAATGCATTAATAAAAATTTAATTAATATGAATATTGTTATAAGATGTGTCGACTTTTGAAGAATAATGAATTTAAAACAATCACAATAATTGCACTATCACAGGTCGATGTTTCTAAAAAATAAAAAATGAAAACCAGTGCATGTATTCTTATACCGGTGTGCTTGTATTATTAAGCGCACTGCTGCGTTTTTATGACCTATGGGCACCACGCAAATATCAAAACCAGTTAAAAATATTGATGCGTTTGTCCGGTATGGCGCTCCGGTGCGTTTATGTCTATATACGCACCAGTGTCATTTTACGACCTATGAGCACCACATGAATACTGATACCAATTATAAATCTCAGTGCGTTTGTGTGATACTATGCACCAGGGCGTTTTTGTGTCTATACGCACCAGTTCATTTGGACGACCTATAGGCACCGCACGAATACCGATACCAATTATGAATCTCGGTGCATTTGTGTGATACTGCGCATCGGGGCATTTATGTGTCTATACGCACCGGTGTATTTGTGTGACATATTTGCACCGCACGAATACTGCTACCAATTATAAATCTTGGTGCATTTGTGTGATACTACAAACCGGTGCGTTTCTATGAGTCTACACACCAGCGCGTTGATACGACCTATGGGCACCACTCAAATCCCAAGGCCAACTAGAACATTTCCGTGCTTTGTCTCACCAACACTACGTCCGGTGCATTCTCCTTCGATCGCCTTGGGGCTCTGGCTACAAGTATGCACCTGTGCGTATAACCCTGATTAGTGCATCGATGAAAAACATCCATAATAACCTCTGGCCGCCCATTTTTTTTAGTTGTGTTGAATTTCCATTGAAAGCTCCGCCAAAACCTCTGTAACCATAAACGGATGTGGTAGCATATGTTTGTTTGACAATTTTGGACAATTTTATAACACTAAAAACCTCCTTTATAACCTCCGCTAGAGGGTCTTTTCCTTGCAGTGGATTATGCACAAGAATGAAGAACATAAAGAAAATAGGTTAACAGAGAAATTGAAGAAAATATAAGAAGATCTAACACTGAAAGAACCAATGGCACAAGCCAAACAACAACTATGGGCCAATATCATTGAATCTATCAATGATATTTGGCCATCAATCCAGGTTATTTATGAAAAAAATGATCTAATCAAAGAAACAGGTGAATCTATCCAAAAAATCAAAGAAGAGCTTGGCAAAAAGCCAGAAGAAGAAAATGAAATCATCAAATTCCTTAATTCCAAGAATAAGTAGGAACTAGAAGAAATTGGAATTAGTGATAGGAAAAATACTATTCTTGAAGTCAGAAAGGTAATTTCAAAAATGAATTTAATGATTCAACTCGAAGAAAAATGCCAAAACATGGAGCTTGGCATAACTAGATTTATGATGAAATTTGACATTCTGAGACAGAAAGGACTGCCAAATCCTCTAGTTATTCATGAAAAATTGATGAAATAGGAGGATTATGATAAGAAAATGAGAGAAGTGGCCAAGGATCAAGCTAACCTTTCTTCTTCACAAGGAATTCCAACATGGAAGGTACTTTACAAAAGTTTTAAAAATGTTTTTTACCTGCAACATGAGGTAAAACACCTATTTATCAACGAGACTACTTTCTCAAAATATATAGAGACAGATGAAGTTTCCAGATGGATGATAAAGATCAAACTACCAGAGGCAGAATATTGGGAAAATTTGACTGATTTACTGTGAAAAAAGTTTGTAGTAAAAAAAAGAGCAGTCAAAGGTAAACAAAGCATCCAGGATATAGTAAAAAATAGGAGTAACAGTTTGCAGTATAAACAAAATGATCAAAGAGTATTAGAGTTTAAAAGAGTATCATATGAAAGTCAAAATGTTAAAGTCAAAGCAGAGTTGAAAGATAAAGATACCAACGTGAAAGACACTCAACTGCAGTATTCGTTGAGAAAACAGCCAAGAGACAAATAAGCAACAAATCAAAGATAACAAACATCAAATTCAATAAAAGCAGGGACAACTTGCAATAGTTAGACAGTTGTCTCTATCTTCTTGCATGAAGACATTTATTTTTGCATGAATAATTCCTAAGTTTTTTTTAGGATATTTTGTAAGAGCTTTTGTATAAATACTTCACATTTCGAAGTATTAAGTGTGTATGAATTGCTAAACATTTCTATAGTTGTACTAACCTGAAACCTGAGGGTTCTTTGTACCATTTTCAAGTCAGCAGACTGGATTGAGTAATAAAGTAATTATATTATAGGATTCATATGTTGGGCCACTTCAGTGAAGTATTCTCAAATGTTCTTTGTTTTTATCTGAAGTTTTCACAATACTTGCATGTTTTTCTAAATATAAATGTATAACAGGAATTTTATTTCAGAATATGTTTAAAAGCACTTTGTTTTGAACTGTTATGTCATTTACTGTTTTCTACTGATATCCAGATTATGGAATTCTTAATTTCTCCCTAGTTTCTATTGACCTCTATCTTTCCACTCATTATCCGGATCTGAGAACCCTTAATTACTCTCTCATCCCGATTGAAACCATTTTCACCATCAGCCTAAGGATCGGATGTAACTCAGCTATCTTGCCCTATGAACACTTCCCTTTAGAACCTTGATTCTGATATGATTGCTTGATACATTGACTCCATTAGCCCAATGGAATTAATACCTACATATATCCATCTGAACTAGTGATTCCACCACCAAACAAGATCCAAAATCAAATCTCAAGTAATCCTACATAACTAGCCTAAAATCAACAAAGATAAACCATATAGAGAGAGCCCTCTCTGAGCATTAGGAAGGCTAAATCCTAAGGCTTAAAATTAGGTTTGTGGTTACCTCTAATATTCTTTAAACCAAAATATAAACAACCCTTGAAAATTATTGGAGTGATAAGAGTGGGAATATATGTTTGAGTAGTTTTGGAGGAACTCTCAACAATATTTTTTGCAGGAATGTCAACTTTCCTTTTTCTAGAACTATCAGCAGTTGTCTTAGCAACATTTTCTGGAGTTTTCTTCGAAGTAGTGTCGGAATTTTTCTTGACATGGTTTTCATTATTCTTTTTTTTTGGAGAATATAATGTTTTCTTACTCCTAAGATTATACTGTCTATGGAATTCCATGATAACATTTTCAAATCCCTACTTATAGTCATTTGATTCCTTAGAATAAATTTCAGTTTGGGATAATTGAAACAACTCTTGTTCTTCCTGAGTAAGAAACACAGTTTCATCATCATTTATACCCATTAGATTTATCTGATTTTATTCTAATTCTTCTACTACCTCTCCATCATCATCAACATAATTTTCCTGAAAAGGAGGTCTAATTTGTTGATCAGTATCCCTTTGGTCTCTTTGTTTTATTTGGGGAGGATTTCTCCTAGGATTTCGATTTCGATTTTGAGGTGCAAGTTTATTTTCCCTAGGAGCAACCCTCTCATTCAAATTAATCATCTCCATCATTCTTTATACTGTTCTAACTAAGGAATCAATTTTAGCATTACAAGAAGAAGTAGAGGGTTCCTCTTTTATGGTTACTCTCCTTTCATTCCTAAGTCTAGCTCCCTTTGCTAACAGATTTTCTTCTACACTCACTACAACCCTTTGCATTTCTTCTAGTGTGGATGAATTCCTTTCTCTAAGTTGGTAAGCCATGTTTGCCTCAAAACCATATAGGAATTTTATTAAGGATTTGTCTACCCAGGCAATGAAATAGCCCAGACGACAATTTTTTTCCAGAATCCGGGTAACTAAAATTCAAGAAATCAGGTAGCTGGAGTGTTTGGAATCCATTTTTTATAGTGTAAATGGATTCAGCACTACCAAAAACCCTTAGGGCACTCAAAATACTAAATTTTAACAATTGTAAACGTGATTATGATAAAATATTTGCCGGATTTTTTAAAAATCTTTGTCGGATTCTGGGCCAAAACATTGCTTGGGAAGACTACGGCTTTTATTAAGGCTAAACCTTGTGGTGGTTTAATGTTAGCAGAAATTGCATTGTATACACTATTAAATCTATTGCAATAGTCCTAAACACTTTCTCCTCGTCCCCTCCTAATGTTTTCATATTTAGATAAAATCTAAAGAGGGTACTTATTTTCCTAGCTACTAAGGAATGTTTGATGGAATCCAGGTAAATCATTAATACTAGCAGTAGGTAATGCTTTAAACCATTTTCTCACCTCTCCTATGAGACTTTGTGCAAGAATCCTAAGTTTTACACTCTCCTCATATACCTACTGAAGGTAAACAATTTCATTCATCCTGCCCACATGATGTTGGGTAGTGATAGGTCCAGTTCCTTAAAATTGAAGGATTCTTCTTTGATAATCTTGTGGCATGTTTTCCAAAGGAGCTTGAAGGAAAAGAGTGGCATATCTAGTTGCCATTATAGGGATATGAGGATGAATAATATGATGTGGTTGTTGGATGAAAGGTGGAGACTGAATGGAGGGTAAAGGCTGAACTGAAACTTCAGGTTTTGGTGGAGATGAAGGTTGGATTGTAGTTGAGGATTGGGGAGAATAAGGAGTTTGTGTTGTTTTGTGATAAAGTATTGGAGAAGTTGTGGAAACTACAAAAGGAATAGGGCTTTTTGATTTTGGATGCACAGATTTTGATGAGTTAGATGATTCTGCATAGGAATTCAGAGAAGAAAGTTCTATAGGTTGTTGGACATAAGCTTCATGAACATAAAGGTCTAAACCTGGGACTAAACCATGAAATTTATCAAATTTCTGGAGTATTTGAAGATCTATATCAGTAGGAGCAGATTGGGCTTCAGATGAATTTCTTATTAATGTAGCTTGATGTACTAGACTACTACTATTTGATCTACCCAATTGGATGACTTTTTTATAAATAGGCTTTGTTCAAAGGGTAAGTCAAACTCAATGTCTTGCAGAGTTAAAAAGTCTTTTGCGAGTGAATATGCTCTATGAGGGGGACTGCTACTTCCTTGGCATTCTGCTATGCTCTTTCTTTTAAATATTTTCTCAAGGTCATCTACAATTTCTGCAAGCATTGGATTAGGATGAGATCTAGTGTAGGCTCTTTTAGGAGCCAGAGTTATGATCTAAATGCACACACGCACTTATTATTTACACTAATGAAAAGAAAACCAATATTCTTAAATTATTCCTATCATACAATGTTTTAACCAGGGTTATGAATTCGAAATAAATTACAATTTTTTCAATTCTCCCCCAGTATGGTCGCCACTATGTTATCGTTTTGTAATTTAAAATATTGGTAGAATAAACATATAGGACAAAATCAAAACCACTATGGAAGTTGGGATCTAGCCCTATGACTTTGAATAGATATTAGGCTAGTTATTACTGTACTTCGTTGTTTGTTTGATTTTGATTGATTTGGTTGATTAAATATTTATATTCCCATTAGGCAATGGAGTCAAAATATAAAAGTTGATATTGCATCAATTTTTAAAAGAGCTATAATAGGGCAAGCTAGGTTGTATTTACTGGATTCTTTTAGATTTGAAATGAATATTGGATATGGAAGAAAAGTGAATTTCAGTTGAGACTGAAAATAAATTAAGTATTTTTCAATCTGACCTCAAGTGGAAAACATTTAAATTATAAAAGCAACCAAAATAAGGTGTTTTAAATAACATGTCCTATTCATCACACTTTCTGTTTTACAATTAAGAATTTCTGATAAACAAAGAAAAGTAAACACAGTGGAAAATAAAGAAAGAGTAGAAACACTTCACCAGTAATTACACCACCTGAATCCTGAAATAAGTCTTTGTATTATTGATGCTCCAACAAAATTTGAAATTTACAATTGCGCAGTAGGCAAAATATGTTCAGAAATCAACCTAGAATACTTCAAACAATGAAGTATTTATACTAAAATATTACAAAACTAATTATAATCAATGTTGTCTCAACAGAAAATGTACTATTAGCCTACATCTAAAAATAAATTGTAACTGTGACAAAAGATAGGCTCAATGTGGGTGATCTAGCATGTTGGCACTGCTTTCAAAGAATCGGTTGCTGAGTAGGCCTATTTGTAGGTTGCGCTAGATGTAGTGCTGGTTGTTGCGTTGTCCTATGTGCTGGATGCAATTGACTGTTCTTGGTTACTTTTTACTCTTGGAACTCACTTAACTTATCCCATCGATCTTCATCCGAGATAGTTAACTTAATGACCTTTCTGTAGATTTCATCCACTTCAATATACTTATAAAAATTAGGTTTTACCAAAAAGACGTGGTTTACCTCATGCTGGATGAAAAGGTAATGAGCTAATGCCTCTAAGAAGGCTTTCCTTGTCATAGTTCCTTTGATATTTGAAAATTTAGCTGTGTCTGTGGAAATCTCATTTAGCTTCTTCACATAATCCTCTTTTTTCATCAACTTGTCATTTATTACAAAAATAAAAGGCATACCTTTCTTTGTTAAAGGTTCAATTCTACTAAAAAATCTATTTGTAGCTATCTCTAAACTATGGCATTTTTCTTCCAGTTGTACAATTAGGTTTCTCTTTGTAAGAACCTTCTTTAACTCCAAAATTGTTTCTGTCCTATCCTCCACTCCTAATTCATCCAACTTTTACCTGTTCTTGGAATTTAAGAACTTGATAATGTTGTTGGCAGTAGTCGGCATGTCTCCAAGCTCCTCTTTGATGGCATTAATGGCGTCATTAGATTTTTATATCAATTCTTTATGCTCAAATATAATCTGGATACAGGGCCATATTTTGTTGATGGATTCAATGATATTTGTCCAAATTATCTCTTTGACTTGACCCAAGGTATTTCCAATAGATGACTCCCTCTCAGACTTATGCAACCTTTCTAATAACTTTTGTGCTCTCTGTGCTTCAATTCTAGGTGATTTATCACTCCTAGACTTCTGATCCTGCAACCAATTCACTTGATCTTGAAGCTTCTTTATTTTTTCTATCTGGATTGACAGATTCTGCACTGCTTTGATGATTTTTTCTGCTCCATCTGTTGTACTTGTTGTAGAAGGTGTGGCTGTGGGAATAGTTGTAAAGGCTATAGCCTCGAAAGTAACCAATGAAAGCTTGGCAGCCTGCTCTTTTTCTTTTATCATATTCTCCATCTTTGATTCCATCTGTCTCAACTGAGCATTCTTCTCCATGATGAGCTTCATCATGTCTGATTTCTGGGATTCTATCTCTTCGATTTCTTTGGTCAAGGGTTCCTCTGTAGTTGGCATTTTTAGTTGTTTCCTTAATGCTGCTATGTCAACATTTTTCTTCTTTATTACCTCTTCTACAAATTTGATGTTGGAGGGATGATATCCAACTCTGACCACTAAGTCTTCCAAGACTTAATCCTTGAATCCTTGGCCATATAAGAGATTTTCTCCATTTTGAGTTGTTACTAGATATTGGTTAAGGAAACCTGCAACTTGGACAAACTCATAGCAGTGTTATTGAGTGTAGATGAAATAATTTCACCTGTTTGCTTGTGCATCTCCATTTTATCAATGGGATGTATGTATTTGATATCAAATTCAAATGCAGTATTTTTATAATTTGTTTTTGTCTTGGGTTGCGGAATTTGTGCTTGGAGAAAACCCATCTACATTTTTCCTTTCTCAGATTCAAAGGCTGACAACAGTCTACTCTGAGAGCTAGAAGTATGCTTCTAGAACTGATTAGAAGTGTTGGTCTTCAAAACTTCATTATTCAATTTAATTTCTCTGAATTTTTCAAATATGGTCTTCTCTTTCTCCCCTGTGACAAATGTACTTGTCTTAATGGCTTATTGTTGATCCTGTGAAGCTGTCGAAGTGGTAGGAGAGAGTGTAGTTTGACGACCAAGTTGTGAGGAATTAGGTGTCTCTTTAGTGATGATGATGACTTCCTGCTCTGAATATTTTCTTGGGTTTACTTTTGGATTGGGCTTGGTCCTCTTCCTGTACATGATTTTGAATTCTTTGCTAGAAGATTTAGTCACTGAAGGTGACTCTTCTTCCCTCATCATTTTTCTTGCTTTCTCCTGTGGGATAGGAGTCTGTGATGTTGAAGTGGAAACCAACTTTTCCTCAACCTCTTGTAGAGTGTTTTTAGTCCATTCTAGTTGGTTCATATATCTCTCAATTTTTGGCCTATGTGTATGGATGTAAGGTTTAGATTTTTTCTCTACCCTTAGCTTGGATATGGTACCTAATGGATCATATGACCGTGTAAAACTAAGGCTGAATTTCATTTTATTTAGCAATTTGTATACTTCTCCCCTACTGTCCTGTTGTTAGAAATGAAAGGTCCTCTTTTTGTTTTGATCCTGAATTGATATTTCTTCTTTGCATACACAAAATGGACTTCATCGGAATTGAGCATTTTCGTGATGTATTCTAGAGAAAAAATCCTCATTGGGAGGAATTTTGGGAGCTTATATGGGGCAAGCTCACATCCATAGGTCCTCAATTCTGTGTAATTTTGGTAAAGGTAATAGTCTCCTATTTTTTTTTTGTCTAAAAGTTGTAAAATATTCTTGATGTCTTCACTGATTCTTGGCTCAGAGGTGTTGCCTAGAAGAATGATTGTTGAATGTACAAAAAATTCAATGATCTGTTTGTATGAAAATTCTTTTTGGTCCTTCATCACCATTGTAGTCCAGAAGACAATAGACTACTAATTTCCATCATCATCCAACTTTTGCATTTTGAACTTGAACTTGTATCCTTAAAAATACAAAAATAGATATACTAAAACATAGGTATATTTAAACACCTCTTTAGTTTGGAATCTGACAAACTGTTCATGGATGGTATCTACTAGGAATTGGCTAAAGTTGAATAGGATGGAAGGCTTAGAATCTATGGAGAAAATGGAAAGGAATCCTATAATTTCCTCATCTACCCACCAATCTTATTAATATCCAAGGAGGTAGGAGATAATTGTAATGATTTTCTGGGCTCTATCAGGGAAAATGAAGGATGAATAGGGAGGGATTCTTCTTGGGTAATTGGACATCTTCAGCCAGAAAAAGCTCAAGGGTTTTAGCCCCTTCTTCAAAATCCAACTTCTGATATAATTTAGTTAGTGCTTCCTAAGAGAAAGGGCTTTCATTTTCTGTGATAGGGGCTTGCATCATTTTGTCTATGGATTGGGCAGTTATGGTAAATAAAATCTCTCCTGTAGGAGCAATTATAGCTCTCTAGTTGCGTACATAACAATCTTGACACTTTCTAATGAATTCAGGGGCACTGTGGGTGTGGCGAAAATTTAATGGGGTAAATTAGACTCCCACAGTCCAATATCATCATACTTGTCAATGCACTTATCTTCTAGCGAGTAGTACATTTCAAACAACTCGAATTCACATAGGGTTTCATGGATTTTATAATCAATGTCTGCTAAAGGCATGTGATCAAGGTCAACAAGGGGATGGAGCAATGGATTTACAGGCTCCTGTTGTCCCTTATTTTTAGGAGGCATGGTTGGATCAGGTTTTATGGTGAGTGAGGGTTTCTAAGAGAAATATGGTCGTCAGGACTATGTAAAGCTCTGGGACTGGGAAGAAGGTGTGACAATTGTAGAGAATACTTTGATAATGATCAGAGTAGTTGTTCTGACGTTCTATAACCTGCAACAAACATGTATAGAGAATAGAAAATGACAAGGTAAAGGATTATAATCTTATTAAGCATGGATTTATACACAAATTGATCAATTTTCCATTGATAGTGGTGCGGATCTGTTAGATTAATGGCCATTGTGAATTAGATTCATTAACGATTTCATTACTACAGGAAGGCATTTAATTGGAAATGGTAATGGTCAAGGTGGTATGAGATGACATACACTCAACGAGCAGATTAGTGGTTGTTGATATAGTAGAGAAACAAATTTTCAGAGGGGGTATAAAGGAGTAATGGTTTGTGTGGGAGTGGGGGTGCGAAATGACGGGAGTGCACCATGTTAGCATGGACCCAAAATGCAAAACAATTTTTTTTCGGACCCATCCCCCCTCCCATCGATGGTAAAGATTGGATAGAGAGGCGGGGGGGGCGAAAATAAATAAGGACCATCGGATGAGGGAGCGGGAGATCAGATGGGCGAAAAGATGATGGTAAGTTAATCTGATGTGACGAGATGTTTTGTTAGGTAGTGGGAGGGCTAATAAAGGTGAAAATTTTGGATAATGTGATAATATGCCAAAATTTCATTTTCATATGCCTGAACATTTAGACTTAGGATAAAACATTTACCCCTTTTCCTTTGATGTACATAATATAACTTTGAAAGTTTAAAACTTAGGATAAATATTTTCATGCTTTTCAAAGCTATAATACAACTTCTACCTATCCTTTCATTTTCACTTCTTTTTCTAAGCTAACATTTTTTCATCTTTTTTCTTTTGGGTGCATTTAAGCTAGCAAACCCACATAACCTTTTTTTATAAAAATCTAACCTACTCTATCACTTATTTCTCCTATTGATTCAGATTAAATTGTTGAATCAATCACATTTTCTACCTAACTACTGATTTTACAAGATTAAACTGTTTTGCAAATCTTTATTCACTAACCTATTTAACAAGAAATTCACAATTGTTCCATCATGACTAAGCTATATGATTGGAACAAAAATATAGTCATTGTGGCATTTTAAGACAAGCTGCACACAATATTATTGGAATTTTACATAAAGGAAACTAATTTAATAGTAGTTGCATTTAACTTTGCAACACTTTCAATATTATTTATATTTTTCTTTTGTGGGTTTTTATTATCTTTTATTCTTTTCTTCAATTTTCTTCTTTTTGTATTTTTTATTCATATTAATTTTCTTCTTGACATACCCTCTTTATATTTTCTTTTATATATATTTTTTGGAAATCATTTTCAAATTGAAAATTATTTACAATTTAAATGTAATGTTCCCAAAATGGATTTCTTAGTAAGACATGCCTGAAAAACGAATTTTTCAAGAATGTGTGCTTCAGATATCATAAAAATTTCTTAAAAACACTCATAAACCAATTCCAAATACTTTAGAAAACCTTTACTCATATTTTATGGGAAAAAAGGTGGGGAAAAGTGATGATTTTGGCCCTAAAATGAGTGTATTCAGAAATATGTGTAAAAATAAGGGTCATGGCTCTGGGATATGTTATATTAGATCAATAGGGATTCAAATATCCAATTTCAGCTCAAAAAAATAATTCTAGCTAAGTTAAATAGTTCAGCCTTCCCGACTAGTCAAGAAAAACCTTGATTTCCCATGACTTGGAAGATGTGGAAATTTACTGAAGCAAGGGAAGCATATTTTCTGAAGATTTAAGATGTAAAATAGTATGAAAAATCATATAATTAGTTTAGGAACATGGAATAAGCATTAATCAAGAATAAATAACAGTTTACATAGAAAATCCCTCAAGATTGAGGTGCTGCAACATAGGAGATGAACCAAAAAATCTTCAGCGTGATTGGTAGGAGGCTGAAGCTTCTTTTTATTAAGTTACAGATCTTCAACTGATATTTACATGAAAACAGATATCTATAGTAAATCAAAATTCCCAAAGGGCTCTTTATTTCATTCCCCTTGGGGATTTCAGCAATACATGAAAATGCCGGAGCAGATCTGAATTTTACTGTAGCATGATTCAAAAATTATGAATAAAAAACTTCAGTGAGTGTTTCAGATCTGAAATAGACATGGATTGGTTGGCCAATCCATGGATCACCCTTGATGCAAGGAGGCTTCCTTCACATCATAGATCTAGCTCCATAAAGATGCCAAAAACCCTGCATCACTGCTCCTTCAGCAATAACGCATATACGGGGAAGGAACTGTGCAGTATACCATGAAGAAAATTTTTTCCTGATGCCAAGATCTGAAATGAAGCTCCAATCTTCCAATACAGCTCTTCAATGGATTAGAACCCTCCTCCACTGAAAAGAAGTACTGAAATGCTCTAGATCTGAAAAGATCTAGACTCCACTTGCTGCAGCTTACAAAAGTAATCAAACCCTCAACAGGATTTTCATTGTAGTTGGAAGTAGAAGCTTGGCCGAATTCCGGATAGTGGACAAAGCTGAACATCCTCCTCCAAAGAGCTACTCCATGGAAGGAGAGAGGGTTCCTAAACAGGAAACCCTCTTCCCTTTGGCTAAATAGCAAAGAGAACTCGAGTTTCCCAAGCAACCTCAAATTCAAAATATCCTCAAAAACCCTTCCTTGAGCCCTCTCCTTCCCTTTTATAAAATGAGGAAGTTCAAAACCCTAAACCACTTCACTTGAATTAGCCCCTTTCACATTTAGAAGCTCCTTCTAGAACTGTGCGGGTCACTTAGGAGGTTCAATGCACCTGGACTATCTTGTGATTTGGTCCTATTGACCCAGTCAAATAGCTTAGCCTTGTTCATACACAAGTGGTTTTTATGAAACCAGATCATATTTAATCTTGTTCACATTGAGCATGTATTTATTTTTAGATCTAAGGAGTGTTGCATGTCCCCCATTAGTCTATTATTCATAAACATGAAAAATAAAACAAAATTCTAATGTTCCAATTAGCTTAGCTAATTTAGGAACATTACAGTCCTCCCCTCCCAAATGTTGCTTGTCCTCAAGAAACTGCAAGGATAGAACTGAAAAGTGTCTCCTCCTCCTACTGTAGCATCCCCATATGATGAACTTCTCCAAATAATGAGATGTTCTGTCAACAATGAATCTCCATATTGCTCCTCCCAAGCATGCAAGTTAGCTGAATAGCCATCATGAAACAGTCAAATACTCAAGAAGGAAATAAGGTGCTGCCTAGAGGCTCCCTTGAGGCATGGAATCTGAAGTGTATTGGGAAATAACATCCCCCATGTGATTTCTCCACCCTCAAGCAATCATCCACCAAAAATGAGTCACCTCGTGACATGGAAACTCCATGAAAATGTTCCTCCACCTTGGGCTCATGTAAAGTAGGTGGGCTGAAAATATGCTCATGGTAGACAAGATGGCCTACCCCATGTTGTTCTCCTCTCCACTTAAGATAAGTGTAGAGTGCAAACTGATCTTGGGCTGCAAGGACATTTCCCTCAAGTGGCATCATGAGGATTAGATCTGCAAAGATCCTCCCTCCAACAATGTAAAACCAGTCAGCCCAAAATGTCTCATATGTGATGGATAGAAGAGTATCACCATGAGTTACTCCATCACACACATGGCTCACCTCCAAAAGAAACAAGTGTTTGGCTATGGTGGCCACAATTTCTCCCATGTTCCCATTAGAACATGTGCTACAAAAAATGTGGGAATCTCCTTCCCAAAAAGGACACATTCATCTCATGTGTCTCTTTCTCAATCATGCTCTCAAAATAAATAATGGAAATATTAGCAAAGAAAACATGATCATCATCATAATGAGGGAAATACTAAAGGTTCTATGTGATGCAAGAGATTACCAACAGTCCCCCAAATCCTCGCAGTGCAGTCTTCTCAACTGCTGCTTAAGAAGAGTATATGGAAAATTGCCTCCTGTGACATGGCTAATCATATGAATAAAGAATCCACATGTAAGGAAAACATCTTTGCCCAAGGCCACATAATAGATGCTTGTCTCTGTCATGCAATTTGGCCCAATGAAGTTCATGGAGCTCAATAAATAGCTTGCCCTCTTGTGGAGCAATGCACTACCAAGAGATGGTAAGAGAATGCAAGCAAAATTCCTCACCATATGTAGGAAGCAAGAAGATACTTGGATTCATGAGTGAACCCTCAAGTGTAGTTTGGTACACTTCCATGAAGAGAAATGAACCAAGCTCTGCATGAAAATCCTCTTCTCCATGCTTGGAAACCCAAGACAAGAATAATACATCATCTTCCTCACCTCCTCTTTGCTCACCAAGTGCATTGAATGAGAAGTGATCCTGGGAATATTCCATCAATAAATCCAGCTCCTTAGTGACAATGTTGTTGGCTTATGTAAATAGGCTCCCATCAACAACATCTCCAATCTTTGAAATGAATAATTTCAAAGGCATCTCCCATAATTCTGCTACAAATGGGAAGTCCTCCCCATGAAGAAAGTCCTTCTTAAGCATCTAAGTCCAAGGAGTGACCCCTTGCACCATGATAGTGCCATCTTCTACTCCTACAACATTATGAATATTGTGAGAGAAAATATTCCCTTGTTCTCTCAAGAACATCCCAAGCAACAAAATCCTTTGTTGCTTTCTCATACTTCCATCATCCCATCCATGTAGTGACAACATGGTGCTTGACATGAAAAATGTTATGCCAACACAATGTGCCCATACTCTTTGTTGCTCCATGATGCAAGTATCCTGTCACATACCCTTAGAAAGAGTGTGATGATCAAACTCTTCCAAGAGTAACCAGTGCAGCCAAGCCTGCTGCTGCCTGGTATCAAAAATATGCAAGTGGCTTTCTAGCCTCTTACTCTCCATCCTCCATCTTGGTACACCTCCCATGAGGGATACCATCATCCCAAATCAGATTTCTGCATTTCATGGGATCTTGAGATGAAATCATCCCAAGGATCAATTTGACCCTATGAGGATCCAAATAGGTGGTAGGCAAAAACCTCCCATCATGATGTGCATGGCTCAATAAATGTCCAACATAGTCATGAGAGATGTTATCCATCCAAAGATGTCCCCCATCTACTATCTGCTCCTGTGAGAAGGGAATATCATCCTCAAACTATTGAAGAACTTTGCACTCCATGTTGTGTTGAAGTGCACCTCCAATGAATTCTTCCCATGAGGTCTTAACCTCATGCATGACCTTCCAAAACCAAAGGGCCTTGGATTTGCTGCAAGTAGAAGTTTCTTTTTGAGCAAGGGTGTGCTCATTGAGAAAGAGTCATCTGGAAGGGAGAAATGGTTTCTCACTCCAAGATTTGTACCATCCATCATTCCCTCCTTTATTGCTTCATGAATGAAGCTTCCATGTCAATGCTCTAATGAGGAATGGTTCCTCTCTTCTTCCTCACTGCTTTGGCACAACACAGTGCAACTTGTGGCTCCAATTCAGCAGCATGCAAGGATGTATATCTCTTCATACAATGTGCTGAAATGACAATAGATGAATCTCTAATCATACCTTGGTGAGATGTAGAAGTAAGAGCTTCTTCTACAACTATGTATTCTTCCTTCATTACTGAACATGAAGGCTGCTCTTCCAAGGTTGTGCCAGTGCTGTTACAAGTCTCCACCTTCTCAATCTCCTTGAGATCTTCCTCAATACCCTTGAGGACCTAGAAAAGGAGCAAGGAGATATCCTCTTCTGTCATTCTTCCAAGTGGTGGAGCCATGCTCTGGTTTTTCTCTGCATAGCTCTCCTTCTTTGTGATGATAGGAAGTGCATGGGTCTTCCTCTCCTTCTTGAAACCTTCTGCGGGTCTCACTATAACTTTCTACTTCTTGAAACCCTCTAGGAATCTCATTTTCTTCCTCCTTCTTTCTTGTGTCTAACCTCTTTTAAGAAGCTCTTCCTGGATCTGAAATATGATGAGGTAAAACTCATCTTCTGTATAATTCTTAACTCTAATTATTTGATTCAAATTTCCCTCTTCAGGAATATCAAAATTCTACTCCAGAGATTGACTACAGGGGCATTTACTGGATATGTCACCTTTGAAAAAAGGATGAGATCCAGAGGCTACCTGGCCAACTGTAGAATCTATTTATTGAGTTTTAAATCTTCCTCCTTCAGGGATTCATCACTTTGGCTTGAAGCCACAGGCCGAGCCAAATATCATGCTTTGATACCACTGTAATGTTCCCAAAATGGATTTCTCAGAAGGACATGCCTGAAAAACGATTTTTTTAGGAATTTGTGCTTCATATATCATAAAAATTGCTTAAAAACACTTAGAAACCCATTAAAAATACTGCAGCAACCTTTACTCAGCTTTTATGGGCAAACATGTGGGGAAAAGTGATGATTTTAGCCCTAAAATGAGTGTATTCAGAAATATGCGTAAAAATAAGGGTCATGGATCTGGGATATGTTATATTAGGTCAAGAGGGATTCTAATTTTTAATTTTAGCTCAAAAAAATATGTCTATCTAAGTTAAACAGTTCCTCCTTTCCGACTAGTCAAGAAAAACCTTGATTTCCCATGACTTGGAAGATGCAGAAATTTACTAAAGCAAGGGCACCATATTTTCTGAAGGTTTAAGCTGTAAAATAGTATGAAAAATTATATAATTATTTTAGGAACATGTCATAAGCATTAAGCAAGAATAAACAACAGTTTACATAGAAAATCCCTCAAGATTGAGGTGCTGCAGCATAGGAGATGAACCAGAAAAATATTCAGCGTGATTGATAGGAGGCTGAATATTCTTTTTATTAAGTTACAGATCTGCAACTGATATTTACATGAAATCAGATATCTATAACAAATCAAAATGCCCAAAGGGCTCTTTATTTCATTCCCCTTGGGGATCTCAGCAACACATGAAAATGTCGGAGCAGATCTGAATTTTACTGCAGCATGATTCAGAAACTCTGAAGAAAAAAATTCAATGAGTGTTTCAGATCTGAAATAGACATGGATTTGTTGGCCAATCCATGGATCACCCTTGATGCAAGGAGGCTTCCTTCGCATCAGAGATCTAGCTCCATAAATATGCCAACAACCCTACAACACTGCTCCTTCAGCCATAACACAAATCTGGGGAAGGAACTACGTAGTATACCATGAAGAACACATTGGCCTGATGCCAAGATCTGAAATGAAGCTCCAATCTTCCAATACAACCCTTCAATGGATTAGAACCCTCCTCCACTGAAAAGAAGTACTGAAATTCTCTAGATCTAAAAAGATCTAGACTCCACTTGCTGCAGCTTACAAAAGAAATCAAACCCTCAACAGGATTTGCATTGCAGTTGTAAGTAGAAGCTTGGCCAAATTCCGAATAGTGGAAAAAGTTGAACATCCTCTTCCAAAGAGCTACTCCATGGAAGGAGAGAGGGTTCCTAAACAGGAAACCCTCTTCCCTTTGGCTAAACAGCCAAGAGAACTTGAGTTTCCCAAGCAACCTCAAATTCGAAATATCTTCAACAACCCTTCCTTGAGCCCTCTCCTTCCCTTTTATAAAATGAGGAAGTGCAAAACCATAAACCACTTCACTTGAATTAGCCCCTTTCACATTTAGAAGCTCCTTCTAGAACTACACAGATCACTTAGGAGGTTCAATGCACCTGGACTATCTTGTGATTTGGTCCTGTTGACCCAGTCAAATATCTTAGCCCTGTTCATACACAAGTGGTTTTTATGCAACCAACTCATATTTAACATTTTTCACATTGAGCATGTATTTATTTTTATATCTAAGGAGTGTTGCATGTCCTCCATTAGTCTATTATTCATAAACATGAAAAATAAAACAAAATTCTAATGTTCCAATTAGCTTAGCTAATTTAGGAACATTACAGTAAAAATACAAATATGAAATACTCCATCACCTTGAGATCCTAATAAATATAGGACCCTAACAGGGAGTAAAAAATTCATTCTTGGGATCTTATAATCAAATGAAAACATGGGGAAAAACTATAATCTTGTTTTACCCACAGAACTATTAAGATGTTTTAAATATTAATAGTTGTGACTTGTATTCCTTTCATCGTGATTAATGTTTCTCATTATCTAGAATATTTCTGTGTTAAAGAAGAAGTGCTAAATGATTAGGGTAAGCTTGGAATTAACGTATTTCAATTACACATTTTGTGTCATTCCCAAGAGAGGCAGTATATATATATATATATATATATATATATATATATATATAATTTAGAAGCATTCAATCATTTCCTTAGATTGATTAAAATGGAGTTGCCTTAAGATTTGATTTCATGCTTTCCATCCTTACAGCATAGTAGTAATTCTTTAAGAGGTTTTTCATTTTTGAATTGCACTCTTTTGAATGGGACCTTCATTCCCTTGTCCCATGGACCATTGAGGAAGACTTTTTCAGGAGTCAACCCAACCCAGAAGAGGAGCTAGAATTAGATTCCCAGAGTGTGTTCAGTTTGTTGTGAAGAACCTTGTTCCTTTTTCCTGAATGATGCCATTTGAATTTCTTGCAAAATCTTGATTTTTATTTGATAGATCTCTGAGGTCGTATTTTGGCATTTATTGTGCTACGCCTCTAATTATACCAACTTGGATTGACAATTTAAATGTTGGTGTA
This sequence comes from Pinus albicaulis, assembly GCA_034641835.2. NCBI lineage: Eukaryota > Viridiplantae > Streptophyta > Pinopsida > Pinales > Pinaceae > Pinus > Pinus albicaulis. The sequence continues at coordinate 934,366,138 of CM076578.1, read as the reverse complement.
AGTCTTGCATTTATATTGCCCAACAATAGTGAGGGGATCAGTATGATTTCATCATTTTAGTGGTCACAGGTCAGGTTGTCATCATGAACATAACCATTTTGAAGTCATCATTTGACTTATTGCATGCTTGGTAATCATCACACCTCCATCATTCTAATTTCCCTCCCACCTTTCTTTCCTAATTTAGCCTTGCTTCATTCAAGCAACATCACTTACCTTTCATCCTTGTAATTTGCTTGATCTAGTGCCAGCAGTATTCACTTTAGTGTCTGGTATTGTTGTTGTCTTATGTTATCTCCCACCTTTTTCAAACAAGAAGCTTGTTGTCTTATATATTTTTTACAAGTGTCAAGAATTGAAGTAGGACAATATTGTATTGAAGAGCATGGTTTTACATAAAAATATCAACAATAGAGGTTCTGTAGTCAAATACGAGCCCATGGCCCTGAAGTTGGTTATGGAGGACCCAATTTTTTCCCAAGCCTTCATAAATGCAGCTGTATGATATTTTATCAAAAACTGTAGGGCTACCATGCACAGGTTTCCAAGGATTTTTCTGTCAAATTTGTTGGCATAGCTTCAAAGGTGGGCATCTTGTGTTTCACAATTTCTCCTGAGACTATTCCACAAGCAACATAAATTCTGAAGTAAGGAGAAGAATGGTTCAAGGCAACCAAATTCAAACTTCAGAATTGTGATGAATTTCTGAAGTAGGAGCATAAGGGAGTTGATATGACCTCAAGCATACCTAAGAGCTACCTCAAGGAAAAATACTCAAAGCTGTTGATAGTAATCCAAAAGAATTTTACATGTGAAGGTAGATTTCACATGATCTACCAATATCATTTTAGGCTCTTACTCCATTTCATAGGTAAACAACTCCTTGATCTTCCATTCTTTCTGTTCAGAATTTTAGGTAAGATTTTTGATAAAGTATAAGCCAAAATTGAGAGTAGTGACACATCCATATTTCATCATGGCTTAATCAAGTTGTTAGTTATGGAATAATTTAAGAAATTGAATAGGGATTGGGCTACCATTTTGTTTTTTAGTGGTTATGATGTAGATATTCTTACTCCAAGGAAGACACCAAATTCAAAGACAAGCACTCCCAAGAAGGATAAAGAGCCCATGGTTGAAGTAGAGCTTGAACCTGTGGAAGAGGTGAAGCCTATAGTAGAGCCCATGTATGTAGAGATTGAAAATTTGTGGGAGACAGTTGCACATCAACAAACACCTATTATCAGCAAGCTCAAGATTGATAGAAGGGCTCATAGGAGAATCACCAGGATTCAAATAGAGGGAAAGGGTAAACTTTAAACAATTCCAGGCCATTGATATTAAGAAACCCTTGTATTAAAACTTGTAGATGTTAAAGGAAAAAAAATGAAGAAGGGTCTCACAGCAAAAAAACTTAATTTTCCAGTGAGGATTCAGATTTTGTCTTTAAGCCTAGGAAACCTTTCACTAGGTCATAGCTCTCAAAGGGAGGAAAGCCTGACAAGTTGCATAAAGAGACAAAAAAGAAGAAGCAACCCATCAGGGAAGAGATCATTGAGTTATCCCGAGCTGAAGAAGAAATGACCAATACAAATAAAGGCAAAGAGAAGGTCCAAAAGAATTCTAAAGTAGAGCTCCTTAGAGAACAACTTAAGGAAGCCAAAGATGAAGTTTTAGAATCCAAACTGGATTTGGAGGATTTTAAACAAGGAAGGAAGGAGCTCACAGAGTTCAAGAAGGAAGTCGGCAACCAAATTGACTTTTATGATGAAGTGGCATAAAGGTCAAGGAAAATGTTGAAAATAACACAACCAATTCATATGATGATGAAGCATGCCATGAGGATAAATAGGTGGTTGCAGACAGAGTGGAGAAAGTTGCAAAACCAAGTCAAAGAGTTAGAAATTCAAATGGAAATGGTGCATATAGAATTAAAGAAAAAAGACTTGAAAATGATAGTTGTGGATGACCCTGCTGCTTCTTGAAAGAGGTTAAAACATTTTTTGGGCCAAGTTATGTCTTAGGATGATCCCTCTCATCATTTCACATAGCTCTAGACATGGTTTTGGAGGTAAGGAGTGGAAATTTAAAATTATGGGAATATCAGGCAAGTTCATAACGTACTCCAGGCATAAAGCTAAGTTTTCGCTACGAACTTGCTAAAGATTATTTTAAGGTATAAGTTCTAAATTTTATCATTATAGGAGAGAGTAAAATCACTTTTTAAGTCATTTTTCCTAATGAAGACCCTACAATGAGGAGAAAAGTCAGAATGGGTGCAGAAATTTCCAAATGGAAAATGCTACAAACTCTTCGCTACTGACTTGCCTTAAATGCTATGTTTTTGCAGTGAGGGGAAATTTTGGTGTTTTTGTAACATTTAGTGTTTTTTGGGAGCACATGAGTCATCAGAAGATGTTGAAGTGTATCAGTGAAGACACTTGTTGGTAAGGCCACTCAGCAAGGAGGACGATTGGGCTGCTAGCTCATCATTTTTTCCACATCATCAAACACAATAGTACATCCTAAAATTCCTAGCAGTAGAGCCTAGATTCCATTATGGTTGTTCATCACTTGGTCATGGTCATTGCCACCTCAGGCAAAGATATTTTATTTGATAAGCATCATCATGCATGGGTTATTTAAAATTTTTTAATTTTGTTTATGGTGTTAGAGTCCTATTAGGTTTTAAACTCCCTGTAAACATAATTATATCTATATTATCTCCTTGTAATCAATTACTTTTTGGATTAGATGTCTTCAATAGTTTCGAGGGTCTAGCCAAGGTGGTAGAATTCATGTAAAAGTATTGTAATGCTATAAATAGGGAGATTAGAGAGTTATAGGGGGATGATCGATGTTATGACTCATGCTACTATTGTAATATTTTCTATTCAGTAATATATAGTTGCAGAAAGCTTCTTTCAGGCCTGAGATTCTTTGTTAACTCTTATGTGTTTGTCTTATCTACCTCTTCAATGTCAATTCAACCTACTTTGTGCATAATCACTTGGAATTCACAGATATTTGTGCTCCAACTTCCTTTATGCATTTGGTTTTTTGTTAAATTTATTTTTATAAGATTTTACATGCCTCAGCTTCCATGAAAGATGTTTTTTATGTAATTGAGTTTCACACTGACTCCATGCCCAATGGTAGCCATTAACACACATACTTCACCTGCAAAAAAACCATCCAAAAGACATATGAGAGTTAGCCATCTTTGTTCTAAGAATTTTTTATTGAATATCATACATTTTCTTGAGAGAGCCCTCTCTGGTTGGAAGGGCTAACTTCCAACCCTAAGTGTTTTGAAAAAGTTACAATAAATTGACTGTTGAGCAACCCAATTAGCCTTAGTTTGGTGATAACATTTTTGTGTGTCTATCGGGAACCTGAAGCTACATTTTCCTGAAAATTTGTGCTCAAGCAAAAATATAGAACTCTTGAAGGTAGCAAGATCTCAGAAACATTTGAGGCTGCATTCTACCTTGTTGACTCCACTCAGATTCTCAGCTTAAAGGTGGTTTTTAAGAAGATTCATACAAGGAGCAATCCAGATCCTAAACCACCCGAGATATTTGAAATCCAGAAATAATTCTTAGAGGTACTGGAAGCTCATAAAAATCAGGCAATCCATATCATTCTAGAGTTTCATATTTTCCCTCTGAGGTTGTTCGAAGTTTTGAAGATAAAAAATTTGATGAAAAGAGAGAAGAACTTATTTTTAGGTCTAAATATGAGAATTAATTGACTGAAATTATATTAGACCTACAAATACTAGGAATTGATACATCATCTCTTGTGTCAAAAGAAGAAAAAAAGGGTTTTGGGAGACTGTCACATCAGAATTTTCACTGGAAAAAGAGTTATTTGAAAAATTAAAATAATTAGATACTTTTGATTTCTTGTTAAGAAAAATTTCTAGTGTCCCCTTCCCTAAGTGGAGTTCCTTTGTCTCTAGACTCCAAATTCCCACCTCAAAATCTCCTAGCATCTCATCCTCATTCACTATTTTTTCCCCTAGTCAAAATTTAATTGCATCCACTACTTTTTCAAGTAGTACAATCCCTGCCATTATGGCTGGAGTTCCTCCTCCCATGGGTCTAGCAAGGTATGCACCTCTTGTCCTACCTTCCATACTTCATGACCTTCCAGAGGGGTATTCCACTAGAATTAAAACTTTTGGGAGTGAATAAGACATTAATGTTGAGCAACATGTTGACTAGTTTAATGATTTCATTGACCGAGAAGAGGTGGATGATGATGATGTGAAAATGAGGCTGTTTTCTCAAATTTTCACAGGTGAGGTAAGAAAATGGTTTAAAGCTTTATCCCCGGGGAGTTTACAAAATTGGGACCAATTAGAAGAGAACTTTTTGAAAAAGTGGGGGAGTAAAGTCAACCCTATTGAAGCCTTTATTGAATATAATAGTTTGAAAAAAGCCACAGATGAATCAATCCAATATTTATCTAAAATATTTAATAAGGTTTACAATTATATACCTTCTCACATTAAACCTCCTCCAAGAGCTTCTCAATTACACTATGTTGAAGATTTTGACTATGATTTTTCCATTTTATTAAGAGAAAGAGAATTTACTTCCTTGGCTGATATGAAAAATGATGTTGTTAAGGTGGACGTAAATATGGTTGTAGCCAAGAGGTATAAAATGGGAAAATCTAGATGAAAATAAGAAGAGAAATCTTCCTCATCTTCGGATGTGAAATTTGATACCATGATGAAAACTATGGAGAGGCTTATAGATAGGCTTGCTCTTGGTGCTAATCCTCTACCTGCTTCACAACAAGAAACACATTAGAAATCCTCAGTTTAGGAGGCCTCAAAACTAGCGAATACCAAGAGACAATAGAAATCAACCTGATCAACAGGTTAGACCTCCTTTTTAATAAAATTTAGTGGATGAGGAAGAAACACAACCTGAATTTCAAGAAGACATCATTCACTATTTGGATGAAGATGTGTTAGGAATGTTCCTAACCAAATAATAACATGATGAGTTTAGTCATGACATAGGTGAAGATAAAAAGAAATATAATTATTTGAAAGGCTATCAACATGCTATATTTGAGATGAAAAAACAATATAACTTGAGGAATATAAATGTTCCTATTACAGCCAATAAAGGCCAGCCAAAGAAAGATGCTCCTAAGCCAATTGAACAGAAGAAAGATACACCATGCCATGGTAAAGAGATTGAAAAAGAACCACCTACTTTCAATCTAGAAAATGATATTTATAAGATCAAAAGTGTTGACCCTTTTGGTGAGATCATTAATTTCACTGAGTATAGGAGCCAAATTTACAAGATGCTTAACACTTAGCCTGGACCTTCAGACATTCTAAATCTGCAAGAAGACCAACGTACTATTTTCCTAGGACCAAAAGTGGAAGAGGAGAAAAATGAAAAAGTTATACCTTTCTATGTGAGTCTAAACATCCATGGCATGACCTTGCATAATGCGATGTTAGACTCGGGGGCCTATGACGACTTGATTCCGAAGGTGATCATGGAAATAATGGGTTTAGACATAGCTAGACCTTATAAAGACTTGGTTTCCTTTGATTCCAAGAGATTTCAGTGCATTGGTCTCATTAAATATGTGGTTGTTAGTTTAGCTCAAGTGATAGCTAAGACAATGTTAATGGATATACTTGTAGCTGACATTCCTCCAAAATTTGGCATGCTTCTATCTAGATCTTGGGCTGCTAAAATTAAAGGAATTATGTAGATGGACATGACTTATGCCACTATTCCAGTCTTTGGTGACAAGATGAGGTTTTACAGAGAATCTAGGATGGCCTATATGGCTAGTAGAAAAGATAAACCATAAAAATTTCCTATTTATGCAATAGAGACTGAATTTGGATCTTCCATTTTGTTCGATGAGGTTAATAATGACGCAGAAAATCAGAAAATTGAAAAAAATCAGCAAGCAGAAAATCAGAAAATTAAGGAGGAAAATGAAGAAGGTTGGTGGCATTTTCACTTTGATGGCACTGCTGGAAGAGAAGGAGTTGATGCAAGTATGTGGATTACCAGCCCTAGCGATGAGAGTAATTTTTACTCTTGCAAATTGAACTTTGATTGTACAAACAACATGGTTGAATATGAGGCTTTGTTTTTCGGTCTAGAATCTTTGAAAGTTTTAGGTGCAAAGAAAATCTCAATTTGTGGTGATTCTGAATTAGTGATCAAGCAAGTAGAAGGATCTTATCAAACTAAGGATGTCATAATGAGAGCTTATAGAAATTTGACCCTTGATTTGCTTGAAAAATTCAAAGAACATAGTTTCATCATCAAAGCTACAAACCATAATTCTATAGATGATTCTTTAGTTGTTTCGGCCATCTTGTTTATCATCCCTACTCATTCCAAAAAGAGTTATGAAGTTGAGGTCAGACATAGACTAGCTATCCCTGATAATATTATCAATTGGCAAGTGTTTGATAGTGATCAGCAGGTCAGAAATTTCCTTGAGCTGAAAGAGGAATTTGAAAACATTCAAGTAGATCAACAAAACATGTTCTCTGAAACTAAATCCAATCTGGAGGTCCTCCAGCTGAAGAATAATTGCATTACCAAAGGCTTAATTCCCCTTGAGAATTTGTTTTATCAGAATGATGTGTTTAAGTATCCAAAAATGAAGGCTGGTGATGACGAGGTTGAAATTTGTAACCTTGGCACCACAAAAATTCCCAAGATGATCAAGTTGTCCAAATTTCTTTCTTCAGAGGTGAGACAAAGGTATGTGGATATGATGAAAATTTACATTGATGTTTTTGCATGGAGTTATTCAGACTTAAAGAGGTATGATTCCAGCATTATTCAACATACCATACCAATCAAAGAGAATAAAATCCTTTTAAATAGAAATTAAGGAGAATCAATCCTTTGCTCATGCCATTGATTAAAAAATAAGTTAAGAAGTTTTTTGGTTCAAAAATCATTTTTCCATTGAGATTTTCTAAGTGGCTTACTAATTTGGTACCTGTGAGGAAGAAGAATGGTGAGATTAGGATATGCATTTATTTCAGAAATTTGAATAAAGCATCTCTCAAAGACAATTATCCTCTTCCAAATATGGATCAAATTCTACAAAAAATTGTTGGATCCGAAAGGATTCCTATGCTTGATGGCTTCTCAGGTTATAATCAGATATTAGTACAACCGAATGACCAAGAGAAAATTGCCTTCACTACGCCATGGGGGGAATTTATGTATGCCAAAATTCCTTTTGGTCTCATGAATGCAGGGGTGGCTTTCCAAAGGGCGATGGAAATTTAATTTGCTGAATAATAGGATAGGTCAGTGGTGGTTTACTTGGATGATATCACTGTGTTTTCAAAGAGGGAGGAAGATCACCTTAAACACTTGGAGAAAATTCTGCAAAAATGCAGAAATTTTGGTATTTCTCTCAATCCTAACAAGAATGTTTTTGCTTTGACTACTGGAAAGTTATTAATACACATTATATCAAAGTAAATAATAAGGATTGATAAAATTAGGGTCATTTCCATACAGAAGATAGACTTTCCAAGAAAAAAAAAAAGGTTCAATCCTTTCTAGGTAAGGTCAATGTGGTTAGGAGATTCATTCCTAATTTTGCAGAAATTGTCAAGCATATTAATAAGATGCTTAGAAAGGATTCTGATATTAGATGGACAGAATAGGAAAAACGATATTTTGAATAGATAAATAAGGCCCTTACCCAAGCCCCGGTGATCATAAGTCATGATTTTTCTAAGGATTTTCGGGTTTTTACTTTCGCCTCTGAACATACAATTGTTGTAATGTTATTGCAGAAAAGGCAGCAAGGTAATGAGAAACCTATTTATTTCTTCAGTAGAACACTTGCAAGCTCTAAACTGAAGTATAATATAAATAAGCATATGCTTTAGTGAATGCACTTAAAGATTTCAGAATTTATATTCTGCATTCTCACATTGTGGCTTTTGTGCCTAATGATGCAGTGACAGACATACTGACTCAAGCTGATAATGATGGAAAAAGAGGTAAGTGGATTGCCACTTTGTTGGAATATGGTATGGATACTAAGCCTACCAATTTCGTAAAGGGAAAAGGGCTGGAAAAACTGATGGCACAATCAAATCTTGATTGCCTAGATATGAATTTCATTGCAGAATTTTTAGAAGTGCTTGAAGAAGGGGAATTGATACCTATAGAGGAAAAATTCCTTATGTATGAGTGGTATATGGATGTAATTTTTGTCTTGTAGCATCAAAAATACCCTCCTCAAATAACCAAGTCCAAATCCATATTTCTAAAGCTGAAATATTTAAGGTATTGTATTCTGAACAAGAATTTATATTGGAGGGATACTGATGGGATTCTCTTAAACTATTTGTTAGAAGAAGAGAAGTGGTTGAGAAGGTAATTGATGAATTTCACAAGGGGGATTGTGGAGGACACCATTATTGGAAGGATACAACAAATAATATACTCAGAGCAGGATATTATTGGCCTTCTATGTTCAAATACAACTACAAAAATATTGTTTCCTGTCATGAATGCCAAATTTTTTATGGGAAAAATAAGATGATACCTTTACCTCTGAAACCAATATATGTTGATGTTAGTATGAATATTCATTGCAAGTGTATGAAAAAGGCTCACTTTATCCATGCATAAAAAATAACCCTAACAGCAAAGATGGTTGCCAATATCTTTAGATCTTTGATTAGTTGACCAAGATAAATGTTGCAAAACCTAGATCTATGCATTAAAAGACATTAAGCAGTAAATAAAAGCAAGAATTTCTCCATGCATCCAATAGACAAGACAAGAAATTTTTAAAGATTTTTTGTATTTTTGACACCTGGGAAGGGAACATAAAAATATGTTACTAGTCCCCCTCAATGGGATGGGTTCTTATAAGTCCTTAACACTTCAAATGTAAAATCTCTCTCTCTTGATGGTGTAGAAAACCCAGACAAAAATGGAACTCAAAGAGAGTTCATAAGAAAAATGGTAGCAAAATATGACAATGATGGTGGATCAAAGTCAAACCAAAAGTATAGATCCATAGTGATCTTTAGGCAGCAAAAGGTAGTGATTGAATGGAAAAACCTTTCTATTTTTAACAAAATATTGAGTTAGTCTAGATATTGGTGCATAATTAAAATAATATTAACCAAATCAAGATCCAAAGTTTATGGAATATTTTATTATATTTGTTGGAGGGAAAAAGATTTTGACTTTGGTCAAATCCCTTTATTTGTAAATAATCAATAAATAAATGATTTATTTATTATTTTAAGGATGTGGTTGAGTAATAATTAAATAAATAAATATTTATTCAATTATTTGTAAATGACTTAGTCAAATTTAACAAGGAATATTATTTAAATAAGGTTTAAATAATTATTCCTAGAAAATAATAAGATAATCAATGATTTATCTAATTAATTTTCCTGTTTTGGGTTAAATATGACCAGGGATATTAATTAAAATGTTGTTTAACTAATTATTCCTTGAGGAAAATCAAACAAATGTGAATTTATTTAATATTTCATCACGAGGTTTCCTGTTTAGACCATAAACAACTTAATAAATGTGGTTTACTAAGATATTTTTCATAGTGAAAGCAATTTTACATAGGGTAAAATTGGTTTTACATCGTGTAATTTGGTCCATCTAATAGTGACAGGTTAGATGACCAAAAAATGGTGTAACAGTTGAAGCTCCTTTCCAGCAATGGGGATTATATTGCATTGGCAATATACACCCTGCATCCTCAGGCAAACATCACTAGATTTTGACAACCACTGATTATTTCATCAAGTGGATTGAAGCGGCCCCTACAAGGCAAGCTACAGACTCAGTCATCATTCAATTTTTGGAAAACAATATTTTGGCAAGGTTTGGTTGTCCCATGAAGATTATTACTGACAATTCTCAAGCTTTCAAGTCTAAGAAAATGTTTATATTTTGTCATCAATATCATATAACTCTTGGTTATTCCATAGCATATTACCCTCAAGGTAATGGCTTAGATGAATCATCAAATAAAAGCATATTCATGATCATTAAGAAGGTTTTTCAAGAAAACAAAAGGTCATGGCATTTAAAGTTGAAATTTTCTTTGTGGGCTGACAGAATTTGTACTAAGAGATATATAGGTACATCTCCTTATGAGTTGGTATATGGAACCGAAGCAAATTTCCCAACTTCTTTTGAAGTTCCAGTAATGAATTTGTTGCAAGGGTTGGAAGAAGAACCTAATGCCATCCAAATGTGGATAAATCATCTCATTGCTCTGTAGGAAAAAAGAGAGGAAGTGTACACTAATCATCAGCAGTCACAAAATAGAGTCAAAAAGACCTTTGATAGGAAGTCTAAAGAGGAAAACTTCAAAGTTCAAGATGTGGTTCTGAAATGGGAATCCAGAATTGAAGAGAAAGGGAAGCATGGAAAGTTTTGGAATATCTCGAAGGGGCCTTTTATGATAGCAGCATATCATGGGAACAACACATTCTTACTCCAAGAAATGAATGGGCAGATATGTGGAGGAGGACCTGTCATTGGAAGGTTTCTAAGGCACTACTCTTCTTAATTCATCTTGCTAGAATACACATCACTGTACATATTCCATTCTTTGTTATGTTATTTTAAAATAAATGTTATTTTATCATCAAGTTTGAGCCCGAGGAGAAGGCCATAAGAGCTTGAGGAGGATTTCATCAAATTCAGAATTTTCAGTTTTTTCCAAGTAAGGCACTCGAGCTGTTGGTTCTTTGTTGCACCATAGGGGTGCAACATCCCTAGTGGAGCCACTATTATCCTTAATAACAATTAGGTTTGTTTAGGAGTGTCGTTTTTAGTTAATTTATGTTGTTATGGTCACTGGTCATGTGACTAAAGTCTTAAAAGGTTTAAGTGGTCATTGGTCATGTGAATAAAGTCTTTCCAAAGGTAAAATTCAAAATATGAATGCATCGGTTAATAAACCAATTTTTTGACACTTTGCACTTTTTTCCTGAGTCTGCAACATTTTCTATGTAAAACAACATGTTTTAGCTATGGACTCACCTGACAGTTCCGTAGCGAATATGTCATCCCAGTAACTGAAATCACTACGAACTCGAGTTTTTCTACTAATGGTGAGGGGATCGTTATTTAGGCATAATTTTAGTGGTCAGAGGTTAGGTTTTCATCATATACATAACTATTTTTAAGTCATCATTTGATGTATTGCATGCTTGGTAATCATCACACCTCCATCATTCTTATTTCCCTCCCACCTTTCTTTCCTAATTTAGCCTTGCTTCATTCGAGCAACGTCACTTACCTTTAATCCTTGTAATTTTCTTGATCTGGTGCCAAAAATATTCACTTTAGTGTTTGTTCTAGTTGTTTTCTCAGGTTAGCTCCCACCTCTGTCAAACAAGCAACTTGTTGTCTTATATAGTTTTTGCAGGTGTCAAGAATTGAAGCAGGACAATGTTGTATTAGAGAGCATGGCTTTACATAAAAATCCCAATAAAGGAGGCTTTATAGTCAGATGCGAGCGCATGGACCTGAAGATGGTAATGTAGGACCCAAGTTTTGCACAAGCTTTCACAAATGTTGGATGTATGAGATTTGTCAAAAACAACGGGGCTACCATGTATAGGTGTCCAATTTTGTTGTTAACTTTTTTGGCATGACTTAAAAGGTGGGCATCTTAAGTTTCACAGTTTCTCTCGAGACCAATGCACAAGTAATAGAAATTATGAGGTCAGGAGAAGAATTTTTCAAGGCAACCAAATTCAAACTTCATAATTTTGATGAATTTCTAAAGAAGGAGCATATAGGATTTGATATGACCTCAGTCATATCCACGAGTTGCCTCAAGGTAAAATACTCATAGCTGTTGATGGTAATCCAAAAGTATTTTACATGTGAAGGTAGATTTCACATGATCTACCAATATCATTTTAGGCTCTTACTCCATTTCACAATTAAAAAAATCCTTGATCTTCCATTCTTTCTATTCAAAAGTTTAGGCAAGATGTCTAATAATGTACAAGAAAAACCTGAGAGCAGTGACACATCCATATTTCATCATGGATTAATCAAGTTGTTAGTTATGGAAGAATTGGAGAAATTTAATAGCGATTGGGTTACCTTTCTGTTTTTGAGTGGTTATGATGTAGATGTTCTTACAACAAGGAAGACACCCAAGTCAAATACAAGCACTCCCAAGAAGGATAAAGAGCCCGTAGCTGAAGTAGAGGTTGAAATTTAGGAAGAGATGCAACCTATAGTAGAGGTCATGGAGAAAGAGATTGAACATTTGCAAGAGACAGTGGCACCTCTTAAAACACCTACTAGCAGGAAGCTCAAGATTGATACAATGGCTCATAGAAGAATCACAAGGCGTCAAACAGAGGGTAAGGGTAAACTTGAATACATTCTGCTGGCCACTGATATTAAGGAAACCCCTGTGGTAAAACCTGTAGATATTAAAGGAAAAAAAATGAATAAGGGTCTCACAACAAAAAATCTTTATTTTTCCAGTGAGGATTTAGGTTTTGTCTTTAAGCCTAGGAAACCTTTCACTAGGTCACAAATATCAAAGGGAGGCAAGTCTAATAAGATGCATAAAGGGACAGAAAATAAGAAGCAACCCATAAGGGAAGAGATCATTTAATTATCCCTAGCTGAAGCAGAAATCACCAAGACAAAGAAAGGAAAAGGGAAGGTCCAAGAGAAGTATGAAGTAGAGCTCCTTAGAGAACAACCTAAGGAAGCGAGAGATGAAGTTTTAGAAGCCAAAATGGAAAGTAGAGCAAGAAAATTGACTTTTATGATGAAGTGACAGAAAGGTCAAGGAAAATGTTGAAAATAACACTACTAATGCATAGGATGATGAAGCATACCATGAGGAGAAGCAGGTGGTTGCAGGCAGAGAGGAGAAAGTTGCAAAACCAAGTCAACGAGTTAGAAATTCAAATGGAAATGGTGCAGACAGAATTAAAGAAAAAAGGCTTGAAAATGATAGTTGTGAATGACCGTGCTGCTTCTTGAAAGAGAGTAAGACATTTTTTGGGCCAATTTTTTTTTTAGGATTCTCCCTCTCATCATTTCACATAGCTATGGATAGGTTTTTTGAGGTAAGGAATGGAAATTTGAAATTCTGGGAATATCAGGGAAGTTCGTAGCATACTCTAGGCTTAAATCCGAGTTTTCGCTATGAACTTGCTGAAGATTATTTTAAGGTATAAGTTCGAACATTTATCATAATAGGAGTGGGTAAAAGCATGTATTTAAGTCATTTTTCCTAATGAAGACCCTCCAATGAGAAGAAAAGTCAGAATGGGTGCAGAAATTGCTAAATGGAAAACACTACAAACTCTTCGCTATGGACTTGCCTTAAATTCCCTTTCTTTGCGGCGAGGGGAAATTTTGGTGTTTTTGTAGCATTTAGTGTTATTTGGGAGCACATAAGACATAAGAATATGTTTAAGTGTATCAGTGAATACACTTGTTGGTAAGGCCACTCAGCAAGGAGGGTGATTGGGCTGCTAGCTCATCATTTTTTCCACATCATCAAACACAACAGCACATCCTAAAATTCAGAGTATCATAGCCTAGATTCTAGTATGGTTGTTCATCACTTGGTCATGGCCATTGCCACCTCATGCAAAGTTGTTTTATTCGATAATAATCATCATGTATGGGTTATTTAAAAGTTTTTAATGAAGTTAATGGTCTTAGAGTCCTATTAGGCTTTAAACTCCTTGTAAACAGAAATATCTCTATATTCTTTCCTTGTAATCAATTCCTTTTTGGATTATATGTCTTCAACAATGTCGAGGGTCTAGCCCAGGTGGAAAACTTCATGTAAAAGGATTTTAATTCTAGAAATAGGGAGATTAGAGAGTTAGAGGGGGTTGATCGATGTTATGACTCGTGCTACTATTGTAATATTTTCTATTCAATAATATACAGTTCCAGAAAGATTCTTTCAGACGTGAGATTCTTTATGAACTCATATGTGTTTGTCTTATCTACCTATCCAATGTCAATTCAACCTAATTTATGCATAATCACTTGGAATTCATATATAGTTTTTCTCCAACTTCCTTTATGCATCTGATTTGTTGTTAAAGTTATCGTTATAAGAGTTTACATGCCTTAGCTTCCATGAAAGATCTTTCTTATGTAATTTAGTTTCACATTGAATCCATGCCCAATGGTAGCCATTAACACAAATCCTTTACCTGCAAAAAACGATCCAAAAGAAATCTGAGAGTTAGCCATATTTTTTCTAACCATTTTTTATTGAATATCATACATTTTCTTAAGAGAGCCCTCTCTGGTTGGAAGGGCTAACTTCCAACCCTAAGTGGTTTGAAACAGTTACACTGAATTGACTGTTGAGCAACTCAGTTTGGTGATAACAAATTGCATCTAGAATAATTGTTGGAATTGATAGGTATGGGGTCTAGGATATTAGGTGATAAGTACATGTTACAACAAACATTTAATATTGCTTTGATATTCAAATAATTTTAATTTCCAAATCATAATATTTTTCAATGATTCTCTCCTCAAAGTTTGTGAATTTGATAGAGATGCTTCCATGAATTTATGGTATTTAGATAATTAATATTCTATTTAATTTGAACTAATCATTTTATTTTATAATTATTCATTCACACAAATATTAACCAGTCCTATTCTTTTACATATAAATTTATTCAATCACATTGTTCCAAAAACATATAGTGAACTTTGAATTGTTACACCTAATCTTGAATTTGTCTATTTTTCCTTGAAGCATATGCAGTAAATGATGAATTTGGGTGATATGATTAGTTAAAACATGGAATTTTAAGTGATTGTTTTTTTTTTGAAGCCACAATCAACACCCTCCAAAATTTTTCCTGCACTTGAATTTTGGAGCTACTGAGGATCATACGATCTATCGTCTATGGTTACTTCATGGTCGATTGATGTTTGTAAAGTATATATTAGTACAAAGACTAAAAAAATTAAAAATAAGTTGCAAATGGAAAAGGTAGGGATGGTGGAGATTTATACACCGAAGGAAACGAAATCCCTCCTATAATGCAGTCTATTGGTTCATCGTGCATTCCATTTCTGTCGTGCAGTCCACTTCATAGGAAAATCAGAGCACATGCCATCAGGGGAAGGAACGCAAGCTTTAGCAAAATGTGAGCCCCCGGAACAAAAAAAAATTGGTGTGAAGATCCATGGCTCAGGGTTGTTTTGGGGGGTGACCTCCTCTCTTCGTGATGAATTTTTGACCCACCGAAATGATTGGTGGGGGCTACCCCCAAAGGATCATGGTAATATGCAATCGAGGTATGGTAAAAAGGTAATTCTGAACCGGTCATGTGCCTACCACGTGTCCTCCACCTACCCAACAGTATCCCTTTAATATGCGAGTGACACATGTCGACCTATTCATGTCACCCTAACGTCATCCCTCCAGATGTTTCCCTTTAGCCTAAAAACTCCACTCCCCTCACATAATCTGCCCGACCGTTATTTTTTACTCTACAAAGAGTTACCAGTTGGAAGCTAATGTAGAACCTCATTTGAACCATTCATCACTCCAAGTTTTCTCTTTACATCGCTTTCGGTTACCAGGTATTTAGCTGGTCCCATGTATTTGTATTTACAATCCCAACTTTTATTATTAAAATGAAAAATATTGCACTCGAGAACCCACAAGTTAGAGAAGTTAGAGCCACCTCTGGTCCTGAACCTCTCATGGACTCCCAAGCTCAGATCTGTGACTCTATTTATCTTTTTCAGGTGGAAAAAGAGTGGTTTTACCTAATGGGGTACAAATGGAGGAGAGAGGATCTATTTAGGGTATTTTACTCAGGGTTATATTACCATATCACCCCTTTCATCCACCATTTTCCTGAATTCATCTCCTGGCTCTCTAAAGCCTGCATCGAACAAAAGGGGTATTTTGTCTCCTCTGAGGGGAGAAAAATACTATAAATTACTCCCCAACTCATCTGCAAATCCCTGTGTTACCCTACTTCCTCTATCAGTTTGGATTTCACTGAGGTAACCCTAATGTTCTGTTTCACAAACTTCCCTACTGAAAAAAGGAAATCCCTCCTTCAGATGATCACGATTTCAAAGTCACCAAACCTCCCTTCAACTAATAATTATCCTCTATCTCTGTTCATCGACCATCTTCAATATATCCTTGCAATGATCTCAGGAATGTTCGAGAAGGAGGACGTCATTTTGGTCAACAATTCTTGTTTGGGGTTTTTAGACCAGATGATGCAACTAGATATCCTCTTTTACATTCCCTCATTTTTTGCCTCCACCATAAAAGTCCAATTTCAGCACCTAAAAACTTCAAGTTTCTTCAGGTATTACTCATTGTAGTTTAATCTTTTATTTTTCGTGCACGCCGAAAAAATTGAAGGTGCATGCCTCGATAAATTCTTTAAGAGAGAAAAAAAAAAACCAAATTCATGTTTGACTGAACCACCTCTGGTTTTTAGAATTCTCGAGATGAGGGTCATTCAAAATTTATATCATATTTCATGTCCAGAGCCTATGAAATCATACATGGGACACCTCCACCTTGAATTTTTCCTTAACCAAAAGATCTACTCCAATTCAATGAGGAATATTGTGTAGGGGATTGGTATCTGTTTAAATATCACGCTGAAATTTGAGTGTATGTTTGTGAGCTTCCCCCTCTTCACTTTCCAATATTCATGCCCATGAGATATTTTTCTCTATATTTTATGAGACAATCCCTTGGTTAAGACCGAGCACATTTTGTTGTAGAAAAGAAAGGGTATATCTTTAACATCTCCAATGTAGTAATCCCTTTCACTATCAACTCATGATATGCACCTCCTCTGATTGAAGAACTTCTCTTGAAAATGAAATCCCAACAAGGGGATGTCTAGCATTATGACCCTAAAGGGGTTATTACACAAAGAAGAGGAAAGATCAAATACTCAACATATGTACATGAGCCTAGACCTAATATTGAATGGAAAGCTAAATCTGACTCATGGATTTTGGATATAGAAATGGAGACCAATTTCCCAATCGGAGACAAGCAACCAAAAGGGTTAGTAGTTAGGAAAATTTTAGAGAGGAGGATGAATAGGGACACGTCGGCAAGGAGAAAAGGATATAGGAACCTAAAGGACATGTTATAGAACAAGCAGATGAGGTAGTCCCTATGTTGGTGGACCGAGGGCCAAACTGGCCTAGTTTTCAAATCACCCTAGAGAGTCATCCTTCACCTACAACATCCACCTCTTCACAGGAAGTCTTCTCAGGAGAGGGCCCATCAGGTACAGGAAAATATTGGTACATAGGGGAATAAATCAGGCAAAGGAACCTAAGAGCAAGGGATCAACTGAAACCATACATGACCCTTCATATTTATAAACATCACACCAGGGTTTTGGCAACTTTAGATGTTGAAAGAGACCAAATGGTGTTGACTATGCAATACCCGCCCTCTCATCCTTTACCCTCAGGAGTATGGTATCGGTCATTAGATGTTATTTTTGATCTTTCATCAATTCCTATGGATGCTAAGATCAACCTCCACACAGAAATTGGATAGATGCTCTACAATGAAGTTAGAAAGTACACTCTAACTATGGATAAGGCTCAAAACTTGCTGGAGAATATTATTGAAACACTGAAGTGAGAAATGGAAAATTGTAGGGCCCTCTCATTGCAAATCGATGACTACAAGAAAATGATCACTGGAAAGGGGAAAGCTACTTAAGGATAGTCTGCTATGGAGGCTCTCCCAAAATATCAGAGAAAGAAGTTCAAGAGTTGAGACATAGACTTAAATTGCCAGGCTCAAAACATGTTCAGAACCTAGAGATAACTCACATGGAAAAGAAGAAGGATGTCTTGTCTACAAGGTTGCTCCAAATGAGCGATGAATTCATAGACTTGAAAATACAATTGGCGAAACTACAGAAAAAATAGGATAGTCACGTTTGTCTCATGTCTGTTCTCGATGATCCTCAGAACCTGACAAACCAGATCACGAGGTCCTTAACTAATCTAATACTCTCTGAGGGATAAGTGAAGATAATGCAAAGAGATCTCTATGCAGCTCAAGAAGCGTTAGACCTGAAATAAAAGTAGATAATTTCAATCACAAATGAAGATGATTTCATTAGTAAAGAACTACAGGTGACCAATAAAAAGGTTTCGGACTTGAAATCCCAAGTCAAAGGGAAAATTTCCCTGGTTGAAGCTAGGAAAATGCCTTGGGATGAGATCATCTCAAAAATTAAGGGCCATTGGGAGTACATTACTCTAGTAAATGGAAAACGGGTCACAATTTTAGATTACAAAGGTCAGCTCGAATCAGGTTGGTGACTTGGAACCGAGAACGTCCTGATATCTTGGTGAAGTGGTGGATCAATTTGGCACCATGATGGAAGTTATGAGGATGATCCAGAAGGAGGATGCTCGGGCCAAAGCTACAGGGTGTCTGGCTCTAGTCACTAAGGGATTCGAAATGTTTGATGTAGAACTGGGAAATGTTGTTGAAGCATGACTGCTTGCCTATTGGGATCAAGAATGGGTTTTAATACAATGGGATGCTTATGAATAGAATTTGGTCGATGTTAAGAGACAGACGAACCCTATTTATGAAAAGACAGCCAGATTGAAGGCCAAAACAATCGTGGCCTGTCTAAATAATGAGTTTCTCCTACCGGGAAAGGTAAAATAGTTGTTCCATGCCAACCTAGACTACTCAGAATTGACTCAGCTACGGGCCTTGTATGAGTTGTACAACAAAGCCCTCATTCCTTTAGCACTTCTGGGGCAGAAGTGTTATGATATTTTTCATCCACCCACACTTCATGACGTGCAGCCTCCCAAAACAACTCTGTAGCACTCTCCAAGAAACTCGCAATCGTCGCAACATGCACTACATTATTCTCATCAAGCTTCGCAGCAATCGCGACAAGCCTCGCACTCTCCCATACTGCATCACCCCAAATGAATTTTTCATGATGTAGCCTATATGGCATTTAGTTACTTTTTATTTTACTTTTTATGTTTATGGTTTTAAATTACAGTTTCACGACAGCTACTTTGTTTTTTTTTCCATTATCCAGCTGTGATGAAGGTGCACTTAATTTTGTTATAATGAACGTACTATAAAATCAAGACTCGGAATATTTGAGGGAGGGACCCTCTCTAAGAACTCTATAAAGGGAAAAATCTGAAACTAGATGAAGGTTTATAGTTTTTTTCTTAAATTTTAGCATATGTCCCTAGCACCTGTATGAGAATTTTTTCCATGGAATGTATTTCTCTGGAATATATATTGATATATAAATGTTTGGCTTGATTCTGTCTCAAATTGGTGTGCAGTATGTAGGTATATTGATGTGTTTTATTTACGTTTCATTAACAATTTTCTTCTAATATTTCGTGTTGTAGTAGCTGGAATTACCTGCATGTATTCATGAATTTGTTTTACTTTGTGAAAGAGGATAAACACTCATGAATAATGGATGAATATGAATACCTTAAAGACACTCCATGAATCTATTTGTTCCATATTTTCTTCATTTAATCCTTTCTTATAGTTTTTAGTGTATTTGATTTTTAGAAAATCAAGCCCAATGTGTTAAGAATCTCCTCTCTGTCTTCATCCTGATACTATCAACTTAAGTCTGCACACTCATTCTGGTATGGCCCTATCAAATTTTATATCTTCATCCCTTCTTGAGGGCTAGTCCATGAAAAATTTAATCTATCTTTAATTTAAACCAAAAGGCACAGTAGTATCTGAACCACCATTTACAAGTCTTTACTATTAAAATATATGGGGTTTATACATCAAATTTTTAAATACCCTTCTAAGATGTCCTAGGCACTCGTCTAATCATCAACCCAGAGACTGTCTCTAGGAGTTACAATAGTATCTAAATATTATTCTCAATGTTTTAATTGTCAAAGTCACTTTCTCTCACATGCACAATTATGGTTGAACTCTTGATCATGCTCCCTTTACACAAGCTCAGACAAGCATATCACAATTCATTAATATAGTGTTTCTGTGATGTTCAACCCACGATGGAAATCATTGCGCACTTCCATTGATAGTATCCCTCACTTTGGTTGCATTTGTACTTTTATTTCGGTGATTTTTCACAATTATCGTGTTTGGCACACCGTCACTTTCACAAGTTTCACTTTTATGTTCACAGTTGTTTCTTTTGCTCACTTCACTTTAATAAGTGTCATTTTCATGTTATATTTTCTCTTGCATGTTTCACTTTCAATGCCGTTCGCATTTTGGAAGTGTCGTCTTCATGTTTTCCTCCTGTCACAGGAATTAGAGAAAATTTCATCCTAAAAGTGGTCACTCAAGAAAAAATAATTAAATAATAGTTAAATAATAAAATAAGAGTTATAAACTTTGGAGGGAAAACAAAAAAACTACTTTTTTTAATTGTATTTTTGGATTATCTCCTTATAGGTTTACTCAAATTTCAAGTTTAGACACTCATTAGATGCTTAATTAAATTATGCATCCAACACGTACCCATTATGCATACTTTTGAGAGGCCTCACATTGATAAAATGTTGCAGATACATTAAAAAAGTGTTAAAACACGTGTTTTTAATGTATCCGCAATTTTTATCAAGGTGTTTCTTCTGAAAAGTATGCTTAATGGGTACTTGTTGGATGTGGAATTTAATTCCGCATCTAATTAGTCTCTAAAGTTGAAATTTGAGTAAAATTATAAGGAGATAAGCCAAAATTACAATTTAAAAAAAATCAAAATAAAAAATAAATAAAAAATAAATCTTCTTTTCCCTCCAAAATATTTACAAGTACCTATTTTTAAATTTAATGCATTTTGATTGGTTTACATATTATGACATGGAAATTACATGAAAATTTTATGGGCACTTTTATGCTAAAATTTCCTCTAATGTGTCCCTTTTGTGTTTTCACCCCTGCATGTGTCACACCTTTGCGTATCACCGGATTTAATTTTGGCACACTCTTATGTATTAGATGGTCTTACATATCATTGGAATATGTGCTATACACATTCTTATAGCTTGGCGCACCTCTGGATTATATTCGTCACTTTTTTCATAACTTGTGGTCTAAGTATCGTAATGTGTCAACTATCGCACTTAAAAATAGGTGTCACTTTGTTGTCATTTCAAGATGTGATTATTATCCATGAGTCCTGTGTATCTTTTTGGATTGTATTAATGGTTTTATGTGTTCGATCCATGTTTGAGTCATTTTCATATGCAGTTCTCTCTTTTACTCTGTTGATCTCACACTTCGCCATTTTGGGAGATCTTCGTACTAGGTGATGAGCGCAGGTTATTCATGAGCCTCATGGGCATATATTTACTCCCATACTTATGCACTAAGTATTTTCTAAGGTCTTCTCCCTCTCATAGTGAATTTTTACTTCTTAAGGATAAGTCGTGTAGTTTTCTACCTCCCTCAATGAAAATCACATTCCATATGAACAAGCAACCACTATTGGAGAGAACTTTTCCCTCCCAAACAATGAAGCACACTTCCAAACAATGAAGTACACTTCACAAAATTGAAGTGTACTTTGAAACAATGAGGCGCACTCTGGAACAATGAAGCGCACTTTGGAACAACAAAGCATACTTCAAAACATTGAAGTGTACTTTAAAACAATGAGACGCACTCCAGAACAATGAAACACACTTTGGAACAATGAAGCCTTCCCTTAGAGCACATGGCACACTCACAAAGCACGAAGCCTTAAGGAGAATGGCACACTCACAAACCCTGAAGCCTTCAGGATTTTGTCACACTCATGAAGCCTGAATATTTTGAGCACATGTCACACTCTTGAAGCACGGATCATTCATCCTTCTCTTAAAAATCACATAGTGCAGTCATGAATCCTGAAGCCTTCATTTGAGCGCACTCCTTCGACTCCAAGAACTGTGCCCTCCTTGAGCGCATGAGTGCACTATGAACCAACGAATTTTTTCTCCTTCGTGCTTCGAATGTGCACCCTACACCCTCCTATTACCTATTGAGCACACAAGTGCACTGAAAATTCTTGAATCCTTATTGCTTCATCCCTTTAGTGTGCACCCTTGCATCCTCCTTAGCTTCCCTTGAGTGCATCAACGTGTCTTGAACCAATGAATGATCCCCTTCATGCTTCGTACATGTGCTATGTGCCCTCGAGTTCTCTATCTCACTTTCTTGAGTGCAAAAGTACACCTTGAATTTCTCTTCTGTGCCTCGAACTTTTACTTCCTTTAACATAGTAAAAATGAATAGTGGAGCCTTTAATCCACTAAGGAATTTGACTCAGGGAAAATTTTAAGGATTGAAATTTATCTTAAAGTTTAGAAACCTCGGTAGATCTTACTAGTCCCCAATATGAAAACTATAAAATATTTGGAGATATATTTAAAAAAAAAAAAAAAATCTAATTTAATATATAGTGTCTAATAAATTTAAGTGATCTTTAAGGTAAAATAATTTTATACTACAAAATTCAGGGGAATCATTTTTAGAAAAGATGGAAATCGACGAATATTTTTTTGGAAAAAACATGGAAAATTATCCCACTTGGGAATGTTATCCCCTAAAATTTTCCATGGTTTGATTGTTCCCTCCTAATCAAGCCTTCTTCTTTTAACCCTCTCACATACCTACCATAAGCATATCATTCCATGAGCTAGGAACTAACAGAATATATGTTTTTAAGACTGATTTTTCCTCATCATGAATGATTTTCATTGGCAAGAGTGCCTTCCTAGTAGGACAAGGTAATTCTCAAAGAATATTGAAAGGAGAAAGCATAAATAAATGCCTACGGAGAAGAAGAAAAAAGGAGAGCTATCTTGGAGACATATTGAAGCAAATCATGGACCAAGTCAGAAATAAGGCATTTCATGATGACTCAAATGATTTTGATATTGATCAAAGACCATTTGGAGGGTGAAGGAGAAGAACAAAGTGGATTCTTCATGAATATGAATCATAGATCATATCTATAATCAAGAATCCAAGATGAAGAAACAAGGAATACAACTTGGCATTACCACCTCATCATGAATTCCATGTGATCATTTTCAAGTTATAACTTGCACAAGTGTCATCATAATAGTCAATGTGTGTCCATGTGTCACACCACATCATCATGTGGAATGTAATGATGTATTCTCAAGAAAAGTATAAAATTTGATGTGTGGAAATCCAAGCATCATATGTGGAATATGGAAGGTCACTTAATCATATATGGACAAAATGTATTTATGAGAAGTCCAAAATTCACATAGGTAAGTCTAAAGTTCATAATAGAAGTCCAAGTGTCATGAGGATATGAAAGGACATTCCTCTTGTTATAAAGGAACCTCATAACTCAAGTAAAGGGATTTTGGAGGCTTAGGCTTTTTGGAGCTATTCTTGGCATCTCCACTTGGTAGAGGATAGAAAAATATTCTTGGAGAAGCAAGAAGCATCTTAATGTTCCATTACAGGAACTAATGCCTCACCATTGTAACTGTATACTTGGATCTTTCACCTAAATAAAATAAAATGAGCCAACACATTTTCAAGCATGTATCACAATTTTTTAGGACTATTCTTGGGATGTTTGTATGATATATGTTGTGTTCATATGTACTGGAGAAATTGAATTATTTAAGTTGGTACTTATATTGTTGAATGTGTGTTTTATTCACTTTATAATCGTTATGTGATTTTTTTGCTAATGCATATTTTTATGATCTCTTGTGTCTCTCTTAGGTTAGTACTATTACTTCTTTCAAGAGACTCACTTTTATACCTCACTCATGAAGTTATCCTTTTACACATTGCATTCAATGTTTCACAATGTCAACTTTCTTGCTTATTCAAGGTTTATGTATATAATCTCTTATGTTATCCATTGAAACCAAGACGAGCCTTTGTGTTATGGTGTCCTGGCCAATACCCTAGATGGGGCTCCTACTCCAAATGATGTGAGGTTTAATTGGTATTTCATATCAAAGAGACCCCCAATATGTTGTCGATATCCAACACCATCAAAATTATAGCTCTAGAAGGAGAGTGAGATGACAAGTTGTGCCAATTGATTCTCTTTTGAATATATCATATTAAATGGATATTTCCCAAATTATAATCCTGGGATGTTTTTCTAAGGAGATTTATTTTAACATCCTTGTAGAAATCATTCATGACTGGTCTCAATTCAAGTTTGATGGTGAGATTGAACTAACTTTCCTTGGACACTTCTTTCAATTTATGCATTTTTGTCTCTCTAATGGAATTCATTGTAAATATTTCATGGCCAGGTTTTTCACCTTCACATTTGAAGGTTGAGTCAAGAAATGGTGTCAGACATTACCTACTACTTCTATCCATTCATTTGAGCAACTTGTTAAGGAGCTTAAGAAATATTTAGATAGGTACGATTACCAAGATGCATGTGATAGGGTTGATTTTCTTTGAATGGAACCTAGTGAATATGTAGAGGATTTTCTTAATCTTTTTATTCACCTTTATGAATTTACCGAAGGAGTGGTTAACTCATATATCATTATGGAAAAATTTCAGAGTTTGATTATGCTTTTCTTGAAATATCTTGAATCTGAACCCCCAGATGATTCTCTCTCCCCAAATATTAAAAACCATGGGACACCTCAATCTTCCAAGGAGGAACCTACTATTCCTTTTGTTCCTTGTCCTCCTCATTTTCTAGTACGAATTTGGGTTCCCCTTGGTAATGATGTCAAATTTGGGAAATATGAAAATCAAATTTTTGATCTGTCCATTCAATCTCCATCCACTTCTTATTCGCCACTTCCTATTGAGGAAAACTTGGAATGATTCAGTAATTACATGGATCCCAAAGTGAAAGTTAACCCCTTCAGTTTTTCGAGATCATATTAATGTGCATAAGTCCAATATTGAATCTGATCCAAATGAAAACTTGATAGTCTTTGGGGATACTCTAAAATATCTACCACTTATGTTTCATGATTCCTTATTTCATAATCCACTTAATCAACCTACTTCAACTTTTAATAATGTTCAACCTATTGTTTCAAGCAATAATCAAGAACAAGGTAGTTGTATTTGACATGTATAGGAGAAAAGTGTTAAAGATATGTCTTATCTTTCCTTCCTCTTTCAATATGATAATATTTCCTTTCCAGTTGATTTCCAATCTTCTAACCTTGATAAGCTATCAAATTACCATGAACCTTGCATTCGAGTTGAGATATTAGATAACCATCACCATGACATCCCTATTTCCATTAACACATATGGTGGTGATCATTCAATTGTATCAGATGATATCTTCTATTCTGAGGGCTTGTATTTGCAAGAGATCTATTCAAAAAAAAAATCTCACATTTTACAATCTCCATTTGTGAATCAGGATGCTCTTTCAATCCAAAATGATCTTGAATCCTCTTTAATTCATACATCCTTGGATGAAAAATACGAAGTGGTATGTTGATATATTTTTTAATATTTGGAAGATCCTGGTCAATTTGAGTGTCATATTGGTATGATTATCTTTGACCATTATACTAATGACAATGATTTTGATCTGTTTTTATTTCAATTTCAATCTTATTTAATTACAATTGTTGCTCCTCTTCTTGATTCTTTCAATAAATCTTCATCTCTAGCACACTATTCATTGTACCCAGATGTGTTTGACAAGTTTGTCACACTAACATCCCCCTAAATCATTTCTATCTTTTTCCAAATGATTATGGTTGCAATCAAGTACAAGATGGTGTGATACTACAACTAGAGTATGAAAAGTTTGAATATATTATTCATGATCTATTCAAATGTAAATATTTCATAAGTTAGAAGGAATATGATCCAACCCAGAATTATCAAGGGATGTTTCCAATTGATGTATTTCAATTTTCTATCCATAAATAATCTGACGTGTTTAATATTAAATCTGATCAAACCAATGGCATTAGAAGTGTTTTCATTGATACATCTGTTGATAGTGGTGCATGTCTACTTGTTGATTTTTCCAAGCCATAAAGATTTGATGATCCACCATCATAAATTTTAGAGACCTGTCAGGAAGGTGAGGCACTTCAGCCCATGCTTATAGTTATGTCAGATTCTTGCAATCCTATTGAGATATTCGAACTAAGTTGGATCCATATTGTTACGCATAATTATTTCCTTAACATTCATCCACTAGTTATGAGTTCATTCTTAAAGGAATTATGATATTTTCAAGTGGATCTTCAAGATATAATTTTTTATCATATTAAAGGATATTTTTTGGTTATTTCCTTTTCATGTCAATCCCTTGAGTTAGACCGAGGGTTGAAGAGAACATATTTCACGAATCCTTACAATTTCAAGGCCTGTAATTTTGGTGATCGAGATAAAGGCCATTTTGGGTTGAAGGATATTTCTCTGGTAAACTCTTTTGAATATGATCATATTTTTATCTCTTTTGTGCACATAATGAAGAAAATAATATCTATGGCACATTTCCTCTTCTAGAGTGATTTTAGTTGCTTCAATGATTTCGCCGACCAAAATCATTGTTCATTTGAGGTTTCTGCGACTTGTGTTGTGTGTAGAATCTTCCAGATTTATTGCATCCATTTTTGTTAGAATCGACATTTCGAACCAATCCTCGGTGGTTCATCATCAGGATAGATCAATGATTGTGTTGGTATAATTATTGGGTTTTAATTGACACATATCCTTGAACTTCTGAAGTCTCATCTCTGTGGTAGACCAATTAGTTAACATACCACCAAGCCATTTTCTATTTACATAATGACATCGAGCTTCTGTAGTAGCTAATGCTACTAAATCAGTTGCTTGATATTTTGTACAGACTATCAGGAATTTTTTTCCTCTACCTGCTATATCAAACACCAAATCACAAGCTTCTGATAAAGAACGAGCAGTTTTAGCCAGATTAATAATATGAGTATCTTTACGCTTTTTAAAAATGTAAGGTGCCATCTTGGGGTTCCATTTCCTAGTTTTATGCCCTAAATGAACTCTTTCTTCCATCATCTCTTCCAAATCAATGTTCCAATATCTTTTTCTCATTCTCATTCGCTTTCCTCCCCAAAATAGCGAAATAAAATGTATCATAATATCTAATTATTCCAACGGAATCAATTACATCTTAAAGATTGTCTGTCTATCTAGTACGTGGTAGAAACGTTCTCACTCATAGAATATTTCATATTCTTCCTATTATAGAAGACATATTCATGAACATAAAAAGAAATATCTTTCTCAAGACTCTTTTAATGGCTGTTTTAATATATTGTGATAATTTTCTTGAATGGAAAAAAAAAGATACTTTGTCATGATGAAATAAAATATCCTTCACTTTGTTGCTAAATAGATTCCTATTCCCTATTCTTGGATCTATTCCGTTCCGTTTCCCTGAACGGTGAATATGTTGCCCAGTACCGGCAGGTATCATCCCCCCGAGAATAACATTTTCCTTCAAGCCTTTCAACCAATCGATACGACCTTGTAGAGAAGCTTTAGCTAAGACCCGAGCAGTTTCTTGGAAACTCGCTTCGGATATAAAACTTTGAGTATTCAGAGATGCCCTTGTTATTCCTAATAACATGGTTTGATAGTAGATTGTCTCTTCCAGAGCACGATCCATTCTCTGTGCTCGTGATAATCCAATGAGTTCCCCCGGTGAAAAAACATTAGCCGTTCCATCTTCCGAAATTAATACTTTCGATGTCATTTGGCGTACAATAATCTCTATATGCTTATCACCAATTCGTACCCCTTGGGATCGGTAAACTTTTTGAATCTGATTGACTAAATGAATCTGACTTTGTTCCATAGTTATCCTAGCGCTGATGAATAACCCCCAAAGACTTCCAATAAATCTTGTCATATCTCCGGTCCAATTTTCAAAACTTTCTTTCAGATTCATCGATATTGAATTATTCAAACGGGCTTCTGACAATTGTTCAACTTTAGGAAGACCTTGAATTATATCACTGGATTTTAACCTTTCATATATCAATGTTATCAATGCATCTCCTTTGTCAAGAATTTCTCCATAATGACCATGAACAGTCGCTTTTCGAGTAGCCAGATAGGGTTTAGCTGATCTAATGACTAAAGATTCCTCATCAACCGCTATGATTTGACCAGATTCGGGGAGTGGTTCATCCTCGGATATCCATACACTTTCAGGAATCAATTGTCCAAGACTAACTACTGGAAATGTTTTTTTTCAGAATTCGGATGAGGAAGAGCACCAATTTGGACCCAAGAGATTGGAAATGATGTTCCTGCACGGATCAAAATGATAAATTCTCATATTTTCGTCCATGAAATAATTGTGGAAAATTGAATGTTTCTTTGATAATACTTTTTTATTAGTTATAAACTGGGAGGATGGAAAACGACTGGTTATACTATGTAAATGACCCAAGAGACCTCAAAATTCAATGATTTTTCTCATAGGATCCTTTCTATTTGATTTATTTCCCATATCATAACATTTAGAATCATTGAATAGAACGATTCGAAAATAGTCGGATGGTGATAGAACCATAAAATATCCAATGTCTTCTTCCCCATTCGATAATGAACAAATAGTCCCTTGATGCTTACTAATTAATTGACTCGCCCCATTGGAAGAGAAAAGATTAGTGTGGTCCAAATTGTTATGGAACATCAAATTTGAACTTGCTTTATTGTCCCTTCTCCCCATGAAAAAAGGGGGGTATTTCATCAAGCTAATTTGAACCATATTGTTAATGATCTTATTTGTTCTTACTGAAATAAGAGAAACATAAGCCTCAGATTCTATAGAATCTATTTGTTCCCAATCAAATCCTAGACAAGTTCGAACCAATGGAATAATTGTATCACTCATTACTTGGATTCGTTCACCATCTTCATACAAAATGGAATTGCTAATTTGAATCTGCAAGTTGTCCCCTTCCCTCGATAAATCTAGGGAAAAGGGTGTTGTCATATTCGGCCCATCCGGTATTCCATGTTCTACGTTAGAATATCCAAAAATGGAATTTATCTGTAGAATACCACTTTTTGGTATTCTAAGAATCGCATCAGGACAAGGTATTATTCTTTTTCCCATTCTTTATCACACTGCAACGAGACGATGAATCGATTCATTTGCTTTTTCCCCTTCATATTGTAATTCTTAGGGGAAAAGGTGACATAAATAGAGTCTCGATGCTCGTTGGATATGGTCCGATCAGTTTCAGTTTCTGAATAACTGAAGATTTGTTCTTCCTTCCCATAGCAGTTGGAGTCACCTGATCCATGTTCCACTTGATCCACGTAAGAATCGGTATGTTTGGCAACAAAAGGTTGAACATCTACTTGATCCTGATACTTATGAAATGGAAAGGGTACTACACCGCATCCGTATATACCTCCCGATAATATCCATAGATAACCCGTCCTGAGTATAGAATGAACATTACCGTGTACATATTCAGGTGCATGACACACATTGGTACTCCAGTGCATTTCTCCTTCTAAGTCAGAATATATATTTTTGCGAACTTTTTCCTTGAAGGAAGATGTTCTAGCACGAACCTCGGCAATAATTTGTTCCGTTTCCACATATTGATCATTCTGAACCAAAAGCAAACTTTGTGGTGGAATGGTTAAGTTCTGTACTTGATTCTGACCATCAATAGTAATGGATAAGTTATTATGACATAGATAAGCAGGATGTCCATTACGTGTACGTGTGGGATAAACCAAATTCTCATTGAATTCAATATTTCCATTGAAAGGGGCTCGTATATGTTCTGCAATATCACCAGTAAATACCCCCCCGGTATGAAAAGTCCTTAGTGTTAGTTGAGTTCCTGGTTCCCCAATGGATTGGCCCGCAATAATACCTACCGCTTCTCCTAATTCAATCAAGTGACTGTGAGTAGTACTCCGACCATAACATAATTGACAAATCCGAGATATACTCTTGCAAGTAAAGGGGGTTCGTATATATATTGGTCGTGGTCGAAGGTTTCTTAATTGATTGGCAAGTCCAACTCCAATATCCTGATTGCGCGTGGCAATGCATCTCCTATTTATATATACATCGTCTGCTAGCACACGGCCAATCAGTATTTGTGTTCGTACAACAACTTCATTTATGTCCCTCTCTCGACCTCGAATGGGACTTACGAAAATACCTTGGACAGTGCCACAATCTGTTCTACGTACTACAATTTGTTGAAATACTTCAACAAGTCTACGTGTGAGGTATCCAGCATCTGCTGTTCGTACAGCAGTATCCACAACTCCTTTACGAGCCCCATAACAGGAAATAATATATTCCGTTAAAGAGAGCCCTTCGCGTAAATTCCTTCGAATGGGTAGATCGATGATTTGTCCTTGAGGATCCGACATTAATCCTCTCATACCTACTAATTGGTGAACCTGAGATGTACTTCCCCTAGCTCCTGAGAAAGACATCACATGTACTGGATTTAAGGGATCAGTCATGCTAAAATTCGTATTCATTTCTTTTCTCAAATATTCACTGGTAGCATACCATATCTCGATCGATAGACGTAATTTTTCCACTGCATGTAAATTCCCATAATGATTCTGTTTCTCCGAAACAGAACCTTGTTGCTCCGCATCTTGGACGAGCCATCCTTTGGAAGGCGATGTTAAAAGATCATCAATTCCTAATGAAATAGCTGTATCAGTAGCTTGTTTAAAACCTGAAGTTTTGAGTTGATCCAAGATATGTGATGTATATGTCATTCCGAAGTGATCTATTAATCTGCTAATAAGCTTTTTAATGGCAATTTTATCCATCACTTTATTATAAAAGGGAAAATTATCAAAGGGCAATCTAGTTTGTTTCTTTATAAGTAAAAATCTCCATATTTTCATGAGTAGGATTAAGTAATGGGTTCAAGCCGATTATTCGAAGGCTTCCTCGATCTCTATATCTGCACTAATGAAAAAATCATAAGATCAATAACATTAGATCCTGAGAGCTGGTAGTGATTTCTTTGGGTGTTCAAAATAGGCAAACCCTTGTATGGCTTCTTTCATTTCTCGATTGAAATGAGTAAGACCAACAGTTTTTCAAATGTATATATTAAGGATTTCCTCCATTCTACCTTTTCTTATTCGATAATGTTCATGGATTTCGTGGAAAGTACCCAAATATTCGTATTGAACTTCGATAGGGGCTTCTTGGTTTACTAAGGTAATGATACATAAATCCAATTCCCCCCACCGGAGCCATAAGGGGCTATATAATTCAATTTGTTTCTGTCGATAAGCTCTGAGCACATCATCATAACTATAAAAGGAAGGTTTCTTACAAGAAAATCTTTTCTTTTCCGAGTGATACGGATGGTACCTATTCCCGTAAATACCTTGACTATTTTCGACCGTTGATATATAAAGCCCAAGAAGCATATCCTGAGTTGGTATAGAAATAGGATCCCCGATAGCTGGAGACAAAATATTTGTCTCAGAAAACATGAGTAAACGAGCTTCTGCTCTAGCTTCCAGAGATAAAGGTACATTGGCAGCCATCTGATCTCCGTTAAAGTCTGCATTAAATCCTCCACAAACCAAAGGATGTAAACGAATGGCACGTCCTTCTACTAAAATAGGTTGAAACGCTTGTATTCCCAATTTGTGTAAGGTAGGTGCTCGATTCAATAATACGGGATGTCCTTGCATAACCTCTTGAAGTACTTCCCATACAATGGGTCCCTTATCTCGAATCATACTTTTAGCAGCTCTTAGGTTGGGAGCAATATGTCATCCAATGAGACTACGAATTACAAATGCTTGAAAAAGCTCTATTGCTATTTCTGAGGGTAATCCACATTGGTACAATGATAGAAAGGGACCCACCACAATAACGGAACGACCTGAATAATCAACTCGTTTGCCTAGTAAATTTTCACGAAATCTTCCCTCTTTGCCTTCGATCACATCTGGAAACGATTTATAAGGCCTATCATGACTGTCTCTCATTGGTTGTCCGCAGATACCATTATCAAGAAGTGCATCTACGGCTTCCTGGATCAATTTTTTTTGACAAATAACAAATGACTCAGATCCACTTCTTGCTAATAAATTTGTAAGAGTATTATTCCGATTGATAACTCTTCGATAAATTTCATTTAGATCTGACGAGGTAATAAGTCCACCTTCACCTAATTGAACGATTGGCCTCGGTTCGGGAGGAAGAACTGGTAATAGGCATAAGACCATCCATTTTGGTTCTATATTTGTTCGTAGAAAATGTTTAGCCAATTTAATGCGTCCAACCAGAAAATCCTTTCTTCTTCGAATTTTTTCATCCTCCCATCTATCCACAGTGGATTCTTGGTTCTCCTCCAATCTATTCCATTTCAATTCCACCAAGTTCTTCCATTCCATATGTGAACGATATATAATCATTTGCAGATCCAGACCCGTTAGTTGTTCCCCGATAGCATCTCCCCCAGTAGCTATTTCTCTCTCTTTAAATGTTCCAGAACCCCGAGCAAAGAGGTAATGAGGACGAGCAGAGAGGTAATGAGGAATAATATCTTTCCATGATTGAATCTCATAATTGAATGTACCCCGTGATCTCAATAAAGTTGGTTTTTTAGCTATGGGCCTAGCAAGAAAAAGATTTGGATAGGTTATTCTAAGATTCCCCCCCCCCCCCAGGATCGGACGTGAAAGTTTCCTCTCATCTGGCTCAAGTAACTATAAAAGAAAGATGAAAAAAACTCTTTTTCACTCTGAAGAGAGATCGCTACTCTCTGCTCAAGTTCCAAGTGAAATTGAGTATTCCTTTATGTTATGATTCTACAACATAGATATGGAATTATTGAGCACTCTCCTCCCTTCCGAACAATAATTTTCTTCTTGAAAGACCTTCAATTAGGGATTTACTTGTCTTTATCTCGTTCCATTTGATCCTTTAGGTTCCTTCTTGCTTTGCTTTACTTCGATGGTTACAATACTATTGATCGAAGCATATGTGCGACGAATAGACTCCTATAGCCATATCTTCAGTCTGGAATACCTCTATTCAGGGATAACCCAAATAAAAGAGAAGAGAATGACTTTCAAATTCCATTATCTGAAAGAAGTGTTTTCACAAAGTTCAATTAGCAATTTGATACAGAATATCTAAACCCTGGACTAATTCCTCTTTCCCAACATCTTGAAAAGATGCTTATAATTCTAAGCTTCATGCTACTCCTCCGGAGGGGCATGTCAGAGCTAAAGGCATCCCAATGAGATTGAATAGGATGACAGTTCCTGATTACGGATCTGTATGATCGGAACTTTTGATCAAGTCACACATCGCAATATACTGGACCTTCTAATTCTTTCCGAGTTTTAGCTAATAGATTCGCAATATAACTGGGAAGGCGTTTCAAATACCATACATGAACCACCGGACATTCTAGTTTAATGTATCCCATTTGATATCTTCGATTTTGAGAATCAACGAATTCAACTCCACATTGTGTGCAAAATTTTGAGTCTATCTTCTCATTTCCGATCCCTGGAGAATTTCCACAAGCACAAACTCTACTTTTGATAGGTCCAAAGATTATTTCACAAAATGATCCATCTCTTTCTGGTTTATTAGTTTCATAATGTAGAGTATAAGGTTTAGTCACCTGTCCAACTATCTCGCCATTAGGTAAAAAATTTTCGGACCAAGCACAAATCTGTTCGGGAGAAGCTAATCCAATTTGAAGTTGTTGATGTTTATTCTGTTCAATCATAAAAGATCTCAATTTATTGTGATCAAAATTCCTCTCTATCTATTTGAAAGTCTTTCTCAGATATAATAGCATGATTCAATTCTAGAGCAATCGGAAAGATTCTGGAGTAGTGTCAGGTTTAGGTATTGGCCCTCTAGTGATAATGGCACCAAGTACTTCATTATGAGTTCTAATATGGTCAGATTTGAGAGTAAGCATCTCTTGTAAAATATAAGCAACACCAAAACCTTCTAGAGCCCAAACTTCCATTTCTCCTATTCGTTGCCCCCCTCGTTTGGATTTTCCTCTAAGAGGTTGTTGTGTAACCCGTGCATAAGGTCCACTCGAACATGCATGTATTTTCTCATCAACTTGATGACTCAATTTTGACATATAAGCTTTTCCTATTGTAACAGGTTGTTCAAAAATAGCTCCTGTTCTTCCATCAATTAATCTATGCTTTCCAAGATGACATGGTTTGAATACCCGTGGATTAGCTGTTTTCTCACTAGCTTTATAA
Organism: Pinus albicaulis; assembly: GCA_034641835.2. Lineage (NCBI taxonomy): Eukaryota > Viridiplantae > Streptophyta > Pinopsida > Pinales > Pinaceae > Pinus > Pinus albicaulis. The sequence continues at coordinate 934,331,815 of CM076578.1, read as the reverse complement.
AGTTCAGGAAACACTAGTTTTCACGAAGCTTCTCGCTCGTATTTTTCGTCAAAAGGTGTTATTCTATAATGTTTGTTCATCAGGTTTCCTGCTAAACTGGGAAAACATTCAAAGATCTGTCCTACATTCATTCGTGAAGGTACCCCTAATGGATTCAATACCACATCAACTGGTATTCCATTTTGCAAATAGGGCATATCTTGTCTCGGCAAAATTATTGAAATAATACCTTTATTGCCATGCCTTCCAGCTACTTTATCACCCACTTGTATCTTACGTTTTTTTGATATATATACGTGGACTGTTTCCGCATTATCACCGGAATCATCTACTCTATTGATCCATCTCACGTCAATAACTCGACCCTTTACACCTATAGGTGCTCTGAGACAAATTTCTCTCACAGTCGATACCTCAATACCAAATATGGTTTGTAATAATCTTCCTTCTAGGGTACATAATGATTCTTCTGTTGTTTGAGGCATTAATTTACCTACCAAAACATCACCTGTTTCTATCCAAGATCCTAGCATTACAAGACCATTTTCGTCCAAATGACGAAGTGAATGAGCATCTAAATGAGGTATTTCTCTAGTGATTCTTTCAGGACCCTGGCTCGTCATACAGATTTCAATCCCGTATCTTACGATATGGAAAGAGGTATAAATATCTTCGTATACCAGACGTTCACTAATTAGTATTGCGTCTTCGAAATTGTATCCTTCCCATGGCATATAAGCTACTAAAACGTTTTTTCCCAAAGAGAGTTCTCCCCTACCGTAGTTGCACCATCCGCCAGAATTTGTCCCTTCTTTACACATTCCCCTTGACGAACTTGAGGTTTTTGATGCGTACAAGTATTTGTATTAGAACGTTGATATATAACCGATTCTGTTCGTACAGTGTCTCCATTAATCGATGAAGTTATATTTACAGCATCGATATACTCGATCCTTCCCTCTTGTGTAGCTATAGCTACACTTCCTGAATCTAGAGCTGCTTGACCTTCCAACCCAGTTCCGGCAATGCACTTCTCGAGTCGAAAAAGTGGAACTACTTGACGCTGCATATTAGAACCCATTAGAGCGCGATTAGCATCATTATGTTCGAGAAAAGGAATAAGGGAAAATCCAACAGAAAAATATTGGAAAGGAAAAATACTTCTAAAATGGATTTGTTCCCATGCAATAACTATAAATTATTGTCGGTATCGAGCTGGAGTAATTTTTTCCTCTTGAATTCCTTGATTTAACGCCAAAGAATTTCCCGTAGCTATCCGATAGTATTCATCCTCATCTTCTCCTGGTAATAGATAAACCATATGTTCTTCTCTCGATCTCTCGGAAATCTTATAGAATGGACTTTGTAAAGAACCACAATCACCAATCTTTGCATGAATAGATAATGATGAAACAAGTCCAGCATTCATTCCTTCGGACGTATCGATTGGACAAATACGCCCATAATAACTGGGATGAATATCCCGTGTCCGAAAACTAGCAGTTCGCCCTGTTAAGCCCCCAGGGCCTAAATGGCTCAATTTTCGCCCATGAGCTATTTCCGTCAATGGATTAGTTTGATCCAAAAATTGGGATAAGGGGTGTGAACCAAAAAAATCTTGAAAAGTGTTTTTGAATAGAGTTGAAGTGACCAAGTTTTGAGGAGTTGATCTACGCTTGGTTGCTCCGTGTATAGTTCTTCGAACCGTATCTTCTAAATGACCTAGAGTTAATCTAAATTGATTCTGTAATAAATCTGCTACAGAACGAATACGTCGATTTCTGAGGTGATCTATATCATCGAGTGTACCCATTCCAAATTTCACCCCAATAAGGTAATCCACAGCAGCCTATACATCTTGTGGTAATGAAAAAATCTCGTTCTCAGGTATATCAAGGTTCAGTTTTTGGTTCAGATTTCGTCGACCAATCTTTCCCAATTCACATCTTTGTCGGAAAAAATTTTCTTGCAATTCTTTACATAGAGACTCGGAAAATACCAAATCGCCACTTACACAGTAGAGTTTTTTGTAAAACTCCAGAATGGCTTTTTCCCTCGACCAGAGATAGTCCTCCCGCTCCCACCTCTCCTTTTTCTTCAATAAAAATAAAAATCTTTTGGGATAGTGAGTATTGTCCAGAATCTCTTCGAGATTTAAACCCATAGCTGATAATAGAACTGGAATAGATATTTTTCGTTTTCTGCTTACACGAGCCCATATCCTTTCTCCTACATCGATCTCTAATTTCGATCTTCTTCCCCAATCTGAAATCAAAGTGCCAGTATATATATAATTTATTCTATTATGGTCTAATTCTGAACGGTAATAAATACCAAGACTTATTAATATTTGATTCACCACGATTCTGTAAATCCCATTTACTACAAATGTTCCATGGGAATTCATTAAAGGAATATTTCCGAGAAATACAGTTTGTTTCTGTATCTTTCTACTATTCCTCCGAATCGATCTTGCTGGTACATATAATTTAGAGTAATATGTAAGGGACTGATATACATCATCTCTCTCTTTGATGAAAGGTTCTGCTAATTCATATTCATTACCAAAAAGACTGAATTCAATTTCTTTATCTGTATCCTCAATTTTTGGAAAATTATGAAGTTCTTCCATCAAGCCCTGATCGATAAAACGACAAAATCCTTCAAATTGTATCTTACCAAATTCAGGGATTGTAAACGCTCCCTCATTTTCATCTAATCGCATTGGAAGTTTCCCATCTGTAGAAAAATCTATTTAATTATTCCCGATTGATCTATATGGATCAATCCGACAAAAAAGATTCTGATGTATATTAAGTGTTCACTATATCCCATGAAATTCTACCCGTATCCAGATATACTTCCAATTAGAAAAAAAAAGGATAAGGAAGAGGTACTTTGATACTTTCATCCAACCACGTGAAATGGAGCTATGAACAAATGAATCAAACCATTCTTAAATGTGAATATTACTTAGAAAAATTCATAATGAAAATAGCCAGATCGAAAGACGGATAAGAAATTAGATTCATTTCCTTTATGGTTGACTTTAGCATACATCTCATACTATACTTAAAGGACGGACGAATGAATTGAAAGGAAAAATGATTCGACCTGTCCATGGGATTCCCATATCTCGGCGACATAGCCAAGCGGTAAGGCAGAGGATTGCAAATCCTCCATCCCCAGTTTGAATCCGGGTGTCGCCTTGTTAAGGTAAGTAAATGGAAGGAAAAGTCTTTATTTCCATTACAGAACCTCTGGAGACATATTGGTACATATTACCAATATAGATAGTGAGTTACGTACATTTGATCCCAATTCCGTCTAAATGTACGCCCCTCGAGTTAGTTATAGTAATTCGTTGGTCAATGAACAAATGGATTTATTGATCTCTCATATCAGCTCGAACGTTAGTTCAGTAACGTTCAGAATGCAAAGGTGGACCATTAATTTCCATTTTAACTTTGCACTATGGTTAATAGTTCCCTTATCATCTCGATGATGAAATCATTATTTTTTAGAGAACATGATCCGTATGGATATAGTTGGTATAACTTGGGTTGCTTTAATGGTAGTTTTTACATTTTCCCTTTCACTCGTAGTATGGGGGAGAAGTGGGCTATAATGGTAATGCTTAAGAATCAATTATTGCGTCATGCATGATAATATATTCTGTTTCATAAGGATCCAATAATATTGAATCTTCGTTCCAAATTGAAAAACTCTCCATGGAATTATTTCCTCTTTATCCCCGTAAGGGATGTGCGTAATCCCTTATTATTATCATTTTCCTATTCCTATTCCTATGAAAAATCTGATCTGATTTTCTCTAACAAGTTTTCATTCAATGGTTATTTTCTATAATGAGTCCAGAATCTAGTTTCTTCCACTGAAGAACGATCTCTCTTCTCTTTCTTAGTAGGAATAGAAAGAGTCCCTATTTTATTGGATGGTTCCGAATTGATCGGATCTGATATGAATTTCGTTCTCGGGAAAATATGGGAAACAAGTCATAGATTCCTTTGTTTTTTCTTATACCATTTCAAGTTCCATATCTAATATGTGCTAGAAAACAATGTTCGTATCGGAAAAATATGTTCAACTTTTATCCTAAAGAATCTGCAAGTACGTTCAGAATTACGACTATCTGCATGGGGTCTATTTTTCCAGGAGCAGAAAGAAGGTGATCAGCTTTGCGATTTTATGGTACGAGGTCCTTCATCCCACATTTACCATATATGGATAAGTACCATTAAGATCTATTTATCCATATATGGGTGTAGAAGAAGAAATAGTACAAAAGAAAAGGTCAGATATTCTTTTCCTCCGTACTACTTTTTTCTTTTCAAAAGAAATTCAAAAGAAATCCCTACCCTGTATTGTTGTAATATTATAGATCTCATAACCTATTTTATACTTATGATTTGGATCATAAAGATCTATCAAGTGATCAGAAATCACTTTATTTTCATCAAAATCAATTGCTTCCACTGCTTGCACTGGCCGTTTTGACGTAAGGGATAAGTAGAAAAGCAGTAGGAATTGCAAGGAACATTAGAACAGTAATAAATCATAGGTTATTTACTTCCATGATCTCCTGATTTTAACTTTGTTCCAAAATAGCTCGAGATTTTATCTCATAGATATGAATGAATCTTTCAAGATCCATGAAACAGATGTATTTTATCTATGGAATCGGTTCGAGTAACGGAATCTAACTAATGGATTGAATGAATTCTCCGATGGAAATAGTATAACCTAATAGGATTACTTTTGATAAGACTATTAGTAAAAACTTACGTGCATCAGAAAACGTTCCGATCAACACATGTCTTTATCATTTCGAAAGAAATAATAGGATTCGTACGAATAAGAACCTTCTGCTACTCCAAAAACGTTCGTCAGACATGAGAGATATTTTTCTTGGATCTCCACGATTTAGATGGAATCATGAATCTATCTCGCTCCGGTGATGATATAGAAGTATCCCATATCGAATTTATCTAGAGGCCCACCCATGACCCTGGAATGATAAGGACTAGTCCGTCCAGATCCTGACATGATCATTCTTGGAAATACAATAGAGTGTCTAGAAATCCACTGGCTATCGATCATGAAAAATAAGTATTAGCATGGAATACTCACAATATTCCTGGGGAATAACAGAAGTAAGATCTCCTAAAAATCATTGGGAATTATCTATAGGGATATCTGTGGGATTATGACTTAGGAGGACTACCTCTGTGTCACCCTAAAATCTATGGATCTTCCTATGTTTTTGATAGAGAAATTTTATTCTTCGGGGAGGGAAGAATATTTATTGCAGATTCAATATGATGATTAGATTTTATCCTCGAAAGAAGGGTCTTTCTTTTTCCAAACTGAATTGTTGATCTGGTGAAGGTATCTAATGGATAGATATACTAGATATACTAAAGATCTAGATAGCTATCCATTAGATAGCTTCATTTTCTTTTTCACTCTTCTACGGGGATTAAGAGCTTAATTTATTAACTTATTGGATCGGGACTGACGGGGCTCGAACCCGCAACTTCCGTCTTGACAGGGCGGTACTCTAACCAATTGAACTACAATCCCAATACACTACATACAGTTCACCTACTATTGGATCATATTTATTCTATGATAGGTGCTAGATAGATCGTATAGATTATGCGAGTGCTAGGTCGATGAAATATCTTATCCTTCTCTTTCATTTTTGAAATGTATCCATTCATTTCATTTGGAATTGGGCATCTACGATATGGACAGATATCGATGTCGGGGTTCAATAACCAATTATCTTTTCATTCATGATTGGCATGAAGATAACCATACCAATAGATTGGTATTGATGATATTGGTTGGGTCGAGCTGGATTTGAACCAGCGTAGGCATATTGCCAACGGATTTACAGTCCGTCCTCATTAACCACTCGGGCATCGACCCAGGAACAATAAAGTAATTGAAAGTATTTAGGTTAAAGATACCTAACGAATGGATCATGGTACCCCTAGGGGAAGTTGAATCCCCGTTGCCTCCTTGAAAGAGAGATGTCCTGGGCCACTAGACGATAGGGGCCACCAATCCAATCTTTATAATATGAAAGTGGTCAGGAGGTTGTCAATAGTATGACCAGAATTCTGGGTTTCCTCAATTTTTTTTTTCAATAAACTTGCCTATCGAGAAGTAGTCTCTCCATAAATTACTTATTGCAACTAACAACTATTTTTTTTTTCTGAATCTCTATTTGTTATCCATCGGCCCAGTTCCCAGAAAAACCTTTCTGGATTCAAATTATACAGAATGTTTCATGCTGTATAATTTGAATCATTTTAATAGTGAATGGAGCTTATCATTCTCTGATCAAAGTTATACGGAAAAGACTAAAAAAAAAAAAGAGAAATGGGTTGGTTGGACAAAAGATCGATCTGTATGTTACAATCAGATCGTTGCGGGTATAGTTTAGTGGTAAAAGTGTGATTCGTTACATTATCAACTCGAATAATAGAAGGATCTTTTACATGGATCAAAGATCCATCTAAAGCTCTATTTCCGGATAGGTTCAAACCCTCCCCTATGAATACCATCCAGAGTTAATATGTTACACAACTTCATATACTTTACGTTTCCATATTAGAGTATAGTGCTTCACTTCTTTCCATTAAAACAAATGCTCGTTGGTGTTACAAAAGTGCCTTTCCGAGCCCCTAGAGATGAAGATGCAACTTGGGTCGACTTATGCAACCGACTTTATCGAGAGAGATTACCTTTTTTGGCTCAGGATATAAATCATGAGATTGCAAATCAACTCATGGGTCTCATGGTATATTTGAGTGCAGAAGATGCAAATAAAGATATTTTCTCATTTATCAACTGTCCCGGCAGATCAGTAATACCAGGGGTAGGTCTTTTCGATATGATGCAAGTAATAGTACCAAATGTACATACAATATGCATGGGGGTAGCTGCTTCAATGGGATATTTCATCCTAATCGAGGGAGAAATTACTAAAAGTATGGCATTACCACATGCTAGGGTTATGATCCACCAACCTGCTAGTTCCTATTATGACGGACCAGCCACATAGTTTCATAATGAAGCGAAACACATAACGATGCTTCGCAATTACATAACCAAATGTTATATAGAAACTATGGACAACCCCGAAGAGGTCATTCAACGGGATTTGGACAGAGATGTTTTTATGTCAGCAACAGAAGCCCGAGCTTATGGCATTGTTGATACCGTAGCGGAAGGTTGATCTTATAGCGGAAGATCCTCTTTTGAATTTATTTTTATAATGAATTGTAAACTGTGATCTCTTTGTTCCTTTTCAAAAAAAAAAAAGGAAAGAAAAAAAAAGGGGGGGGGGCTAAAGTTATTAATTTCATAATAACCTGATATGGTATGGTTAGGATCAATCCGAACCAGTTGATTCTACATACAATAAAGCTAGAATGCCCACTATTCAACAACTTATTAGAAATTCAAGACAACCAATAGAGAATAGAAAAAAATCTACTGCTCTTCGAGGATGTCCTCAGCGTAGAGGAGTATGTGCTAGGGTGTATGTGCGACTCATTTAGATCATAAACTGAGACAGACTGGGAAATTTTTACAACGAAATAACATAAGAATTTTCCTGCTGTAATCAAGTACAGCTCCATCATCTAACCTTACCAGGGATGAAATTTATGGTTTCCATTGGTGCAAATCCAATCACCTTGATGTGGGATGAAAAGCAATTCCTCATTGGTAGCGAATGGTCATCAATCCATTGAGCGGGTAAATCATGCAAATTGAAGAAGCATAAATTTTATGCTCATATTACCGCGAGAACGGAACAACAGGGTCAGCTACCTGGCCAACCCCAGAATTACATGTCGTTACTGTATTAATAGATCTTGTAATGAGAGTATTTATTACTTAATGATTCAAGAGTAGAGCTGGAGATGGTAAACCATACAAGTTACCGATAACATACTCATATCCTATTTTTGGAAATAAATAAAAGGCTCCGGCGTATAGAGAGGACCTTACCGTTGGAGAAAGAACCATAGAAACGATGAAACCCATGATTTTTTCTCATTCTCAGTGCAAGGTCCCAGCCCTTGCCTACCAGGAAGATGCCTATCCAAAGGGAATTATGGTTGGGAAGGTTGCAGTAGCAAAAGCCATTGGAACTTTTATTTTCTAAATAAGAAGAATCAGTGTTATTCTCAATGAACCAAACAAATGACTAACCAAGAAAAAGATTAGCGATTCAAACTTCAATGACCAGAGTGAAACGTGGATACATAGCCCGAAAACGTCGGAAAAAAATTCTTGCATTTGTATCAGGCTCTCGAGGGGCCCATTCAAAACTTTTTCGAACTGCTAACCAACGGAAAGCTAGAGCCTTAGTTTCCGTCCACCGAGATAGAGGTAAAAGCAAGAGAGATCTTCGTCGTTTGTGGATTACTCGGATCAATGCAGCAGCCCGTGCCAATGGGGTTTCTTATAACAGATTCATCCAATATTTGTACAAGAGGCAGTTGCTTCCAAATCGTAAAACACTTGCACAAATAGTTGTATTAGATAGTAATTGTTTTTCTACCATCTTGAAGAACTTATCGTATGATGAAATAAATAGGTAAAGATGGAATGGATAGAACAGATTATCCCAGAGAATTCCCTCTGGGAAGGTCGAAACATTGAAAAAATTTTCAATATTGGATTGGAAATGAATGAAAAGAATTCAATCCAATTATTTTCCAAAAATGAAATCCTGTCGACTTTTTCAACAATAGACTCAATATCTGCATCTTTATCAAACAGATATCCCAGCTCCGATTTGATTAAGGAGTAGGCTTATTTCCATGGATTCAATTAGTTTTCATTATAAATAAAAGGTAACAAGGATAGAATACGAGCTCGTTTAATAGCGTTAGTCATTAGACGTTGTTGTTTTGAAGTTAATCTATTCACTCGGCTGGATAATATTTTTCCTTGCTCACTAATAAATCGACTAATTAGGCTCATATTTTTATAATCGATCCGATCTCCCGACCTAATTGGTGACAAATGTCTACGAATTGGTTTCAAATTTCTACGAATTGGTTTCAAATGTCTACGAAAAGATCGCTTGGGTTTATCCATAGTTTGTTTCATGAACCTTTTGAAAATATTGTTCCATTAAATATCTTGTGGAAATACCATTTCTTTTTATATCTGTGATCTATTCCTATCCCTGGGTAGGAGTAGTACGTTTAATCAATCTCTTTTTTTTATCTCTCCATGAATGGTATGATTGTAACAATAGGGACAAAATTTATTTGATTCCAATCGAATAGGTGTATTGCGTCGATTTTTCCGAGTCGTATATCTAGAAATCCCCGGGAATCTTTTATAAACACTATCTTGGGTACAACTAGTGCACTCCAAAGTAATTGTTACTCTTATATCTCCGCTCTTGGCCATAAACTTACTCTGAATATTGGGTCTACTTTGCTTTTCGACCTGAAAAAGAAAAAGGGAAAAAGGAATAGAAGTTGATAGCCGGAGATCCTACGTTGAAACATTTGAAAGTAAAAAAATGATTGATCAGGAGTTTTCAGTTGTACTTACAAAAGTAAATGTGGAAAGAATATTTAGATCGATATTTCTACTTGAATTTTACCCCCTTCACCCCTAAACTTATATCTTTTTTGGGCTGAATGCACTAATTTATCCAAGAGGGAGGAGAAGTCAATCTAGCACAAGCTTTTTTCCCTTGGCTTTAAGGGGAGGAAAAAAATTCAAAAGAGGGAAAAGTCAAAGTCAGAGCATCTGGAAAAAAATGATTGATTTCTATCAATAGGCCGGCTAAAAAGATGCAACATAAAATAGCTAACACAGGCGCTGTGGAAAGATAGGTCTTTAGATCTTGCATTGTAAATTCTCCTTATTGATCATAATGTGTAAGTGATTCGATCGTATCAATAGTTATGAATCCGAGGAAAAACTCGGAACTAATTAATATATGGATAATGTGATCAGGGTTGTGGTCCTATTTATAGAACAGGAAAAAGATGTTTCATCACCATAATGAATAGTGATATTCTAGATAATAGACCCTACATGCATGTATAAAGCCTTTTCACTCACGAAAACGAAGAGAAATGAAGGTGGGAAAATGTGGGAAACAGATTTCGAATTCTATAAAATAAAATTGTCTAATGATTAGCAGGGATGTAGCGCAGCTTGGTAGCATGTTTGTTTTGGGTACAAAATGTCGCAGGTTCAAATCCTGTCATCCCTACCTTTCCCTTCTTTTCTATGGAAAGAAAGGAACGAAAGACCATTTTATATTGATTCGACGGGAACATAAAATAATTGAATCATATCAGATGCGAAAGTATTTGACTCTAAGAGCATAAACAAAAGGTATTTTCCTTTATCTACGAATATGAAAGAAAGCGCTCTTAGTTTAGTTCGGTAGAACGTAGGTCTCCAAAACCTGATGCCGTAGGTTCAAATCCTACAGAGCGTGATTCTGTTCCTATCAAGTCCAACCCTCTAAATTATCGAGAATTCATTCCAACTGGAATGAGCAATGGAATCTGACCTCCCAGGAAAAGTAGGAGGCCAATGAAATTGGAGGATATTCTAGGATCAAATATCCAATTGATCACCACGTCGGTATTGTGAATATGCAGTTACGAATAATCTGGCCAAAGTTATAGGAATTAGACCTAACACAATTCCGGATGGAAAAGCCTCAATCATTTCGATTCTACGGAATAAGTAGGGATAATAGCTATACTGGATAGTACCCTGAATTTTCTATGAATCTCAATGATCAAAAATTGATATAGAGAGAATAAACGAAATTATTGAAATTGAAATAGTGAACTGAGAGGGTTTCTCCTTCCTTCATTTTGAATAATGTGTATCTTGCTCGAACTAATGAATAGGACTAGGGTGAAAATGATAGAAGCCAATAAGTAACCGAAATAACTAATTATAGTTATAGTAGGCGTGGAAGGACTGAATGAAATATGGTTTATACATATCTTCATGAGACAATTACCTAAATTTTTATTTTCGTAACCTCGAGATCAAAATACAAAAGATCAATTGTCCCGATTCATACCAATTTAGGATCCTATACTATAGGATATGTATGAATGAACATGGATGAGAGGAGATCTATGGTAGAAATCTCTTCATTATCCTAGAAATCCTCACATTCATCGAGCAACTAATGAATAGCACCCGCGAATCCCTTCACAAATTGTCGAATGTAAGCTTCTTATAGGGTTAATGAATTCTCAATCAGCACGATTGGATCACCTGGCATTATCTTTTTACCAGTAGCTATCAGCGACTGGACCGGAAGAAACCTATCTACATATATAGCCAAAGTTTTATGAATTTCACGTTTAGGTGGAAGAATATGAATATCCAGTTTGTCCTTTCATTTATAGATCTTATTGATCCAATCATTCGACCCTCTAGACGGATTAGGTTTTTTCAATATTCATTCTTAGAGCTACTAGAACCCGATATTGCAGAAATTACACCTATTGCAAGGAGTAACTCGTAATTTCACATAGCTAAAATTGACTAGGTTCTATTGCACTATCCACTTGGTTTTAGCTAATGAGTAACGCCTACTTGTTAATACAAGGTACTATATAATAAGTCTACGACATAACTCCATCTGCGCTGGATACTATTGGAAAAGCAACATATATCTGCGTAGCACCAATGATCCCCGTGCAATCTGAATTACTGAGGTCATATACACGGGCATAATTTCATGTCGGAATGAAAAAGGAAGAAGTAAAAGTATCATATTCTGGATGAGTTGTGCGGCACTCATCCTCTTTTTCAGTTCTAAAACCACCTGTATGTAGAAGCTAATTCCAATCGAAAATTTTCACGGTCTATGTAATTGTTACAACATCAATTGAGGGGGTTCCTTACGCCCAAACCTAGGAATGCAATATTCTCTTATTTCTGTTGGGATTCAGTCACCCAAACAGAGATAGAATAACTGCTGGAAGGAACAGAATCATTCTCCTTTTGATACTCATCAAAATTGTATTGCTGTGTCAGAAGAAAGCTAGCTATACTGGTCCAGTTATAAACTTCAAAGATACCCTTGGTATAACATTGACAATCAAACAAGTATTGGAGAAGATATCAATAGTTTTCCATTTCCTGATCTCTATCTTTCATGGGATCAATTCCCCCTTGACTGACTTTACAATAATATTTGGAGCTGAGCATGTCTGGGAATACGGGAGAACGCTCCTTTGCTGACATTATTACTAGTATTAGATATTGGGTCATCCATAGAATTACCATACCTTCTCTATTCATTGCAGGTTGTTTATTTGTCAGCACGGGTTTGGCTTATGATGTGTTCGAGAGCCCCTTGCCAAATGAGTATTTCATAGAAATTTGACAAGAGGTTCCATTAGTAACTGGCCGTTTCTATCCGTTAGAGCAACTCGATGAATTTACTAGATCTTTTTAGGAGGCACTAATGACTTTAGATAGAACTTTTCCAATTTTACAGTTAAATGGTTGGCCGTTCACGGGCTAGCTGTCCCTACAGTTTTTTTCTTGGGATCAATATCGGCAATGCAGTTCATCCAACGATAAACTCTATACTAAAGGAAGAGGAATTATGTAGATATGAAACCATCGAACCCGACGAACCCGAACGACCAAAATGTTGAATTGAATCGTACCAATCTCTACTGGGGGTTGCTACTAATTTTTGTACTTTCTGTTCCATTCTCCAATTATTTTTTCAATTAGGAAAAATGAGAATATTATCACTCCATTCGAAGAGATCCGATACGCATAATTATCTATGTAGAGATCCAATACGCATAATTATCTATGCTATGACTGTTTATGTCTCAAGTATGCCCACTTAATAAAATGTGAAAGGGAGTAAGATAAATGGCCGATACCACTGGAAGGATCCCTCTTTGGTTGATAGGTACTGTAACTGGTATTATTGTGATTGGTCTACTGGGTATCTTTTTCTATGGTTCATATTCCATATTAGGGTCATCCCTATAGTAGGGGAAATGCACTTACTATGGGAAATAGTATACATGCGAAAGTGAAAAATCGATAAGGCCTTACCCTTCTTTGAAGGGTAAGGCTTTATCGAAATCTCTTTTTGAGATTCTTTCTATATTAATATGAATTAGAAGATAAGATTCATACAAATACAATTACTCTTTCATTTACTTCATTCAATGTCTTTCAGTCAACTGATGAGTCAATCTATTCTTCCGCTATATGATTGGAAAAAAAAATTTGATCGATCCAATTTCAATCTCTGTCGAAGGAACCACAGAAAAACGGAGAATATTAAGTACTAAATATTTTCTCATTTCTATGATGGGAGATTATGCAAATTTTTTGTAAAAACCCGAACTATGAGAATATAAATGTGCAGATATAATATTTTCTTCTCTTATTTTGGCTTACAAAATAAAAGAGGAGGAAAAACACCTTTTATTCATTTTATCTCATTAGGAACAAACCCTATCAAAATTTTTATAGGGTTTTTTTTTTTTTCATGAGTGATATTGCCCCTTACTTGTCTCCTCTTCCTTCTTTAGGAATTTTAAGCTTCCTCAGTTCAGTATAACATACAAAATAATCTTCAATTTACGAAGGAATTGACGAATAGGACAGGATCGGAAACCCAATTAGTTCCTCTTATCCCAAGGAAAACGAGACAATTTATTCGAATCTTTTCGATGAAGAATAATAGATAAAGAATGGGATCAGAGAAAATAGGAATCTTCTCCAAGATTGCTTAGTTATTCTCCTCATCTCTCCTCCCTGCGATCTATCTCTATTTTACGGATAAGAAAGGAAGGGAATGGCATGTATATAGTACACGATATAGCATATGGGGATCGTTCAACAAGTTGATCTGTCCAGTGCTTATGTATCCCTATTTCAAATTTAGATATATCTACATGAACATTTTATCAAGAATATATAAGGGAGAAGAAGGAGAAAAGGCTCTCCATCTTCGAAGGGGTATTCATTTTTGAATCAATCAGTAAACTTCATGTTCAAAAATCTATGGACCTAAAGATTCATCTCGGCCAATTGAACTTTTTCAAATTGTTTCTTCTTAAGGACCAAAAATATCTGTGCCAGAATGACAGATGCTAAGAATAATAAAAGACCTTTAACACGTAATGGATCTTGAAGTACTATCTTTGCATCTCCTTGACCAAATCCACCCATATTAGGGTTATTCGTTAATGGCTGATCGACCTTGATAAATTCGCCTTCTGAAATAAGAAGCTCCGGTCCTGGAGGTACAATGTCAACCACTTGCCCACCGTCTGATTTATTATCGATATTTATCTCATATCCACCCTTTTCTTTACGTAAAATTTTGCTAACTCTTCCTGTTGCTGAAGCACTATAGACCGTATTGTTGCTCTTACTCCCGTCGGGATAGATTTGTCCTCTTCCTCTATTACCACCCACATATATGGGATATTTCAGGAAGTGAGCTTCTTTATCAGTAGCAGGATCTGGTGAAAGGATGGGGAATACAAGTTCACTATATTTTTGACCAGGAACAGGACCTATTACAATAATGTTTTTTTGATTGGGACGATAGTTCTGAAAATAAATATTACCCATATTTTGTCTAATCTCAGGGGAAATACGATCCGGAGGAGCTAATTCAAAGCCCTCGGGTAAAATTAGAACAGCTCCTACATTTAAAACCCCTTTCTTGCCATTAGCAAGAACTTGTTTCATTTGCGTATCATAGGGGATCTTAACAATTGCTTCAAATATGGTATTGGGAAGCACGGACTGTGGAACCTCAATATCCACAAGTTTTTTTGCCAAGTGAAAATTGGCACATACAATACATCCAGTGGCTTCTCGAGGATTTTCATAACCCTGCTGTGCAAAAATGGGATATGCATTCGAAATGGATGTCCGAGTTATGATATGTATCATGACCAGGACGGAAATTAACCGAGTCATCTTTTTCGTCCATTCATAACTATTTCTATTTTGCATGGTTCAATTATGGGTTCCAAATCATTTTTCGGGTGAGAGTAGGTAGCTATCATAGTTACCTGTCAAAAATTCTGCTACTATATTGATTCAACAAAACCTAAAAAATAAGAAATCGGAAGTCTCGCACCAGGAGAAGAATGAAGGGGAGGAATAGCTAATTCCTGAACACGGAAAACACTTTTATTATTCTGTTTCAATTGTTTCGGCCGTAGAAAAAAACCTACCTATTCTTTATTCATTCATCGAATGATAAATTACTACAAGTGAAGGAGATATAAGATTGAAACGACGGAAGATCCAATATTTCAGAATCGTATCTAAGATGACTGGAAAAGTTGAAACAAGACCAGATATGATTCGTTCATTATGGGAAAATCCATAATTTTCGGAGATCGAATCGATCATCAGTTCCCAACCATGGGGTGAATGAAACCCAATACATAGATCGGTTGCTAAAAGAATTAGAAAAGCTTTCATTGTATCGCTCAGACTATAGAAGAATTCTTGGATCCAAGAATTGATAATGGCAAGTTGATTCTTACCCCGAATGAGATAAGCACTTATAAAAGCAAAACCTATTAGATTTGTTAATAAATGTGAGATTATCTGGATACAATCTTCATTGTACATTTCGACCAATTGGATCGTTTCTTTGTGAATCTCTATACGAAGATCCTGTGAATGTGTTCCCGAAGAATCTTCCACCATTATTTCTAACAAGAATAGTTCTTCTATTTTCTCAAATCTTCCCAGAGCATTTTCTTCCTGGAGATAATCAAAAATTTGATGAGATTTACCCGTATTCCACCAATTTGTAACCCAAGGCTCCAAACCTTTCCGTAATGAAATAGGAATTACCCAAGGCAATCCTACTAAACATGCGAGATATCGTAGGGAAGCTGATGCTTTATATTCGGCCACTTCCAATTCGTGAATCGCTAACGAACCTGATTCACTTGTCAGTTCTGTCCGAAATCTAGACAAAGTACGAGTGATAGAATGAGGTATGGGATCCATAGATTTATCTATTGCGTAATTGTTTGATCCTGATAAAAAATATCCTCGGGAAAAAAAAGTAATTTGAATCCTGATCACTAGATCGATCCTTTACGAATATTTCCCCAGTTATCTCCAAAGATGACATGTATATCTAGTAATTTTCTGATACATCATATTCATCTACTGGCTCTATAAGCTCACTCTCTCTAGGATAGAAAATGATATGGCGTGTTCGGGAACTACCAAAGCTCGGTCTGATTCATTCCATTTAGTAGGAATTAACTACATGATCTTTTTCCCAGAAAAATACCAGTTCTATTTTAACTTATTTCTTTTTATATATTACCTCTTCCTATACTATTTCATAAAAATAGTATATTGTTCGTAAAGATCCCGTTCCATTTCCATACAATGAAATTTCATTTTTTATTGAAATTTATATGTATGTAAATATTTAAATTTCCTGATTGGATATTGATTCATGTTCCTTGATTCGAGCCATATTCAAATGTCTTGACATTTGAATGTATGTCGAGGATAAAGACACCCCTACATTTCAAAACCCCTCAATGGATACACGCAAGAAACAGGCTGATTCAGTGGCTTTCTGTTCGATCTCCCTTAGGTTCACATTATCACCAGTACGAGTTAAAGGGATGTCTTGTTGGCCCTTTATTTCCATATAAAGAACACGACGAGGGGAAATACCTTCTTGAATTTCCTTTTTGATCATCTTAATATCCTTCATAAGAAATCGTGAGAAAATACGACGATTTATTCCGAGAAATCCCCAACGAAAAAGACATACAATTCCTTTTTTTTTATCGAACTTATTATAGCCACTACCCACATTGAACAAAATTATGCACCACATATAAGAGCTAATGAAAAGACCTGTAATACCATGAAAACACATTACAATTTCTTGTGGAACAAAGAGTATTTGCTGAGATGACAATAGGGGTATCAGGTTCTCACCAAAATAACTCGAGATCCCGACCAGGAAAAATCCTAGTGAACCCAGAAAGAGGATACAAGCCTAAAATAAATTACTTCTTTTTCGAGACCCTGTTATAGGCTCTATCTAGAGCCATTTGGATCGATGATTCATAAAAAATTGTATTCAATTCCATCCTATTGAAGTTAAGGGAATAGCCAAATTTTTTATCCTTTGGTTCCCAAACTCTTATGAACTAGCTATCTATATACATAGCTAACATTTCAGTTAAGTCAGCCAAGTTTCTCTTCTTATCCATTCTTACCATCCATTTCAAATTGGTCCTTCCTTAATTTCTCAATTTTAGAAACAACACTGGATCAATGGAGTATAAATATCTCCTAGAATAGATATGTATACCGTATGAAAAAATAAAACCGACCACATTAATATATTGACCCATACCTATTTATTTAGACTCATTCAGATATGAATGAGTCTAAATAAATAATGTGGATATTTATACCTATTTTGTGTCTATAATAGTTCTATCTTATATCATCTAGAATAGATATAGATATCCTATATGTTCTGCAAAAGATCCAAACCATTTATTAAATCTGATTTGATCAGATTCATAAAATTTCGTCATTCTGAATATACAGATGAGAAAGAACCATTGTAATTGCCGGAAGTAATAAGCCGGCTAAAGGCACCAAAATAGAGGGTAGGATAGAGGATAGGTTAAAGGGTAGGTTAGGAATTATCATAGAACGAGTACCTTACTTAATCAATGTTTATCTATATTACAAGGAATGATTATAAGATAAAATAAGTGATGGGACCAAATAAGCGGTCCTATTCGTCCTTCTTTATAGAATACATGTACGCAAGTGTTCGTTGTTCCTTTCCCCGTCTCTTCCGAAAATACTGAAAAAGCATTTCGAGTTGGAGCCAAATTTTTTTTTTTTTTATTTACGAGGAAGACCGTAAAGCCAAAATAGTTCACTCAGAACACCTTTTAAGAGATTACGTGAAACGATCAGATCAAATAAACCATGACCAAATAAATGCATAGTCACCTAAAAATATTCAATCACTTTCTGACCAAATGTCTGTTCGATTACTCTTTTACCTGCAAATGCAATGTACACTTTAGGTTCGACAATAATAATATCTCCCAACATCCCAAAACTAGCAGTCACTCCACCAGTTGTTGGAGACATCAGAATCGATATATATAACAAATTTTTATCCTTCTGATGAATATATAATTCAGAAGCTATTTTAGCCATTTTCATTAAACTAAAACTTCCTTCTTGCATGCATGCTCCTCCGGAAGCACACACCATAATGACTGGAAGAGATTCCACGGTAGCGCGCTCGATCAGACGGATTATTTTCTCACCTACTACAGAGCCCATACTACCTCTCATGAACTTAAAATCCATAACTCCGAGTGCAATAGGAATACCATTTAATTGACCTATGCCTGTTTGAATAGCATCAGTTAAACCTGTCTCTATTTGATAAAAAGTGATATGATCCTTATAAGATTCATCCTCAGAATCAAGATGATCAGAATGAGAAGGTTCATTCTCAAAATGAAATTGAAGAACATCTAGAGTGTACATGTCTTCGTCCATAGGACGCCAAGTGTCACGATCAATCGGAAGTTCTATTCTATCTGAACTATTCATTTGTAGATAATATCCGCATTCTTTACAAACACTTTGATTCTCTCTCAAAAATCTGATATAGAGCAAGCTCTCGCAATTATCGCATTGAGCCCATAACCTATTAATTTTGGCGTAATCAATACTTAGATTCTTGTTTTTCTCCATCTCATTGGCATCCTTACTATCCCTTTCAACCGAATTTTTGAGTAATCTAGTTATTTTACGCCTGTCTTCGAACCACTCCTTTATAGACATAGAGTTTTCCTTCCATATAAAGGTGAAAATTGTTACTTTTCCTATCTTATTTTGTATGAAGAGAAGTCATATAAGTATAAATACAATGATGAAAATTATTAATCAATAGTGGAATGAATCAATGAGAAATCATCTCCATTCATTATTGACTAGGAACCTGAAGTATCGATCCGGGATTATGATAGAATCCTTTATTCTGTTATAAATAAAGATTCTCTCCTATACCACGATGGAAAGGAATCTTCATTTCAAATACAACATATTTTGGGCTAGAAGGGATTTGAACCCTTGACTTCACGGTCCGGACCCATGAGCTCTGATCCACTGAGCTACCAGCCCTATCGAATGATCTATAAGATCATTGTAAAGGATGAATAGGATTCGTTATTTAATGCTTGACCAAAACAAATTTTCATAAATCACTCTGTTTGAGATATTTGACCTTGGAAATATCTATATATCAATATCTATAGATATTGATATCTAAAATCCCATATCTCTGCTCAATTTGTGGTAGTGGTAAAATATTGGGCCTAGTCCGATTGGTAGAATGAAAATCACTGGATTACAAGCGATCAATCACATCAAATTAAAATTTGATCTCCTTCCATATTTCACAAGGAGCAGCTAGTTCAGGACTCCATTTACAAGCTTCACGGATCACTTCATTACCTTCACAAGCAAGATCACATCCTTCATTACGAGCTTGTACACAAGCTTCTAGAGCAACCTGATTAGCTACTGCATCAGGTGCATTTCCCCAAGGATGTCCCAAAGTTCCCCCACCAAACTGTAGTACGGAATCATCCCCAAAGATCTCGGTCAGAGTAGGCATATGCCAAATGTGAATACCTCCTGAAGCTATGGGAATAATGCCTGGCATAGATACCCAATCTTGAGTGAAGTAAATACCACGACTTTGATCTTTTTCGATAAAATCATCATGCAGTAGATCAACAAACCCTAAAGTGACGTCTCGTTCCCCTTTAAGTTTACCTACTACAGTACTGGTGTGAATATGATCTCCACCGGACATATGCAATGCTTTAGCCAGTACATGGAAATGCATACCATGATTTCTTTGTCTGTCAATAACTGCATGCATCGCACAGTGAATGTGAAGAAGTAGGCCATTGTCTCGGCAATAATGAGCCAAAGAATTATTTGCAGTAAAACCTCCCGTCAGGTAGTCATGCATAACAATAGGAACTCCCAATTCTCTTGCAAATACTACCCTTTTTATCATTTCTTCACATGTACCTGCAGTAGCATTCAAATAATGTCCCTTAATTTCACCCATCTCAGCCTGAGCCTTATAAATTGCTTCTGCACAAACGAAAAAACGGTCTCTCCAGCGCATGAATGGTTGGGAATTTACGTTCTCATCATCTTTGGTAAAATCGAGTCCACCACGGAGACATTCGTAAACCGCTCTACCATATTTTTTGGCTGATAGACCCAATTTTGGTTTGATAGTACATCCCAATAAAGGACGACCATATTTGTTCAATTTATCTCTTTCAACTTGGATACCATGAGGTGGACCCTGAAAAGTTTTGGAATAAGCAGGGGGAATCTGAAAATATTCCAAACGTAGAGCCCGTAGGGCCTTGAATCCAAATACATTACCTACAATGGAAGTGAACAGGTTAGTAACAGAACCTTCTTCAAAAAGGTCTAAGGGGTAAGCTACATAGGCAATAAATTGATTCTCCTCTCCAGGAACGGGCTCGATGTCATAGCATCTCCCCTTGTAACGATCGAGACTAGTAAGTCCATCGGTCCAAACAGTGGTCCATGTACCGGTGGAAGATTCAGCAGCTACTGCTGCACCCGCTTCCTCGGGTGGCACCCCAGGTTGAGGAGTTACTCAGAATGCTGCCAAGATATCCGTATCTTTGGTCTGATATTCAGGAGTATAATAAGTTAATCTATAATCTTTAACACTAGCTTTGAACTCGACACTAGCTTTAGTCTCTATTTTTGGTGACATAAGTCCCTCCTTTATTAATAATGATTTCTCGCAAGGACGAGGTCTGCTCGACATGGATCGAACGTAAACAATAGATTTTGACAGAAATCTACTACAAAAACTCGTCCGTTATTGGGCAATAATATTTGCTAGGTACACTCTCATTGTATAATGTTCTTTATGTATGATGCAACCCAATATTTGCTCTTGAAGTTCTTCCTCCATGGATTGACTCGAGCGCCTTTTAGTGGTTAAACTAGTTCATGAATGAAATTAAGGAACCGAACTGACCTTTGACCATAATGATGCGAATTATCCATATTAAAATACATATACAGATGTGCGTATGAAGAGATAATGATCAATGAGAGAAAGGTCATGAATAGGGTTCAAGTTTCATATTTCACAGATTATATGGACATAATGTTGAAGTATTTTCGGTTTTAGTTATGAAGAAATTGGTTCTAGTTATAGAGAAATCGAAGACTTCCTCATGAACCTTATTCATATCTATCTACCTACTTCATATTCCAAATATGGATGAATTTCAACTTTTCAATAAAGTAGGATATTACCAAGGTGGTCACTTCCATTTCTTATTGACTGATCTGATCAACCCGATATGGAACATTTTTTTTTTTCGATGATATTGGCAAAATAATATTTCTGCTATATATTCTTCATGGAAATTCTTTCCATTTTTGTATGATATGAGAACCAATCCTCTTGTTCTTGGGGTTTCCGCACTTGTAGAAAAAAATGTGGGATATATTGCTCAAATCATTGGCCCAGTACTGGATGTCTCTTTTTCTCCGGGTTATATGCCTAATATTTACAATTCATTGAAAGTTCAGGGTCAAGGTACAGCCGGTCAGGAAATTCAGGTTACTTGTGAGGTACAACAATTATTAGGAAATCATAAGGTTAGAGATGTAGCTATGAGTGCTACAGATGGGTTGACGAGAGGAATGACAGTGATTGACACGGGAGCTCCTCTAAGTGTTCCAGTTGGTGGAGCTACTCTCGGACGAATTTTCAATGTTCTTGGAGAACCTATCGATAATTTGGGTCCTGTAGATGCTCGCATAACATCTCCTATTCATAGAACTACTCCTTCCTTTACAGAGTTGGACACAAAATTATCCATCTTCGAAACAAGCATTAAATTAGTAGATCTTTTGGCTCCTTACTGCCATGGGGGAAAAATCGGTTTATTTGGAGGAGATGGAGTGGGTAAAACAGTACTTATTATGGAGTTGATCGACAAAATTGCTAAGGCTTATGGAGGGGTATCTGTATTTGGAGGAGTAGGAGAGCGTACCCATGAAGGGAATGATCTTTACATGGAAATGAAAGAGTCGGGAGTAATTGATGAACAAAAAATCTCAGAATCAAAAGTGGCTCTAGTCTATGGTCAGATGAATGAACCACCAGGAGCTCGTATGAGAGTCGGTTTAACTGCTCTAACCATGGCCGAATATTTCCGAGATGTCAATGAGAAAGACGTACTATTATTTATTGATAACATCTTCCATTTTTTCCAAGTGGGATCAGAGGTATCCGACCTATTAGGCAGAATGCCTTCCGCCGTGGGTTATCAACCAACTCTTAGTACAGAAATGGGTTCTTTGCAAGAAATAATTACTTCCACAAAAAAAGGATCCATAACCTCGATTCAAGTAGTTTATGTACCTGCTGACGACTTGACCAACCCTGCTCCTGCTACGAAATTTTCACATTTAGATGTTACTACCGTACTATCGAGAGGATTAGCTGTGAAGGGTATCTATCCAGCAGTGGATCCTTTAGATTCAACATCGACTATGCTCCAACCTTGGATCGTAGGTGAAGAACATTACGAAACTGCACAAGGGGTTAAGCAAACTTTACAACGTTATAAGGAACTTCAAGACATTATAGCTATTCCTGGACTGGATGAATTATCGGAGGAAGATCGTTTAATCGTGGCAAGAGAAAGAAAAATTGAACTTTTTCTATCACAACCCTTTTTCGTAGCAGAGGTATTCACAGGTTCCCCCGAAAAATATGTTGGTCTCATGGAAAAAATTAAAGGGTTTCAAATGATCCTTTCTAGAGAATTAGATGGTCTTACCGAACAATCTTTTTATTTGGTGGGTAATATTGATGAAGCTACCATGAAGGCTATAAACTCTAACATGGAAAATTAATTTATAACATGACCCTAAATCTTCGTGTACTGTCTCCTAATCGAGTCATTTGGGATTCAGAAGTTCAAGAAAGAATTATATCTACTAATAGTGGTCAAATGGGCATATTACCCAATCATGTTTCACTTGTGACAGCTGTAGATATAGGAGTTATGAAAATACGTCTCAATGGGAAGTGGTCAACTATGGCTTTGATGGGCGGTCTCGCCAAGATAGACAAGGATAGAATCACTATATTGGTAAATAATGCAGAGAGAGATGTTGACATCGATCTTCAAAAAGCCCAAGAAACTTTTCGAAGAGCTAAAGCTTGCTTAGCTCAAGCCGAAGGAAAAAGACAAGTAATTGAGGCTGATGTAGCTCTGAAAAGAGCTAGAACACTATTAGAGGCTATCAATTCTAGCCCCTCCGACTCTAATTAAAATTTCCTATAATGATCTGAAAAAATGGATTCAATGTTCCACCTAGATCCAAACAAGGGGAGTAAAACTTATTAGATGCCATCGAGTCTTCAATGGTATCTAATAAGTTTACCTACTATTGGATTTGAACCAATGACTCTCACCGTATGAAAGCGATACTCTAACCACTGAGTTAAGTGGGTCATTTATTCTCATAGGTAGAGTTTGATTTCTAAACGATTCTAAATTGAATTAAATGTATAGACAATGTATGTGTCCCTGGCACAGATCGAACTTATTGGAGCATATTAGATCATAGTATTAGATCATGAAATATCTACCTTGACAGAAAGTGATCCATCTGGTTAGTATAGTAGTGTATCACCAAGACTGGCAAGGAAGGGCTATAGCTCAGCAAGGTAGAGCACCTCGTTTACACATGCGCCAATGGTTTTCGGGAGATTTTATCGATTCGTCCGATCCACGAAATAGATTCTATGTGAAATAGTATTACTCTATCCATTTGTTTCTCTAGGGAACAATAGCATGACAAAGATGAAGTTCGATCTGATTCGAATTACGGATCTAATTGATATGGTCAATCCCAGCTCCATTCAATGCCAGGCATAATGAGTATAATACGGGGACCTCAAAATAGATTCTTTTCTCTCTATGAACTTTTAGGTGTATGAAGTTCATATTTTACTTTTGGAGCGATAGAAGAGACTCTATTTGAGTCAATCTATGCCCGAGCAAGGCAGACCTACATCAAATAAACCTTTTGAATAACTTTGGGATTGCTTCCGAAGGGTAATAATTTGGAGCACACGGAGCCATATTAGTATCTTCCGGGAAAGAGGAGAATGGCAGACTAACCGATCTTTCCATCAGTTAATGAAAGAGCCGAATGCGATAAAATGCATGTTTGGTTCTTGGAACAGTTCAATTTATTTTGATAATAAGAACTTTGATCTGTTCTACTGAGAAGGTCTACGGTTCGATCCCGTATAGCCCTATAAATTCCACTAAGTGATACTACTTATATATATATATATATATATAGATATATATATATATATATATATATCCCCTCATATTCCCTATGACTTGGACTTGAAAAGTCTTTCAGATCATATCAATCTCATGTCCTTATCGAGATCGATGGATGGGAACGTTGGACCAAAGCAGGCAGATTAGTATTTTGGATCAATCGAGATTGATCTGATACCAGATGATCACACCTATAAACTCTTCTTCTTTTTTTCATTTTTATTGCTAGTTCTTCGAAAAATTCGAGAGTTCTCTCAAATGTCATATGTTCCAAGCAATCCATCGTGCAGTCAAAGTATCAATCGGACATGTGGCTTTTAGCTCCATCCAAAAGCAATGCATTCCGTTGGGGTTTAACAAAATCCTTTTCCGTTCAATCGAAAATCCCGGCTGTATCTATCCCTTTGCTAAATATCAGGGCGAAGATCTTGATCAACTAGGATTCTCTACAATAGGTTATGTGCAGTGAACCTATTTTTGAACCATAGAAGTGGCAAGTATTACGGATATTCCGAATACTTGGAAAGGTAAGGTAAATTCTCTGGAGTTGATCCATCCTAGCTAAAGGCGAACCTTTGGTTCTTTCTCTTTCTTCACCTAAGATCATCACATTGCGTTTTAGACCCAATATTTTCATATTGGGACAAACACTCTTCCTTGCCTCTAGTTCTGTTCTGGTAACATACCACAAACATGCAATCTATTGGCCATGCATATTAGATCTACATCTGGACCAACGTTTGCTTAAATCTACCCCACTATTTTATAGAATACACATATTTCATGGAATGCGTTCTAGAACAAACAATAGAATAAAGAAGTCTATTGGGTTGGGACGAAAAAAATTATCACCCCTTATCCAGAAATTATGTGGACTGCAACCCAAAAGAAGCTTCCTTCTACCCCGTTACAAATAGATCTCTACTCGGCTAGCCAATAGATTTGTCCGAAATGATTTTATATCATTATGAGATGAGCGGGCTCATCTCATAACGAACTTATACGTAAAAGATTTGATACGTTCCACAGATCGATTGACGCCTACCAATCCTATTCCGCTTGACCTGTATGAAACTTTCAAATGAATTAACTGAAAGACAAAAAACAGAATTATATTTAATTCATCAAATGTTCACTATCTCCGTTGGTAGATGAGCCTTGAAATTTGTATATGTGTTCCATAACCTGCCCTGCATAATAATATAACAAAGAACTTGATTGTCTCCTAACCATGCATGTAAGATTACAAAATTTTCCAAATTGGAAAGCCCTATCCTTTCTAATACAAGAAGGAAGGATACAAGTTAAAATAGATTCATCGAATCTGAATATGTGACAAGTGGATAGGGTCGAACTTGTCGACACAGTCGCAACCTTGATCATTTGAAACAACGACCCTCCGATCAAATACCCTGCCCAGATTTGTTCAGATGGACAAGATCTTAGTATCAAGATAAAACATAAAATAAATCTCAAGATAGATCTCTATAAATTCAATTTACATCGAACCATGTTAATGTTTATGGCCCGTTCATTACAACTTGAATAACGTGGGATCTATCGAACCAATATGAAAAACTGTGTTACCAAAGTATAATAGGAAAAACAATAATTATTGCTCGTGGGTTAATGGACAAAGGATTGATACGAAAGAAGAAATATTCTTATTTCACATTCAAAAGAACGGAGGGAAGATGGGATCGGGATATTTCTCCAGGAGAAATACGAAATACTTCATCTCTATCACATATTTGATAGAGGTCCACGACCGAACAACTTGTTCGAGAGTTGGGAGTTAGTCATCGATCTTTCTTTGTGGGAAACATGAGCCCTTTATCGGACTTGAACCAATGACTTACGCCTTACCATGGCGTTACTCTACCGTTGAGTTAAAGGGGCCCCTCATCATTTATATTATGCATCATATATAATGAGTCTACTATGGTAGAAGGATAGCTATACTGGAAACTATGGGCTGAGCTGATACGAAGACTACCCATTGGTGTAGGTTCGATTAGGAACCTATAATGAGTCTAGTCTACTATGGTAAAAAAATAACTATACTGGAAACTACGAGCTGAAAGTGGTATAGGTTCGATTAGGAACCTATAATGAGTCTAGTCTACTATGGTAAAAAAATAACTATACTGGAAACTATGGGCTGAAAGTGGTATAGGTTTGATTAGGAACCTATAATGAGTCTAGTCTACTATGGTAAAAAAATATCTATACTAGAAACTACAGGCTGAAAGTGGTATAGGTTCGATTAGGAACCTATAATGAGTCTAGTCTACTATGGTAAAAAAATGACTATACTTTAAATTACGGGCTGAAAGCCTACCCATTGGTATAGGTTCGATTAGGAACCTATAATGAGTCTACTTGGCGTAGGTTCGATTAGAAACCTACGCATTTCTTCAAACTAGTTAGGGAGGGAGAGATGATTCAATTTTTTATAACTTTTTTATTGTCTTTACAGCAATTATTCTAATTTTCTTTATTATAATTTTCTATTTTTTTTCATAAAAGCTTAATCAACTGGTTAAAAGACGGGCTATGGAGAGAATGAGGCTACATTAGTTCAATTTTTGATAGCTTTTTTTCTTGCCTTTACAGCAAGTATTCTAGCTCTCAAATTAGGTCAAGTACTGTATGAATAATTTTTTTGACCTGCTTGGCCTGGCCATCGGCCAGGCCAAGTAGGTCAGAAAAAAGATAGGAAAAGAAATAACTATTTTGAACGAAATGAGCAATATGATTGACTAGATTGTTCTTTATCCAACTGAATAATTGCAATATTCATTATATTGCCGATACAATCCGTACATACTATGGAATACACCTCTACTCCACCATTCATTTTGTTACACATGAACTCTTCCATCTTGGAGAGATGGCTGAGTGGACCAAAGCGGCTGATTGCTAATCCGTGGTACGGATCATCCGTACCGAGGGTTCGAATCCCTCTCTCTCCATTCGTACACTATTGATCCTGAAAACGAATAACCTCGAATCTTTCTACGGAATGGAAAATACCCATTAACCTAGAGACTGACTTCCTATTTTGACCCTTTGAAGAAGGATAAAAATGGCCAAAAAGGTCAAAACAGAAGTTATACTTTTTTTCATTGCATAACACAAAATGATAAAGTTCTCATTTTGACTGAGCATTTTAACTATGCTCAGTATTTTCTTTTTCCCGCCGTAAAGTATTCCTGTTCCATAAACAGTAATAGCTTCACTCTTGAGTAGAAAAATTCTATTTTTAATCAAAAATTATATATCACCTGGTCCATAAATTGCAAAGGTATCGTTCATGGACGAATGGAAGGATGAGAAGATATCGTTTCCTCTTTTTTTTATCAATATAAATGGGACCAATCCCTACATTGTGTATTGGTACATAAAAACTATAAAATATCTTTGTCTCTGCCTGCAATTATGTATGAAAAAAATTGTTTCAAACCTGTTCCATCATTAGCAATGTCCAAGTGAATAGATGTTCACTTTCGAGATGATCCGGGTCTAGCTCGATAACATGATCTCTTCCAATCCAATGTGAGAAAGTTACATAGTGTCTAATTTTTCTGATAAAGGGGTGTTTGCATGGGGTTGCCTTGGTATCGCGTTCATACCGTCGTATTAAATGATCCTAGCCGGTTAATTTCTGTACATATAATGCATACAACTCTAGTTGCTGGTTGGGCCGATTCAATGACTCTGTATGAATTAGCAGTTTTTGATCCATCCGATTCCTGTCTTTGATCCAATGAGACAAGGTATACCTGTTATGTCTTTTATGACTCGTTTTGGGAATAAAGGATTCAAGGAGTGGATGCGGAACATCACCGGAGAACCTAATTAATCCCGGTATTTGGAGTTATGAAGGTGTGGCCGGGGCACATACCGCAAGCTTTCTTTCTTACCTGATGTTTTTGGCAGCTATTTGGCATTGGTATATTGGGATCTGGAAAATATTCTAAGATGAACGTACGGGAAAACTTTGTTTAGATTTGCCAAAAGTATTTGGAATTCATTTATTCCTCTCAGGAGAGCTTGTTTTTGGATTTGGAGCATTTCATGTAAATGGGCTTCAAGCAATCCTGGACATGGGTGCCTGATCCTTATGGACTAACTGAAAAATACAACCAGGATCCACATGGGGAGCTGAAGGTTTGATCCCTTTGTTCTGGGAGGAATAGCTTCTCATCAGCAGAAAGGGTATTTTGGGTGTATATTAGCAGGTCTATTCCATCTCAGTGCTAGGGATGAGTGGGGCTTAGCGGTGATGATATGTGCGAAAAACAACAGAAATGGTGGAAGCAATGGTGGGGCTGAGAGAATTAACACACATGGAAATGATTTAAATCAGCATGCAGGTCAAAGGTAGGGAATGAATTTAGATGATGTAGAAAAAGGTCACCTATCCTGACCAGGATGAAAGGAAAATTAGGGGTAACTTTGAATCACGCTTTCAGCCTTGTAACTAGCCTTACAAGGTCAAGAGAGGGCTCTCCATGAAAGATATTCATGAAATATAATTACAAACTAATTAGGTTAGGTATAATAATGGGAATTATTTTAATGAATGAATTTTCAGTGATGTATGGAACAATGGGACAAATGAAATTTGGGGAATTAAACTGTGTGATGGCAGTAGATTTTATGGGGCAAGGTAGGAAAGAATTACAATGATTAAATTTAAATAATGATGAGATGGTAAGATCAGGAGAGATGAAAAGGCATAGGAGATGGATCCTTTTCAACAGAAGAAATAAAAAGATATTGAATGATTTCTAAGGCAAGAGTATAAAATGATTCTACTTATCTATTTGTAAAGCATTCAACTAGAAAATAAACAAGCCAGGAATAAATGGTAAACATAACACATTTACATAAGGAACAGTAAGGAGAGAACAAGTGCCAAAATTCATACCACATGGATCCCACAAATGGAGCTTGATATCTTATTAATTCATCAAAATGTTAGCAATGTGAAGTAGCGTCCTCCTTGGTTTCCACTATTCCTTTACTTACTCGATTTATGTCTTCGAAGGAAATGAATGAAAATTACATTGTACTGTATTTATAGGAAATGGGAAATGGATCCACATAGAAAGGGAGTTTAACAATCAAGTCCACATAGGAAAGAGACCATTAGCAATGCCCCGAAAGGGATAACAAATACTATTCACCACTGAAAATTCACCGTATTTGGATGAATGAAAAATAGAGTAACCAAGGAGCAGATCCTCATTTTCCTATTAACTGTAGAAGTTTCTATCTCATAATTAGCTCTTGGCCCTTTGAATATTTCTTTGTCATTTATTAAAAAATCATATATACGAGAACCGCTTTGCAAACAACAAATCTAAATTTATGCATTTAATGAAGAAAATATTTGTTTTGAGGGAAGGAGAAAGGGAAAGGAGGTGGAAGGTTGAAAATTGAAACGCAACAAGAATCAACGGGAAGAGGGGGATATGAAATATATAATGTGAGCAATTGAAACATGCTATGATGGTGCAACTGCAACGGAATCGAAGTGAGGAATAGGACATAACAAGGTGTAAATAATCCCGATAAAATTAGACACAAATGGATAAGAGAAAAGAGGTCTGAGAAAGTGTAATAACGTGGAATCCTTTAAAAAAAATTAAAGGGAACTCCTTTTAAATTTTTATATAGGGAAAAGATAATTTTTTGTATAAAGGAGAAGAGGCTTTTAGGTGGGACCTGGGAGTATAAATCGTGAATCTAATTGGAAGGGAAGGGAGGTGTTGTTGCTAATAGATTTCAAACGGGATGATGAGAATTGCTATGGGGGAACTTTATAAAACGAAAATAGAATGTGACTAGTTTATTTTACAAAAAGGAAAATACCATTTAACTGGAGCTTGGGGTGAAAGGTCTGGAATGTGGGACCTGAGGTCAATTAATCAAGAGACTCAGAGGAGAGCCAAGTAAAGCATTATGAAAATTTCGATTATATGGAGCGACGGTTGTGGGTCATTCGACTGATAGTAGACCTATATGGAGGAGTAATCGAAGCCGAGTCAATCGTAAGGACTCAATCATGGGATCCTTTGAAAATGCCGATTATGATGGAGCCAAGCAGAAGGGGTCATTTTGGACGATTGTTCAAATCACCGCCAGACCTACATCATGGTGGCTCAATTCCAGGCATGGAAATCGGGAAGTTAACTTCGTAGGAAGGGATTTACAATACAAGACTTTAAAGTTTTATCATAAAGTTTTAAGGATAAGCAGGAAAGGTTTATTTATTATGATAATGGGATTACCCAATCGTACCGGAGTTTTTTATAAGGGCCAATTGAACGCATAATAGGTATGTTGCACGTAACTTACTAAACAGTGAAAATTATTGAGGAAGTTTAAGGGGGTATAATGGGTTTAACTAAATCAAATGAGAGACTTTTATGTTGTGATTCAGAATCTGAAGGGGGAAAAGGGGTTTCGAGAATAAAAACATAAAAACTTAATGAAATAAAGTTTTAGGAAGAAATGGGAAAAAGGAAGGGTTAGGTATAGGGACTTTAAGCTTATTTAGGCATAATTTCCTCGATCCAGGTCAGCTTTTGAGAGTATAATATACCGCTGGAAAAATCTTCCAGCTCCTCCTCCTATGGACATACTTAGAACATGATTTGACATTGAAAATGTTGTGTGGAAATTGACAAGGGTGGTGGTGACTGTGGAGATAGGGCAGCTCAAGTGTGTGAATTATTACACACGATGACACACAAATTACATAAGATATATTGAAGGCAGTAAAGATACCACCCTCAAACATGGTTTTGAGGTGAAAAAATACATCGGTTTCAATAAAACATTTCTTTGACTTTCCTGGAAAGCCGTGGAATTTGAGTTATTAGATCTCCTCATGACCTTGTCGACATTTATTGACACTGACCATTAATTTGACCATGGTGAGACCCTTTAGAACCTAATGAGACCAACCCTAAGTGACCTGAAGAAGGATTTTGAGAGTAAAAGTGACTCATGAATAAAGACCAGAGGAAGAGAATCACCAAGTATTAGCATGGGAAAATGATGAAATACCACTACCATCAATGAATCCCATGAATCAATGGAATGGTGAAAATTTGTTATATAATTCCTAATAAGGAAAATGAAAGAGCAATTTTGATCACCGATGGCAAAGATGATCAGACCGACACTAACATTGGCCTAATGGGGATGGTAGCTCCTCGGAGGTGCCGAAGAACACCGAGACCAAGTAGCCCATCCATTGGGCATGGGAGTCAAAAACATTATAGAACCCATACAATGAAGACTCCAACCCGACCAAGACTAAGACTTAAACCAAAATAAAACCAAACCATACGCACATCATTCAATGTAGTTTCAATTCGGGCCCCAAACTTCAATGACTATGTACTTGAACCCCGACCCAAAATAACATGGTATATATAATGATGGTGACCTAGTTTCCCATCCATTATCTTAAACAATGTAGTAGTGCTTCATGTCACCATTCAACGCCTCCTCCAGTGGAAATCTGTTTATCCATTTCAAAGCAACATCGTTATGTCCCTTATGCTAAAATCTTGTATGGTCCTTTCCACACAAGTTGTCGAACTCTACTATGCTTCCCCTTTGTCCTCATTTCTGCATCCCATCTCAACACCACATCATCCAACCGAACTTTTGCTTTGGTCTTACGATCTTCGATCTTCTCGCTACAATTGAACAGCATTTTGTGACACTCTCTTACTGTAAGGTGGATCATCATCCGATTGATCCTTCGCCGATTGTCATCCTTCTGCTGCTGCCTTCTTGGTAACAACCCCATCACTAGAACTCCAAGAGACTCCAGAAAGACAACATCAGTACCATAAACCACTAAAAGGTGACATACCGTATATATTTTTTAATGCGAACTCTCCTCGCCTACAATGCGTCGATGAGTCAAGTGCCAGCTTATTTTGGTTTTGCCTCCGTGATTTTCTCGATTATGTTTATCGTAGACTTATTCGATGATTATGTCAGGACATTGCCTCTGTGGGTAGTACTTTGCTGAATGTCCCAACACGACATTCTATTTGCTCTAACTATACCATCTTCTTAGATTTTGAACACCGCTGCGTTATCTCATAATTTTGTGATACCTGAAAAACGAGATAAAATATTCAATTCTAGAATTGAATAATTACCAAAGATTCATCTTGCCTTACCGGGATGGCCTTTGATCCATTTAGTGAAGTAATCAGATTTTCTAAGATCCATCGATGCTACTGATGATGATATTTTCCTATGAAAATCGAACCCCACTACTAAAAGGGAGCGTTTATCGAAACTAGTTTCAGGAAGAGGAAGTAATTTTTCTTAAAAACTCTGATAATTCATGGTAGTTCTAACACTGCTTATGCTAAATATATGCCAAAGTGGCCAATACACATCCTCGATCTTAACACTAATAGCTAGAAGTTTTCCAAAACAAAATGACCACTCATAATCTCCTTTGTGAAAGTCATGCATTACCTTCTCCTAGCTTTTCAAATCCAAATGATTTAGTAGAATACCTCTTTGGATCTTTCCAAAGAGTACTATTTAAAATACAATATTTAGCAGACTTTTAAGTTTCATGATCTACCTTTTAAGCTTAGTAAATTCCTAGAGGTAAACATGTTGAAGGACATAAACAATATTTAGCTTCACCAAGGGGATTGTAGGAAAAATATCCGAAATCGGAACAAGCAAACTTCATCTTCATCCTCCGATATCATGGTTATGAGGTTTATATCTAGGCGCACTAGACGATTAATAGCTTTTCTGTGTTTTTGTCCTTTGACCAAATTTTCTGGGTTTGATTCCAAAATCATACTCCAACATAGAATACTATCCACTTACCTCTTTCACTGGATTAGTTTGCATCAAGACAACATCCTTTAACGCATTAGGAATATTATATGTGTTATATATATGTAACAAAATATAGACTCTAAAATCCTTCTAATGCCTTTATAAGAGCTAATGCTTGTTTTCATCATTATACCCCTATAAAACACCTAATAGTCCCATCGTAAAAGAAAATTGATTTTCAATCCTATTCTCTTCTTTTTGTGATCAAAACAACAACCATATATGTTTCATGCAAATGAAAATATAATGAATCTTGAGTGTAGCTTGACTAATTTAACACTGGGGCATTGGATAAGTAAACTTCACTAATAAATGACTTGATAGCCTTTACCCATTTGACAATGCTATCTTCAACATGTTATTTATCTTAAATTTGCGCAGCCAAATTGGGTATAAATATGCGCAAGAAGTTCATCTTACCATTGAATGCTTGAATCTCCTTTTGTTTTGTATATTTTATGTGTTAATTTGTTTCCAATTTAGATGTTGGATTAATTCAACACCATCTTTAGAGATGATATGCTCCAGCAATTTGCCTTCATCCTATAGCAAAGAGACTTTCTTGATTGAGAGAAATCCCAAACTTCCTAGATCAACAAAATACAACTCAAAATGGTGCAAATGCTCACCATCGTAACCCAGCAATACTATTAGATCATCCAAAGCAACTGAACAAGAAAATCTTTTCTATCACAAAAGTGGTCCATTTCTCGCTGAAAGTAGCTCCAACAAGTATTAGTCCAAATGGCATTTTGGCATAATGAAAGTTCCTGTGGTTATAATGTTAAAGCCTCCTTATTCTTCTTGCTATTTAACATTCCAGTTGTAGCTTGAGTAGCCATCAAGTAGCATGATTCTAGATGCTCCAAATACTTTCCAGATAATATGGTCCATCCATCTTGAAGTGATAATATCCCTGATGATGATTTATTCAGATTTCAAAATCACATGCACAACTTATCTTCCTGGTCACAGACTGGAACCAAATTTCAATGTGCACTTAAAACATAATTGGGACTATGATAATACCTTTGTACAACTTATTTACCTCTTTTTTCAATGGATGGCAGCTGCTGGATTCTTCTCACTTTTCTCCGTCTAAAAATGGCTTTGATTCATTTTTGATGAGAATAGTATGTTGAATTATGTTCTTTGGTTACACACCTTCAAATTTGAATAACTCATGCAAATACAATTTTAAAATCTTGGTGAAAGAAATTTAACATATTGTTCCTTTTTACCTCGTGGGACATTGCTTCTGATAATTTTCAAGATTGCCTGGTTCACCTGCTCCAAGATTCACATCTTCAACTCTTCTCAAAGAGGGCAGCCAAAATTGGTTTCTTTGCAACATCATCTCTAATGGCAAGTTCTCCAAAGGTATGAGACCCATAGTAATGGAATATATTTAGTCAACATGTCCATCTCATTTACTCTTTTATTTCTTAATTATCAACTCACAGTCACCTTCTGTGGGAGTACCTTAAATTCTTCATCACCGGGTAAAAACATTATCTGCTTTCATCCGAAACACTTCACAATACTAATTATCTGGTGATAGTAGGCCTATGTTTCGATATAACATCAAAACTTAGTCACTGGAGTTCGTCGAAATTTTCAAGTTGCTTGGCAGAGTGGCAGCAGGAACTGGGACAGATTCGTGATCCCGGGCACCGCTGTCAAAGTGTACTTAGGAAATGTATTCAAGATGTCCAGGACTGCATTTTGTATGCCCCTTAACGTGGGGATGTTTAGCTGGTACTCTCTTCGACCTCGTTTTGATTATTAGCTCAATCTTGCATAGATGTAATCTCTTGCATTTTTAGCTTCCTTCAAAATTTTCAGACCTACAATCAAAGCTTCACACTAATTCATTGTTAGACAGTCAAAAGTCAACTTATAAGCACATATAATCTAACATTATCAAACTTTTAGGAAGCAGTACATAGGCTCTCGAATCACATCTACCAATACCTGTCTACTAACACTTCCATCAAAGTCCATGCTCCATAGGCCTTCTTCTAGATGCTGAAAATTTTGCTCTTTCTCTACTTTATCTAGACTAATTCTTACTACACATATTTCCCTACCTAACACACCTTTAATACTGCACAGAAGCTTTAAGCATCATCGTTTTATCTTTTTCTTTGTTTACGACCCGCTAATTTTTTTGAAATCTCTGCATCTCATCTAATTTGTACCAATTGAACAATTTCTAATTATTCAAACCACTATCCTAATATAATAAAAGGATCAGAATCAAATTTGATTAATGGGATGATTTAACTCAGCTTTCTTTTCTGAGACTCATTTTATTTTCTTCCTTAGCAGTAGTTTTCTCAATCGACCAAACATAGGAATGGTGGTATAAGAGAAGCTGCTTTACATGGTTCTCATGCCTGGGCAACCAAGGACTTCGACAGAATATTCTTTAAAACATGGTGGAATATCGGGAAGGCAATAACTACGCTCCATCAAAACATTCTTGGCCAGGATTTGACTTAAAGACATCACTGAAGTCTTTAATAAGACCAACACAATGGACCCTACTAGAGCCGTGCAATGTACAAATCATGGTATTCAGAGTAATGTCAAGTCCCATTTTCCATGCAAGATGGTTTGGCATCAAATTGCAAGTATATTCGAGTCCAATACATTATGTAAGATGAATTCCATGTAATCTAAGACTTAGGTAAAGTGAGAGACTAATCCTTTCTAGACTAATCTTCTGTACATCCAAAGATGTGTTGACTAACGTTTGCTGCTGATGTCAACTCAACAAGACCAGGCTAACCATTTCTGCAAATTTACCTACAAAATTAATATATTCTATATCAATAATGCTTTTGATGGTTTTCATTTGTTGAGATGTTTCCGCGTGATATATGCAGCACGCCATGTAATTCTTCACGGTTTGAGAGTTATTCATGGTTTAAGTTTGAAACTCATAGTTATCGTGGGCTAAGACCCCATGGGGTTGGGGCATGTGGGTCATTGAAAGTCAATAATTAATATTTTGCTCCTAAGATCCCTCCCATGTTCACTTTTTGAAGCCCCTTTCCTAATCAAGAATTGTTAAATTGATCTTCATTTGTTCTTATGTATGGGATTTGACTTACTTTAACAAATATTGTGGAATTTTTTGCCCAAATTTTTTCATGAAGGACTGCAAGCCAAAATTTTTATTAGGTAACAAACTCGAGGAATCTGGCAAAGAAAGTTTCAAATCAATTTGCGCAATATTTTTTGGATAAGATCTGTGAGGTAAGGGTTTTGCAGTTCGAAATTCATCCAAAAAGAAGTGAATTTTGGTAAAATATTCATAACTCTCTCTCTCTGAGTATTAGATTGGACTCACAAAAAGTGGAAGATAGGGTGTCACCTAGACAGTTTTACATTTCTATCAATTTAGAGGTAAATAAGCAACAGAGGACACGTGGCATGCCGTACAAGTGCTCTCTCGCTGAAACAATCCATAATTAGCATTGGGGAGAGATTTACAATTCTCTTCAAGAATCTAAATTGGGTCAAACCTATGGCATTGGAAAAAATGACTCAGAGGATTAGTACAGGACTGAAAATCAGATATTAGAGGATCTCAAATGACAAGACACACTATTCATGACCATTCTAGAAGGCAAAGAAAAATCTAGATCATGTGTTGTCAAGGGTTGCAAAGGGACCAGAATTTCTATGGTGAAAAGCAAGCAAAAAGAGATGGTAGCATGACAAGAGAAACTGTTGAGGTATACACAAAGAAAAAGAAGCTGATTGCATGAAGTCTTCAATTGGGCAAGACTGCACATACAATCATTGTAAAGGTATCATTGTACTTAGTCATTGTAAATACATTATCAGACAAATTATACTAGTGTATATCCATGAAGGGCTGAAGAGGTAGTTGGGAGCTCGAGGATCATCATTAGGTGGTTGCATCAAAGTTGGGGTTATGAATCTAAGGAGGCCTTCACATCATTCTATATCATTGTAAAGTGGACCATTTTCCCCAGTACAAGAGTCCATTCTTCTTTTGTTCTATAGGTGTAGGGTGGTGCCAGGGGTGAGTTGTAGCTCATTGGGTGTTGGGGCATCCGGTTCAAAGACCATCGAAGAATCCTCTGCATTGGAGCGTCCATCTAGTGGGTTGAGAAGAATGTTTCTTTCAGATTCTAGGAAGTTACTTATTTAATTGGAGTTGAAAAGAATTATTAGAAAAGCATTAGGTGGTTTTTGTCCCGAGTGGAATTTCATTAAAAAATGTGCATTTTTGTTCTCTTTGTCATTGCTACTATTGTACAAACACTAATAATAATTTAGATTAACTAATGCTCTAATTGAAAGAAATACCGATTCACCCCCTCTCAATATTTCCAACAAGATGAGTTTGTGGTAGTCATCTTCTACATTTACCATATCTCATACAAAGTCTATTTTCAATATTCTGTACACCTAATGTTTATAAGCAATATTTTTCACCAACTCACCAAGGGCATTGACACTTTCACTTTAGAAATTTATTTTCAAATTAAAAGAAGGGATTTTTCACCTCTTTTAAGGGAGGATATTTTCACTTGTCATTGTTTGCTATTCAAGGCTAGTTCTTTTTCATTTGCATTGTTAATCACCGAAGATGTATTACTTGGAGAAGGATCCGTAGGCTCTTTTCCTTTTCTTTTGAGATTTAAATAACTGCTACTGGAGCTTTTTCTTATGAATGGGACTAATTAGAATTAATCGCTCCTTAAACAATACTACTTTTTTGGTTGATACAATAATCATGTATCCTTTGGTAGTCACTCCGATCTTCTTCAACATTGCATCATTAGCCAAAGTAAATTTTTTTCCTTTGAACACCTTTACAGCTTGTCGTATTTCTTCATATTCGTGTTAAGATGTGCACTCTTGTCCCGTAGTGAAGAATGATTGTATTCAATCGCAGGATCTTCATCATCCGTTCGTTCTGAATAATTATGTCGAATGGGAGTTCGACAGTGTCGTTGTGGTGCCGCTGTCCCGTGCTCTGCTTTGCTTGATTCTTATCAGGGTCGCTGCCTCTAAATTCAGATTCCTAATTTGTCACTAGAAAACAAGCAATTTCTCTGACGTGGTGCCAATTCGCTGCCATTCTGTTATTGATAGTCGCTGCAAGAGGCTGGGATGGGCCTTCGAGGATGGACAAACGTGGTTTGCCATCCCGTCTAATTCCGACGCACTTGGGAAAGCACCACTACTTCCACACTTTTCTGTCGTCTAAACAAGCTGCGGCTTTCCGACGCTTTTCCTAAACTGGTTTGTGCTCCGGACGCTTGTAAATCGGTCGCATCCATGAAATGTCCACTGTTTTCATCATACTCTTTCGACATGAACCGCTTAATTCCGACGAATGTGGTTCAACGCTTTGAACGTCAGCTACCTTCCAACGCTTAAATTGTCGACCTAATGTGGTCCCATATTTGGTCGTCGCCACGCTGTAAATCACAATTCAAGAAATGTGGTCTGGATGCTTTGAATGTCGCTTTTCCGACGCTTAAAATTGCTCGCAATTCACTTAAATGGTCCACGCCAACGCTCCTCGTCTTCGACGCTTTATAATTGCCGCCTTCTTCCAACATTTTTAAGTCACACAATTTACACTTACAAGGTTGTAAGATACCCATGGTGGGTTCAATTTAAAAAAATGAAACTTTAAAATAGGATAAAGAAATCTCCAATATTTGTTATGAATTAAAGCGCCTGAATGACCATAAAATATTAATAGAATAAACCAACCCGCAGTACTTCGGACTATAAATAATCGCTTTTTTTCTACAAGAGAAAAAATGTTGTTTTGACATATTATATGAAGTAAAATGGGCTTCATGAAGTCATTACATTTTTCACATCCTAAGATTGGAGCCCAAATATCCATCCCGTAGGTATGGAAGTCCCACCCCAGATGGGCTCATAAAAATACCCCATGTCACATAAGGTGGACATGATAAAAACCAATAACGGTCTAATATGGAGATTATTTCATAACCGAGAAAGCATCCAAATATGCCCGAGGAATTAGTAACGAGAAAGTGAAATAGCAAGATGTAGAATAGTAAAGCTGTATAGAGTACCAACGTCCATTGTTCTAAATACAAATTAAAGTACCCAAAAATCCTCGAACAAGAGAAAAAACGCTAATCATGTGGAGGAGGCGATATTTCCAAAAACAGCAAAAACCACTTGTACTCATATCAATAAACCAATACTTAGTTTTGAAAGCAAGAGGATAACTTGACAACACACAAATATATCATAAAGCGGATACAAGAAATGCAGAGACATGTACCGGGATATACGCTCACACAAAAGCATCCATGATAGACAACAGGCAACATTTTTTTCAAATTGTTATGAATATAATTCAACCATGAAATATTAACATAATAAACCACCCCACAATGCTTCAATTATAAAAACAATCATATAAACATGGCTCTTATTTCAAAAACAGTTTAAAGAAACAAAGTCAACAATTTTTTTTCTTAAGTAAAGTTAATATATTAACAAAGGGGAATAAAATTACACCGGTTGAAAAATTACCAGAATCATGGCAATTAATATCAAAAATAAATTAAGAAGACCTGCTCTCATACAAGGAAACCAAGCCTTGAACATTTACAATTCAAAAAATATTACAGGTCCGAAACACAAGAATATAATCTAAAAAGCACCAATTAAGGGGTCAAGCAAGAAAAACAAAATTAACCAAACTACTCCTCCGCCTCCTCGACGATTTAGCACCATCCTTCAAAGGTCTAGGATCACTAGTGCTACCTCCATGTACTTCATGCCACCGCTCCTCCCCGAAGGCCCGAATGCCGTCGACTTTTTCGAGCTCGACCCGCCGGACGGTGCATTGTTCTTCCATTCGTCTCCTCATGGAAAAAACCATGAATTGAAGCTATGATCGGGGCAGCTCGTAGAGAAATTAAAAAGGAAAAAATAGCAAGAAGCATGCTGTGGGAGAAGGTGAAGTGCTAGGGAAATGGGTGAGGAGCAGGGAGCCCATATGGTGGCTAGATCCTGAACCCAACCGCCCACTCTCTAGTATCCGGACAGCGACCGCATGATAATCATTGGGTCAAAGATTAATCGAGGACCGGAGGGAGCACAGGTTGAACACTAGTGCCCTCCACACAATGAATCTTACTCAGCAGGCAAGGGGTGCAAAGATTAAGGCTTGCATGGCACAGAGAGACAGAGAAGTAGAATTCCATGAAACAAAGAAGATAGACAAGGACTAATGAGAGAAATGCAGAGTATGCAGAAGGTCTAAGCAGAGTCTGGGCCCGGCCACTTTTCCTTCTCGTCATGCTGAGCAGAATCCTAGCAACCGCCCATCCGAAAACCAAGAGCAGCCATTTTATTCACCTGACTGCAATGACCGAAGGACGCCCGCTGTACTAATCTCCTCACTACTGAGAGTCGAAGGCCGGATTTATAATGTATATGAAGAATCGCTAACAAAGAGGAGGGGTCCTATCTTGAACATTGTTAAAACTTAATGTGATTTGATGCTAAAACTCGAATCTTTTAATTAATGAAGATTAAAACTTAATATTGATACAAATCGCTACATCCATGCCTCATTGCCTTAAATGCCATCATCAATGCACCGCATTCAGGATTAGGGCAACATTTGATTGAGGACACATGTTAAAATTGATTGGAGGATCTCGTTTGGGCCACTCACGTAGTGGAAATCCGCACTCAAAAAAGATTAGGGCTAATTTGATAAGAAATTTGCATCACAACTCTCCCTCCGACGCCAAAACTTTGTTCCCGGACCCAAAAGAGTAGGCGAATTCAATTATTTTTGCTGCAAATTACTGATTATTGTAAGGCTATTTTTGAATACAATTAGTTTGAATTATGTTTATCATGATTTGAAGTCCGGTGGTTCAAGATAAGAACAATTTTATTTGATCCCATCTATAAAACATGTGGTTTTCTTTGATATACACATATTTATAATAAATTATGTGAATACCACACTAAACATGTGAAAAGTGATATAATTATTGAGAATAACTATTTTTATGTAAAAAAATATCCACAAGCTTTTAAAAATAAGAATCTAGGTATTTGGTTCATATTGTTTTAAAGGAAGGAGTGAAGTTGAGCTTTGGTAAATATAAAGTTTATTACAAAAACGATTCATTCCCAAGTGGAAAATCAAGGTTCTTAGAAGCGATTTTTTAGACTACATTGAGGGTTATTGATGATATTAATTGTTGTTAACTATGGTATTTCAAGTCTCACTGTTGTATCTTGGAATAAAATATCATTGATAATGATGAGGCTACTTTGGTATTCTCTCTTTTATGTCGATGCTATGTTTATACCAATATCGTTGCACCTACTTTGTAAAGATTCATAGTAGAGTGTGAGTGTACCAGGATATAGTGAACTGATGAATATTAATACAATAAGGTATATCATTGCTAGCTTTAAAAGCAAGGAAACTCAAAGAAATATTTGGTGAAATTTACTTATGAAAATAAATGGAAGTAATGACATATGTAATAAAAATGTAATAGTAGATTATTGTAGGCACTAAAGTCAAGATGAAATAAAGTATAGCATAAAGTATTTTTTGGTTATGTTTTTCATTAGAAGATTAAAACAAGAGAAAAAATGCAAAGTTTTAATTAGATAATTTTATAAAGGTAAGAAAATTGAGTAATGATGCTCTTTTTCTAAATAGAAGAGGCCCAACTTATATCCAACTATATTTTCTATCTCAGGTGGCTAGTAAGCTTTATGCATATAATGCAAGAAACACAACAGCAGCTAACAAAAAATCTAAATTTGTTAAGATGGATGAACTCATGTGGATACTAGAGTGAAAGAGAGATATACTTCTTATGCAATGGAATATTTTTGACACTAAACAATATTTGAATAAACAAAATATTATGGGAAACTGCATGTCTCTCCTGATGGTAGGACGAGGTTCCCCAAAATATCTCAAAGGATCAAAAAATATATTTTTGGAAGGAATGAAGAAGATATTCCAAAATTTTGTAAGAGAAGGTCATGTTTGCATAATAAATAAATCAGATATAAAATATCTAGGTTACTTTCCAACTATTCCACATACACACCCAAAGACTAGAAGATACTTAATAGAACACATAGTAATATCAACATAAAATGTAAAGACACATTTTGTGGTCATTTACATATTAAATTTTACAGATTGTTTTATTCAAAGCACATAAACAAATCAAGTGGCATGTATATGTCCATGAAAGAAATTCATAGTTTTCATGGTTTTCCCAAAATTATAATGTTAACCTTTAATAATTATTAATATATGGAGAAACACTATCATTATGAGTTCTACATATCAAACACAATCAATTATCAAACAAAAATAGTTAAAAAATGTTTTTACAATATCAATATAATGTTACTCTTTAGAAGAGAAATCTTAATGTGGATGA
The DNA here is from genome assembly GCA_034641835.2 of Pinus albicaulis. Classification (NCBI taxonomy): domain Eukaryota; kingdom Viridiplantae; phylum Streptophyta; class Pinopsida; order Pinales; family Pinaceae; genus Pinus; species Pinus albicaulis. The sequence goes on along the minus strand of CM076578.1, from coordinate 934,288,884 downwards.
AGTGTCTGTTAAGAAGAATGTAATAAGATACTACTCTATCATCATGACATCTACCATAAAATTTCCCCATTTGCTGTCTTCTTTTATGGATACTCCAAACTCCCAGTATCTCACATTATTTGCAAGATAAGTCCAAAGTATAGGAAACAGAGTCACATGTATGGAAAATACTAAAGAAACTTTGAAAATTACGAAAAACCTTCAAAATGATACGAAACATGAGAAAACAAGGGGAACAGCAATATGCTTTTGAAAGATAATTGAGGAGGTAATTGGGGTTTTTTAGATTATAGCATTATAAGCAATGTTCATTCAAGAAAAAGAAGAATAAAGAATTAGCTCAAAATGTTATGGCTCCTAAATATTATTCATAGGATTGTAAGCCAAGTGTATAGAAGTTATATTTTCCCTCGCATTCATAAGGTTTTTTCATAATTCTTCTAAAAAAGGTTTAAAAATATATGTAAATAGAGCTCTAAAATTAGATGAAGAATGAAAGTTGATTCTTTAACCACAAAAAGTTATAGATAGTATTTTGTATCTCTTTGACATAACCATTACAAGTTCTAATTTCAAGTGGAAGAATATTCTCTAGGGCATACATGGTAAAATGATCAATTCGTGATGAAATACCCATTTACTAAAGGGTTCGCTTAAGTTTTAAAAGGTTTTGTATATATGGTTTATATAACGACACGAATAGTTTATTGTTTGTTAAGGTCCCACAATGATCAAATTTGAAGTTGGCAGGTTCGAATTCAACGAAGGGCATATATCTATGTCGCTTCTTCCATAATGAAAAGCTTTGAAAAAAACTTTCAATTGACCACAATAAATTATTTTTACATTTCATTTTCAAGAAGACAAAACCATCAATCTTTATATTAATAAAAGACCTGTATATACACAATAAAGAAGCACCCATATATTTCATTGCTTAAATATCTTATCACAAATGCCAATATAAGTCTCAAGACACTATTATAACTGATACGACCACCTGTGGATATAGTAGATTTTATGTGTCGATTGTGTAATGCATTCTGACTTTGTCTCACAAGGAGCAAGAGATGGAGGTAAGGATTTTTCTTACAGAATTTTATTATTATTTGAATTATTTATAGATAAGAAGACAACAATGAAATTTATGAGCATGGTGATACAATTAGTCAAGCTCATGATGCCAAACCATGATGATGTGAAGTTTGGAATTCTAACATTTACATGTTAAAGACAAATAGTCAAATTGATCGGCTAAATCAGTATGCCATAATTAATAATCATTCCCTGTTCACTTTTGTTATTAGGTTTAGTTACACTTATGATCTCTTCTGGGCATTTACTTGTATTACAGATTTACTAGACTAGGGAATAAGGAGTTATTTTCTCCAAAAATAACTCCTAGCCAAAACATTGACAATGCATCGACATCTTTTCATGCTCAAGTAATATGTTCTACTTCTCAACTGAAGGTCTTGGAAGTGGTTGTTTTGCTAGAAATTATTCACCACTTGGTTTCATACCAAAGTCGTTTTCTCATTTTCAAGATCCAACACATGAAAAAGATACTGTTTGAAACAACATAAATATTTTAAATTTTGCAAGGTTCAACCAAACATTTAATATGAATTTGAAGTTTATGTTAGAGTCGGCCCTTGCAGCCTCCGCGTGATCATTTCGTCTTTTCATATTCATTAGTGTCTGCTTGTTCCACTTCGTTGCACTTGACTAGGAGTGATGCCATGCACTCATCAAGTGTCTGAGCTGCCCTATGTTTTCATATTTACACCGCAGTTATATATTTAAAATTTTTCTCTCAAAAAATCATTCATAGTCATCAATATTACATATATGGTCATTAAAATGTCAATAAGTGTCCTAGGTCTTATATCTAGGGCTTTTGAGTCATTTATATACTACTAAAAGCCTAAAAGCAGTAAAAGTTCTATGTGATTTATTTGTTATCATCAAAGATTTAAAAATATTTTGGTCCAAACTCGCTGAACTAGAAATTTGTCATTATCATTTTGTAATAAATTGTAATTGTTCCGCCATGAAGACATTGTCAAAAGCAGACCTCTGGTCTTTTCTTAGCCAAGATAGCCAAAGTATCCCCGCAAGAAGACAAGAAAACTACGGTATCGTACCTCAAAAAGCCAAAGGAAGATTGTATTTGAAAAGCTAAAAGTGAAATTACAAAAAGCATTTGTAATATGGGTTTGAAATTAGATTTGTTAAAACTTGATTGTGAAGATATTTGTAACATGTATAAAAGCCAAACAAGCTCTTCATCGGAACTTAAACCACAAGACCCAAATCGATTTAAGATGAGGCCGTATTTCAAAGTTTTAAGTTGCGTGCGTGTTGTTGGGCCGAGCACTCACAGAGGCTTGGTCACTCGCACCGGGCAGAAAGCACCAATGAGGTCGCTCTAAGAAGTTGGTGAAAGCTTGTATGAAGTGCGAATTCTCCACGAGAGACGCACCCACTTTACATGTTTCAATTCACCTGAGTCACCGAAAGTAACTCATATAACCGCTTTCAAACAAAGCTTCTCTATCATTAATGATGTTTTTTAATGCACTGAAGTAATGCGTGATGTTTAAACAGCCATATGAGTGATTTAAACCTCAATACATAGCACACTTGCTTTAATAAATGGCAAATGATAATAATGAGTTGTTTGCTATCTCACATAGGCATGATACATCCAAGCCAACATAATATCAAAACCATATTGCTCTTAAGTTTACTTGCCATTTTCGACTATTAAGTAATATTATACCATGTTAAAACCAATTCACAGACTCAGGTTGTAATGAGTCTCAATCGCCCAATGTAAAATATTCATGACTTTGTTTCAAACTCATCATTGAGACCTTTGTACATACCAGACAAACACATTTTGTTGGATGCCATGTTCTTTGTGATAAAATTTGACTGAAATTTTATGTTGTCTACTCCTTTTTTGATCAAAATTTTCACTGCATTAAAGTGATGTTTTTTTCCAATCCATCTAAATAGATTTATCTAAGGATTTGATTCCTTGATGGTGCTTTGACTATGGCAATATTAGCTGTGTTAAATACATCCAATTTCATGATATTTGCACCTGTTTATATCGTACATGACATTACAAAGCTTGGTCGCAGCTAAGTGCTCGGAGACAGCTTCGTAATATGAGCCACATGCAAAGATCTGTGACTGGAGCACACACTCATGGTCCCAGCAGAGAAAATAGAAGCGGATCATCGCAGAGGAGCTCACTTTTTGGCTCCTACGGCATGTCCATTAGCCAGGACGTTTTCTTATCTTTGCTATGTTTCAGATTTAGAGATGGTTGTGACAAACCCGACTCATCGTGAATTAGCAACACTGCTTGTTCTTCTGGCTTACGGTGATCTTGCAAGCCTCTTAATGGGGTTGATTTAATGTCACCTTTGACTATTACTCAAGCCAACGGGGATACCTTCAACATGGCTAGAATGGAACACAAGGCCAGCAAAGTAGAGAAATTTCACTATGAGTCATAAAAGACAAACCCGGATATAAATCTTACTGAGTAGAGTTTTTCCATCTGCATTCTTGAGAGATGAGCATGCACCGCCTATGTCATTATTCAAAGATTTAGCTGTGAGGCAGGTATGTTCTGTTTTCTCATACCACAAGCTCCGCCGGCTTATGTGCATCAGCAAAAGCGACATTAGCGATCGGTCACAGACCGCGAAACATAGAGAGGATGCGACATTTGTGCAGAAGACTGCCCACATGGGCAGCAGGACAGAAAGATATACCATTTCACTTTGATCAAACTTGGTGGGCAGACATCACCATGGAGCAGGCATCATTTGAGGATTTACGAGAGACTCTTTCGGCAGAGTGCTGTTGTGGCCTCGAGGCAGCCTCATGATGCAGAGAGCCCTCACACCACCATGAGATGCTTATAGTTGAGCACATCAGTCACTCTCTTCAAGTCTGCACATACCGTCGAGGCTACAGGCCTTATTTGCACGACATCGGCAGTATTATTCCACGTGAGGTGAGGCTGGCTCGCGACTCATCACATCGCGTGTACCATTCCACGTGGAGCGGGGAGGGTCCGCCTTTCTTCAAGATAAAGTCCAAGACAGGGCAAGAGGCCCATGCATGACAGGTTCACCAGAGGCTCCGGGACAACACCCTCATACGGCAACACATGCGGATACTGCCTCCCAGTCGGGTCGAGGAGGTCATCCAGGAGCAAAGGGGTCAGAATGACCACCGAAGACCACCCTGCAAAAGGCTCAATGGGTGATTAACTATTTGGAGGCTAACAGCCACCTCGAGGATGAGCTCACATTTTATGAGGCGCCAAATCCGTGAGGACAGATAAAGTGGAATCAAAAAGACTCAGTTGACATGACACCACCAGTGAGCACCGACCACAAGTGTGAATACAGATTCTGAGAAGTTGTTGGCTGGCGCTAATCGAGACAAAGACAGCACATGCGCCACATGAAAGGCTATTATCGGGCCCACGCACGCTGGTGTGCGAGGATGAAGATCATGAAGAGGAGGTTACAAAGCACTGGGACGAAGTGGAAAAGGCCTAATCACTTGATTTTGGCTTATATCATTGAATGTGTGAAACATGATGAGGGACCTCTCGTCTCCGAATTTGGGAAAATTTTGAGAAAATTTTATTATTTTCAAATTTTTTGTCTAAAAACAAAGTTCACACTACGTGGGTCGTGCCGCCTCACATGCGCCGCTTTTGAGACACCTAAGGAGGAGATTTTTAAATTTTGGATTTTTCATGTTAATTATGCATCCTCCGAAATCAACTTAGCATTCAACAAAATCTCGGGATATCAATGCACCAAAAACACCATGAAAATCACCTTGCTGCCACCTTTTGCACCAGCAGGAAGTACCTCTGGGAGAATGAGGTTTTGGAGGGTCAAATCAACTCCAAATTCAGAAATTCCACTTGGGTTGGAAATTAGACATCCAGGGCTTTCCAACGAGCTATCATGAGCTCAATTTTGATGTCGGGAGCTACCTCAAAATCATCCTGGAACATGAGCGACCCACGCAGTTCAGGAGCGACCCACCTAGAGATTTTTCTGAGTTTTCAGCTGCCAGCTCAGTATTTCGCCTATTATGGACCAGTTTTGCTTATGGATAGAATTCTTGGGTTTTTATGATGTAAATTCATGTTTGATATGTAACTTTGGCTTGTTTTTATCTCTTCTAGAAGATTCACTCTCAAATGAGTAAAAATCTTGTAATGGATCAGTTTCCACTCTTTTAGAGGCAAGTGGTTAGCTGCCTAGATTGTAGTTCCATGATTAGAATTGGTTGAAACTGATCCCTGAAGAGGGAATTTGACCCCTAGAGGTGGGGAAAGGTGTTAGAGTGATCTATATATTGTAATTTCTCAATCATTTTCAGGGGTTGGAGAGGTTGGACTCTTGGGATACTTTTGATACCATTGTACATACTTTTCATATTTTGGCTAAGGAAAGATCAGGGGTTTTGCGGCACTTGTTGGGATCCTTGTGGTGTTCCGTTCTTGATGGTGTTTCTTCTTTGTTTACTGTAAGTTTCTTCATGTTTAATGTATGCCATCCTTTCATATGCTTCTGAACTAAATTGAATGAGTGATTAAGGTTGAATCCATCATGATAAGCATACCTTTGAATTCAATAGTCTCGTATGTTCATGAACGTTTGAGGATCCAAGTTCTTTCTTTGCCCTCTTCTGGCCTCCTCGTCGGTCTAATTCCATCTTGCAATCCAATTTAAAGCATCAAGATCATCACCTACTCCTCGCCCTGGCCTTGAACTCGCAAAGGTCCGACCTTATTCCCGACCCAAAACTCGTTTCCCATTTCTCCGCCGAAAACCCAAAAACCAAAAAAAATCAAACATACCTATCTCTTTACTAGCCTAAAATCAGCCTTATTGTAAGTCATCTCGCATCCTATTGCTTATTTTCTCGAGATTGACTCGGGAGAGAGCTCTCCTCCTGTCCGTAGGGCTGGCTGCTAGGTCAGCCTCCAGTGATGTAGCCTCGAGTTAGTTTTACCTCATTTAAGGCCGAGGTAGATTTGAGTGCTAACATAAAGGGCGACCACGGAGAATAATCTCACTACTCATTTGTTGATGTGTTTGTTCCACGAGTCTTAGACGGAGTCTGAAGTCACGCCAGGTAGCTTTCGAAACGCTTTTGTTATGCATGAGCGGAAGTAGATAAACGCTGCTTCAGTCGATCTCCGGTAAGCTTGTGTGTTCAATACTTGATTTGTAAATCACCCCCAGTATACTTATTCGTTCTAGACCTTTTGGATGATTGTGTCTAGAAGTCGAAAGGCTGAAAATAATTGATTGTGTTCCTTGTAATTTTTGTTTTCCGAGAAGATCAATACACTGGCTTCAAGAAGAAATACGAGGGCGAATCCTGACCCTGATCCACCAACAATTTTCGAAAATCCGAATCTGATTCCAAGGACCCTTAGAAAATAAGGCAGTCAAGAGAGTTCTGAAAGAGAAAGCCAATTGAGTTTTGAGAGTTCCAGAGTGCTTACCCGATCTGCCTCCTGTCCTGTCAAAATCATATATGTTGATGAAATCCCCTTTGATGCACGGTTGGAAACATCCTTGTTTGTGAATTTTTCCGAAACTGAATTGTCAAGATTAGTCCCAGATCGATTGTTTACTGAAGATTTGCAATATAGATTTGTTTCACAGTACTTGGATAGACAGCTGCAAAGTTCTATTGAGGATACTACCACTCTTGAGTTTGCTGAATCTGCTTCACAAGTTCTTCAGCCATCTGAAATTGCATCAAGTTCACGGATCCCTACTGAGCCTCCCTTTATCCCTACCATTCCGGTTAGCCTGAGGTTTCTGATCAGCAATCAATAGTAATTTCTCCGTTTCCATTGAATACATCTCGTAGACTTACTGCTCCCACTCCTCCTGTATCTCCTCGACAACAGATTGTCTTCAATCCACCAAGAGCTATGGCTGCTCGTTTTGCACCTCTTGTGTTACCCCAGCAGTTGAATGATATGCCCGCAGATTATCAGAGCAAGATCCCGACATTTGATGGCACTCCACAGAGTCTTCCTGCACACCAGCATGTAGACAATCTGGCAGATTTCTTTGATCGTTTCGAGATTGATGAAGAAAATGTGACTATGAGGCTTTTTGTGCAAACCTTTGGAGGAGAGGTAAGCAAATGGTTTAGAGCCTTGCCGCAAGGAAGCATCACTACATTGGCAGAACTTCAGAGGCAGTTTTTAGATAGATGGGAGATGAAAAAGGATCCGCTGCAAATTACTTCAGAATATACAAACCTCAAACGTAATCCTGGTGAGTCTGTTCAGGATTATATCATCAGATTCAATACAGTGTATAATGCTATTCCAGATGACTTGAGACCGTCTACAAAGTCTGCTCTCCTTAAATTCCCGGATGGATTTGATCCGGAGATGGCTTATTCCCTTCGTGATAGAGATCCACCTACTTTAGAAGATATGCAGAAGCTCGCTGTTAGTGTTGAGGCAAATCTGAATGATAAAAGAGCACGGTTGAAAGCACAGAAAAGAGTGACAATAAAGGAAGAGCCTTCCACATCTATATCGTACTTTCCTACAACCCGTGAGTTGAAAAGGCTTTAAGAAGAATAACCTGGACAAGATAAACACAATAAATCCAAATTATCGTGGCCAGCAGCAGCCACAGTTCAGAATAAAGCAGCGTGAACAAAGAGCACCAGAGCCAGCAGCCCAACAGCAGGTTAAGACACCTCTTTTGTAGAATTTTGTGAGTCATGATTCCGATGATGATGATGATGTATCAGGTGAGCAAAATCATTTCTTCACTCCCGATGATCTGCCTATCTATATCACTGAGGATGAAGAATACGGAGAAAGTTCAGTTGTACAGAAAGATGAAGATTTCATTCTAGCAAATGATGCAAATTTAGAGGAAGAGTCAGATGAATACCAAAGAGGATATTTGAATGCGTTGACGGCCCAGCAGAAACAATATTCATTGAGAAATCGAGATGTGCCTATAAATCCCATTCAGAAAAAAAAAGAAGCTTCAGCACTGAAGACAGATTCACCGATACCACAGAAAAGAGGAAAAGAGACAATTGACCCCGCAGCAAGTAAAGTATCATCAGCTGAGAAGGTAAATCAGTCAAACATAGTGAAAGACAAGGCTGAAAAGAAGGAAGTTCCAGTCAAAGAGGTTGAGAAAGTGTTAGCATTTAGCTTGGAAAATGAAATTTCCAAACTAAAAATATCTATTCCTTTGACGGAGATTATGAAGAACAGCAGCTACCGTAGTCAAGTCACCAAAATTCTGAACTTTGATCCAATGGGATCGACACAAGAAATGTTGAGGATGATCGCACTCGGAATTGATTTTTGGGCCTGCATTAAATGGTGAGTCTCCTGACAGTAGTGTTCCTCCTTTTTACATCAGTTTGAGGTTGCATGAATATATATTGCACAATGCTATGCTCGATTCGGGGGCTTCGCACAATTTGATGCCAAAGGCGATCATGGAAAAGTTGGGATTAGACATTACAAGAGAGTATCATGATTTGTATTCTTCGATTCCAGCCGGGTAAAGTGTATAGGACTCATCAAAGATTTGGTGGTAAGTTTAGATCAAATCCCAGCAAAGAATGTTTTAATGGATGTGGTGGTTGCCGATATTCCTCCACGGTTCGGGATGCTCCTTATGATCTGGGAAAAATAAAGGTACACTTCCAAAGTAGATTTCTCTTATGCTACAATTCCAAATTTCGGTCAAATGAGAAAGAGGTCAGAGCGTAAGATGAAATACATGATAACTAGCAAAGAGAAGCCACTAATCATCCCAGTAACTATAAGATATCTAATAGAGTATAATGTTTAGCTATCGATAGTTTAATGATGTAGAATCTCAACTAGTTCAGCAGAAGAAATATACCTGTGAGATCAATGTATAATTAGAGAAGTTCTGCAAAAAGAAAGAAGAGAAAAACAAGCGACTGTGGAGCAATCAGCTAAAGACAATGGGCAGCAAACAGGAAAAACAGAGCTGGCACAATTTCAGGATTTAGAGGACGATGAAGATGGTCTTTGGACCATGGATTTTGATGGTGCAGTGGGCAGCGATGGTGCTGGGATTGGTGTGTGGATTCGAAGTCCATTTTCCGCTCCTGATAAAGTTCCAAGCAATGTGAGAGTGTGTTCTTACAAGCTTGCATTCGATTGTTCTAATAATGAAGCGGAATACGAGGCTCTTATTGCTGGTCTTAAGATTCTCAAGAAGCTGAATGCGAAGAGGATTGCAGTATATGGTGATTCAGAATTAGTGATAAAGCAAGTTAAAGCAAGCAATCTTAAGATTCCAATGAATTCCAGCAACAAGTTTGAGATACATGTGAAACACCGGCCCACCGTTCCAGACAATCAGCGATGTTGGCAAGTGTTTGAGGATGATGAGGAGATTAGTGAATTTCTGCAGAATAAAGGTAAGTTTAAAGATACCTCCATAGATACAGAATTTGATGATGGTATTGATGACATACAGATAAATCAAATGGATGTGCTGCAACTGAAGGATAACATCATTCCTAAGGGATTGATTTCTTTGGAAGAGTTGTTTGATCAAGATGATGTAGCCCGCAAGCCTACATTGAGGCCAACAGAGAAGGGTGTCGAAGAGGTAAATATTGGGACAGCTGAGAATCCCAAGATGGTAAAATTGTCAAAGTCATTGTCACCAAAGGTAAGAGCAGAATATGTGAAATTGTTATCTTCATTTTCTGATGTGTTTGCATGGGATTATTCAGATCTCAAAACATACGATACCAACATCATTCAACATACTATTCCCATAAAACCAAATCAGAAGCCTTTTCGTCAAAAGTTGAGGAGGATCAATCCAAAGCTGCTACCATCAATCGAAAAAGAGGTAAATAGGTTGTATAAGTCAGGAATCATTGTACCTATTCGTTTTTCAGATTGGATATCAAACTTGGTGCCCGTGAGAAAGAAGACAGGTGAGATCCGTTTATGTATTGACTTCAGAAATCTGAATAAGGTTTCATTAAAGGACAATTATCCGCTGCCAAAGATGGATCACATATTGCAACGAGTAGTTGGAGCATCAAGGATGTCACTACTCGATGGATACTCAGGTTATAATCAGATTTTAGTGCAGGAAGATGATCGTGACAAGACTGCGTTCACCACTCCTCGGGGAACATTTCATTACGCAAAGATGCCATTCGGTTTAAAAAATGCAGGCGCTACCTTTCAGCGCGCCATGGACATGGCTTTTGCCAATGAGAAAGATGTGTTTTTGGTTGTTTACCTTGATGATCTAACTGTATTTTCTAATTCTGATGAGGAACACTTATATCATCTGAAAATTGTTGTCCAGAAGTGCAGAAAATATGGCATTTCGCTGAATCCAAAGAAGAGCCTTTTCGCCATGGATGAAGGAAAGCTCCTTGGCCACATCATATCGAAAGATGGCATTCGAGTTGATCCTGCACGTGTTGAAGCCATACAGCAGATTGAACAGCCCCGGAACAAGAAAGAGATACAATCATTTAATGGTAAAATGAATTTTCTGCGTCGTTTCATTCCCAATCTTGCAGAACACCTTAGAGAAATCACGAACATGCTGAAAAAGGACAGTCAGGTAAGATGGACAGAAGAGGCAGTAAAGTCATTTAATTTGGTAAAGATAGCTCTTTCCTCAGCCCCTATTTTAATCAGCCCTGATTACACACAAGACTTCATTTTATTTTCTTTCGCTTCTGAGCACACATTAGCAGCAGTTTTGATGCAAAAAAGGGATGGAGTTGAGAAGCCCATCGCTTTTTTCAGTCGTATCATAAGAGATGGAGCATTGAAGTATAATATCATTGAGAAACAAGCACTTGCGCTTGTAAAGGCTTTGAAGGATTTCCGTGTGTACATATTGCATTCCCACATTACAGCATATGTTCCTAACGCAGCAGTTAAAGATGTTTTGGTACAGGCAGATCCAGAAGGAAGAAGAGGTAAGTGGATCGCCGCGTTGTTAGAGTACGATGTGGAGATTAAACCGACCAAGATGATTAAAGGACAAGGACTCGCCAAGCTCATGGCTGAAACAAATATGCATGCTCTAGACATAAATTTGATTGCTGCCATGTCTGATGAAGATGGGGAAAGTACGTCGGTTCAGGTATCCGATATTTTTGTTTCTTCTCCTTGGTATGCTGACATTTTACATGTGCTTCAGAATTTGTCTACACCACCTGGTATGCCTCGAAATAAGAGTAGAACATTGAAGCTAAGAGCTGCTAAATTCTGCATTTTGAATTCTGCATTGTATTGGAAAGACCCTGGGGGTATGTTGTTGAATTGTTTGGTAGAAGAGGAAGCTCAAAGAGTTTTGGAGGATTTTCACAAAGGTGACTGTGGAGGTCATTTGTTTTGGAAGACCACAGCGAATAAAATTCTAAGGGCGGGGTATTATTGGCCTTCTTTGTTTTCTGATGTGTTCAAGGCTGTTAAAAATTGTCACGAGTGTCAAATTTTCAAAGGGAAGCAGAAACTACAGCCTTTGCCTCTAAAACCAATCGAAGTTAGTGCACCATTCCAGCAGTGGGGATTGGATTTTATCGGGGAAATCCACCCAGCATCTTCCGGACAGCATAGATGGATCTTGACAGCTACAAACTACTTCACGAAGTGGATTGAGGCGATTCCCACTCGACAGGCCACGGATGCGGTAATTATTTCTTTTCTTGAAAACAATATTCTGTCACGTTTTGGGTGTCCTAGTAAAATAATCACAGATAATGCAGCAGCCTTTAAGTCTAAGAGGATGGTTGATTTTTGCTTTAAGTACAATATTACCTTGGGACATTCGACCGCCTACCATCCGCAAGGGAATGGCTTGGCGGAATCTTCAAATAAATCCTTGGTGAATATCATTAAGAAATTGCTGGAAATCAACAAGAAGGCTTGGCACAAAAAGTTGGTAAATGCATTATGGGCTGATAGGGTAAGTCAGAAAAAGTCTATGGGCATGTCTCCTTTCGAGTTGGTGTATGGGACGGATACAGTTTTTCCTACTTCACTTGCTGTCCCGGTGGTCAAATTTCTTCAGGAGGCTGGAAGTGAAGAGGATCCTATGCAGCGGAGGATTAATGAGATGATTCATTTGCAGCAGACACGAGAGGAGGTATTTCAAAATACTTTCAAGTTGCAGGAGCGCATAAAGAAGATCTACGACAGAAAGGCAAAAGCAGATAAGTTTCAGTTGGATGAAGTAGTTTTGAAATGGGATGCTCGGAATGAAGATAAGGGAAAGCACGGCAAATTTGAGAATTTGTGGAAGGGACCTTTCAAGATTGCAGCGTATCGGGGTCATAATGCATTTCTTCTCAAAGAAATGAATGGAGATGATTGTCCTGGTGGACCGATCAATGGTCGGTTGCTGAAGCGCTATTATTTCTGAGTACTTGCTGCTGATCTCATTGTCATTGTATATATCACTTTACTTTTGTTTCGTTGCAAGTGTGCACTGATCTCTCATTTTCAGTCTGGGGACCGGAGCGAAGGCTATAATTCTGGAGATAGAGGTTGGTTGGTTTGAAATTTTCAAGTTAAGTTTTATCAGTCTTCTAGTTTGAGTCATGTCAGTTTGAGTCTTGTCAGTTTTGGTCAAATTGCAGTCTGTCGTTAGTCAAATCTGCAGTCAATAAAATTGTCCAAAGTTTGTTTTATCAGTTGAGATAATGATTCCATCGCCCAATGGATGAGAGGCACTGTCTGACTCCCCCAGAGATCTGCCGTTCTTGGCATCTCCATGGAGCCACCATCCCCATTGGAGCCAATGTTAGAGTCGGCCCTTGCAGCCCTCCGTCAGTGATCATGTCGTCTTTTGCATATTCATTATTAGGTGTCTCGCTTGTTCCACTTCGTTTCATTCCACTAGGAGCATGCCAATGCACTGACGAAGGGGTCTTTCGTCTTATGTTTCCTCATATTTACACCTGCAGTGCTATTTTAAAAATTTTCTCAAAAAATCATTCATAGTCATTGTCATTACATATATGGTCATTAAAAATGTCAATAAGTGTCCTAGGTCTTGGTGTCTAGGGTTTTTGAGTCATTTATATACTAGTCATAAAGCCTGCAAGGTGAGGAAAGTTCTGTATTTTTGATTTTTATTTTATTATCATCAGCATTTAAAAAAAAAATATTTCTAGTCCAAAACTCTGTTTTGGAACTAGAAATTTGTCATTATCATTTTGTAATAAATTGTAATTGTTCCGCCATGAAGACATTGTCAAAAGCAGACCCCTGGTCTCTATCTTAGCCAAGATAGCCATATCCCTGCAAGAAGACAGCAAAATCATTAGTATCGACCTCAAAAAGCCAAAAGAAGATTGTATTTGAAAAGCCAAAAGTGAAATTACAAAAACATTTGTAATATGGGTTTGAAATTAGATTTGAAATAAAATCTGATTGTGAAGATATTTGTAACATGTATAAAAGCCAAACAAGTTTCATTTGAAACCAAACCATAGCACCCAAATCGTGTTTTGCAAATTGGAGGGCCGATTTCAGAGTTTTAAGTTGCGTGGGCAGTGTTATTGGGCCGAGCGACCCACGCAGAGGCCGAGCGACCCACCTGGGAAGAGCGACCCACACAGGTCAGTTCAGCAGTGTAAGTTTGCAAGGGGCGCGACCCACCTGGGCAGAGCGACCCACGCAGAGGCTGCGCGACCCACGCAGACACAGGGTTTCGAAATTCATTCTGAGCGCCCAGCCTTGCTTGGAATCGATGCAACTGGCTTTCAAACAGGTTTCTATCATTGCTTGATGTTTTTTTTAAATGCACCGGCGGCATCGTTGATGTTTCAAATGTTCAAAAGGAGGATTTAAAACCCCACAGACATAGCATTCTTGTTTTCAGGGTTTTAAAATGAAAATGAATGGTTGAATGAGTTTGTTTGTTATCTCATGGCACTGATACATCCAGCTTTGCATATAATATCAAAACCATATTGCTCTTATGCCCATTTTGCCATTTTGACCATTGCTATTATTATACCATGTTAAAACCCTTTGTTCCATGGTGACTATGGTTGTAATGAGTCTCACTGTCCAATGCAAAAACATTCTCATGACTTTGTTTCAAACTGCCTATTGAGAACTTTGTGGTTATTGCTCATAAACAAACACATTCTATTTATGCCATGCCCTCCCTTTGACTAGACTTGTTCAATATTTTGAAGGTTGCTTGCTCCCTTTTGGTAAAAATTTCACTTGCATTCAAAACAGAGATTGTGCCTTTTCCAATCCATTTAAAGCTGAGATTTTATCCATGATTTGATTCCTTGATGGTGCTTTGACGGTGGGAATATTGGTTGGGTGTTGAAACATACATCCTAACTTTGTTTGCACTGCCTTCAAACAGTATACACATTGCCAAAAGCTTGGTCAGAGCCATGTCGGAGACAGAGTCAGAATATGAGCCAAGGTCAGGCAGTGATTCGGTGACTGAAGGTAATGTGCCACGGGGGTCCCGCAGAGAAAATAGAAGCGGTGATCATCGCAGAGAGGAGCCTACTTCTTTGGCTCGATTGCAGGCATATCCATTAGCTATGGATTGTTTTCGATTCTTGTCATGTTTCAGATTTTGTGAGATGGTTGCACAAACCCGGCCTCATCGTGAATTAGCACGTCTGTTTGTTCTTCATTTACGGGGTGATCGGGTAAGCCTTGCTAGGGTTGATTTCATTGTGTCACCTTTGACTATTGCTCAAGCCACTGGTATACCGAACATGGGCGAGGAATGGAACAAGGGTCAGCAGTTAGAGAAATTTCACTATGAGCCATACATTAAAACTGAATATAAGGCTTACTTGAGTAGAGTTTTTCCATTCAGATTCTTGAGAGATGAGTATGCACCGCTCATGAGGCTCATTATTCAGTATTTTAGTTGTGAGGGCAGGTATGCTCGTCTTTTCTCATACCATGTTCGTTTGCTGATGCACTTCACAAGGGTGCGTATGATGAATATTCCGCATTTCATACACCGCAACATAGAGAGGATGGTGACATTTGTGCAGAAGAAGACGAGCCCAGTGCAGCAGTACAGGAGTATATACCATTTCACTTTGATCAAAATCTTGGTGTTACATCAGTTGGCAGAGCAGGGCATCACTTGGGAGGATTTCATTTCTAGAGACTTTTTCAGAGTGCCACAGCAGCCTCCCGAGGCAGTTCATGATGCAGGAGAGCCCTCACACCAGCCGGACATGCTTGATGTTGAGCATATCATCACTCCTTTGGTTCAGACATATCAGCGAGGCCACAGGGCCTTATTTGCAGCGACACGGTGGGTACTATCTCGACGTGAGGTGGAAGGGGTCTTGCCGACTTCATTGACACGGCGAGTATTATCTCCACATGATGTGGAAAGGGTCTCGCCTTCTTCAGTACAGGTACAGTTCCAAGACAGGGGCAAGAGGCCCATGCATGATGAGGGCCCATCAGAAGGTCGGGACACCGATATGACAGTCATTGATGTTGATACGGGCTCTCCTAGTTCGAAGCTGAGGGAAGTCATCCAGGAGCAAAGGGCCGAGAATGACCAGCTGAAAGACCAATTGCAGAAGGCTCAGTGGGTGATTAACTATTTGGAGCAGCGCAACAAACAGCTCGAGGATGAGCTCACATTTTATGAGGTGCGCCAAATCCGTGAGGACAGACAGTGGAATCGAAAGAGGCCTGGTGACATGACACCAGCTGACAGAGATACTGTACTCACTCGGGTAAATATACATCTGGAGAAGCTGTTGGCAAAGGCCAATCGAGACAAAGACATGCTTCGCCACATGAAAGGCCATTACGGGGCTCGCATGCATGTTTGCAAAGCGAGGATGAGGATCATGAAGAGGAGGTTGCGCAAGGCACTTCAACGGCGAAAAAGGCCTAATCCACTTCGGATTTTGGCCGAAGCTTCATTGACTGAGCAAGACACATGATGGAGGACCTCCGCTCCAAATTTGGGAAAATTCGGAGAAAATTTTGTCATTTCCAAATTTTTGGTTTAAAAAACAGGTTTTGTGGCTAGGTGGGTCGCGCGCTCATGCGCTCGCTTTTTTTTGAGACACTTGCTGGAGGAGATTTTTACATTTTTGGATTTTTCATGGTTAATTATGCATCCTCTGAAGTCAACTTAGCATTTCAACAAAATCTGGATGGTCAAACAGCTCAAAAACACCATGAAAACCACCTTGCCGCCACCTTTTGCACCAGCAGGAAGTACCTCTGGGAGAATGAGGTTTTGGAGGGTCAAATCAACTCCAAATTCAGAAATTCCACTTGGGTTGGAAAGTAGACATCCAGGGCTTTCCAACGAGCTATCATGAGCTCAATTTGGATGCTGGGAGCTACCTCAAAATCAGCCTGGAACATGAGCGACCCACGCAGTTCAGGAGCGACCCACCTAGAAATTTTTCTGAATTTTCAGCTGCCAGCTCAGTATTTCGCCTATTATGGACCAGTTTTGCTTATGGATAGAATTTCTGGGTTTTTATGATGTAAATTCATGTTTGATATGTAACTTTGGCTTGTTTTTATCTCTTCTAGAAGATTCACTCTCAAATGAGTAAAAAATCATGTAATGGATCAGTTTCCACTCTTTTAGAGGCAAGTGGTTAGCTGCCTAGATTGTAGTTCCATGATTATAATTGGTTGAAACTGATCCATGAAGAGGGAATTCGACCCCTAGAGGTGGGGAAAGGGGTTAGAGTGATCTATATATTGTAATTTCTGAGGCATTCTACAGGTTGGACTCTTGGGATACTTTTGACATCATTGTACATACTTTTCATATTTTGGCTAAGGAAAGATCAGGGGTTTTGCGGCACTTGTTGGGATCCTTGTGGTGTACTGTTCTTGATGATGTTTCTCCTTTGTTTACTGTAAGTTTCTTCATGTTTAATGTATGCCATCCTTTCATTATGCTTCTGAACTAAATTGAATGAGTGATTAAGGTTGAACCCATTGTTTACAGTGCTTAGCCTTTGAATTCAGTTAGTTCTATATGTTTTCAGCTGTTTGGAGAGGATCCAAGTTCTTCTTTGCCCTCTTCAGCTCCTCGTCAGTCTAATCTATCCATAAAATCCAATTCTAAGCATCAAGATCATCACCTACCTCGCCCCAGCTTGAACTCTGCAAAGGTCTGACCTTATCCCCGGACCCAAAATTTGTTTTCCCATTACTCCAGCGAAAACCCAAAAAACCAAAAATCAAACATACCTATCTCTTTACTAGCCTAAAATCAGTTCCTATTGTAAGTCATCTCGCATCCTATTGCTTATTTTCTCGAGATTGACAGAGAGAGCCCTCTCCTGTCCTCGTAGGGCTAGCTACGAGGCTGAGCGTGGTTTGATGTAGCCTTGAGTTTTACTTCATTTCAGCCTGAGGTAGATTTGAGTGCTAACAAGTTATTTGTAGCCCTGGTGAATAATATTTACAATGATGCTTCTCACCTTCTTCTACCTACCCAATTTTAACTGCTAACATTTTTTCTTCCATTTTGATTAGGTGCATTTGAGCTAGCAACCTTTACAACATTTATTCTTTCTGAAAGCAATAAAATTATCTAATTCTACACTTATTTCATCCAGGAATCTAGATGAAACTGTTGGATTCACTGATTCTCTACCTAACTATTGAATTGTCATAATTAAACTGTATGACAATGATTTATTCTCTATCTACAACAAGTAAAATTGAAACATGACAAGTCAAGATTAAACTGTTTAACTCATCATGGATTATGGCATTTATTGACACTCTGCCATAATCAACTGCAAAAGGTAAAAGTAGTGGCATTTAGACTTGCGCACTGTCGTGTTTTATTCATCTTTTTCTTTTGGTGTCTATTATTTTTTCTAAGTCCTTTGATTGTTCTTTTAGGACTTTTTACCCTCTTTTTGATTTTTTGATTTTTTTTGATTTTTTACAAAATATGGGAATACAACTTGCAGAAGGAAAAGTATGTACATATTTACAATATTACCATCAGCCAAGTCAAAATTATGAATCCTATATTTATAGGTCACTAACAAGTTCTACTTTGAAGGCAAAATTCTGGAAGAAGTTGCAGACTAAAAATACCTTGAAATTGACTTCAACAGAAATTTAAGTTGGGATGGTTGTAGAAAGAAAAGAACTTTAGGGGGTTGGAAATAATTTTATGCTCTTCAAAACAGGTGTAGAGAGGCAGAGCTGTGGGACTGGAAAACCACTCTAACTCTTTTTGGGCTTCTAGTGATTCCGATGATTCTCTACGGTTGTGAACTGTGGGCCAGTAGCACAACCAAGATGCAGTGGAAACAAATTGAGAAAATTTAGAAGCATTTGATTCCAAACAAATTAAAAATTAAAAGTGCAGTTCCTTATGCTATATTGTTAAGTGAAACAGGGGATGCTCCTATTGAAGCAATTGCTATGGTGTGAGTCATAAGGTATTTAAAAAAAATTGGGCAAATGGAAGAGGGTAGATGGCCTAAGGTTGTGTTTTGTGACAAATTGTGCAAAAGAAAGAAGACTTGGATGCGAAAAAATAACAAATGGTTTGGTAAATGGGGTATTTTCTTGAGCATGTGTCCTACAAACAGTAAAGAGATAAAAACTTTTGTTATGGATAAGTTCCACAAACATACTTGGGAGAAAGAGCTAGGGAGAAAGAAGTACTACAATGAAGAGTTTAACCCCACTCATAACCATCAGCAAAAGGCTTACATAGGGGCCGATATTTATAGGAGATATAAAATTATTATTGCTTGATTAAGGACTAATTCTCATCAACTCTGTTGTGAAACAGGGCATTGGAAAATGCCAAAATAAATGTGGGAGGAAAGAGTATGTATTTTTTGCTCCTCCAGAAAAGTGGAAACAGAAAAACATTTCATTTTAGAATGGGAGGCCTTCAAAGACAATAGGGAAAATTATGCAGGTATTGTGGCAACTAGTTCTTGGGATAATCTATCCAACGAAGAGTTTGTCGAGAAGCTGGGAGCGGTTATTGTGAAACTTCACAAGAAAAGGGTCGAATAAAAGAGCCAGATGGAGAAGCAATCTGTCCCATAGGCTATTTTTAGCCTCGTGGACATTAAAAAAACTTTCTTTCTTTCTTTCTATATCGGACCACCTCCCTATACTATTGGAATGGAAGTGGGAGAAGTTGCGCATGGGAATTCCATTCAAGTTCAACCATAATTGGATTAAGGATGTTGGGTTTGTTTCCAATATCACGAACTTTATCAAAACATACCCAGGAGGATTGGATAAATCACCATGTCTGCACCTCATCGATTTATTGAGGGATCTGAAGAAGAGGGTTCGCATATGGGAGAGGGAAAAGAAGGTGGCTCTATTGCTGGAACTACTAAATATTGCTCGAGAAATAGAAGCTATATCGGGGGAGCTGGAATGTGATTGTCCACCATTGGACACTGAGGATCGGTTGAAGGCACTGGAACATCAGAAGCGACATATACTACTGATGCAGGAGGCCACATGGTGACTCAAGAGCCATGCCATCTAGCTCAAGGAGGGGGACCTAAATACAAAATACTTCCACCGAATGGAAAATCAGAGGAGGACCGAGAACTCCATTTGGAAAATTTGTGCTAGGGATGGGAATATACTACATTCGATATCAAAGATTTAGGGGGATATTGTCTCCCATTTTCAGACTTTCTTTCAGGCCCAAGAGCGGGTTAATATTGATGACCAGCTATGGGGCATATCTGAATACCCTCAAATGTTCAATGTGGATGTGAATACACTGACTTATAAACTGGTGGACATGGTGGAGATCCTTAAGACACTCAAATATTTCGTTCGCGACAAAATTCCGAGCCTGGACAACTGGAAAATGGAGTTTTTCATTTTCTTCTTCGACATATTGAAAGAAGACCTGTTGGACATGGTTGAAGAAACATAGGTGGGGGGATACATCACTGGTGCCATAAATTCCATGTTTATTGCGTTGATTCCCAAGAAGGCCAAAACCATGTCGTTCTCGAATTATAGGCCCATCTCCCTCTACAACATTGTGTATAAAATCATTTCAAAAATCATCGCAAAATGTCTCAAAGATACTCTCTTTGTGCATATAAGCAGGGAGCAATCTGGTTTCTTACACAATCCACTTACACATGACGTGGTGGCAATCACACAGGAGTCCATACATTCTATTCATGTCATGAAACTACTGGAAATTATGATGAATATTGAATTATGCAAGGCAAATGACTGATTGGACTGGCCGTTCCTAAGACTAAACTTATTAAATATTGGGCTTAACATCCATATCACTTAGTGGATTATGGCCTGTGTTCCAGGAGCTCGATTTGCGGTCATGATAAATGACTACACATCAGATTTTTTCAGAGCTAGGTGGGTACTTCGACAAGGGTGCTCATTATCACCACTTCTATTCATCATGGTTATGAACTGCTTGATTCTAAAAATTCGAGCTGCCAGCACCGCGGAACTATTCAGGGGATTCCGAATCTGTATGTATATATATGTCAAACACAACCTCTTCTTTGTGGATGAAATATTGGTATTTGGGGAGCTATGAAGAAATAGATGGTGGAAGTTACACCACATCCTTATTTGGTTCGGTAGTGAAACTGGACTCATGGAAAATGGGGCAAAATTACATCTATATTATTCAGAGGGAGACATGACGATCATTTCAGAGATTGAAAAATTGTTTATTTATGGTTATGGACCTTTGGGAGAAGGCATTACTTACCTGGGTTATAAACTAAAACCTGCAAACTATAACAATGAAGACTGGCTATGGATTTTGGATAAGATCAGATGGAGGATTGTGGCATGGTCACATCGATGGTTGTCCCTTGGGGGGCAATATATACTGGTACAAGCAGTTTTACAACATATGGGTACTTATTGGGCTCACCTATTCAACCTCTCGGTCGCCATTTTCCAAAATATTAATGGCATATTTTCACAGTTTATTTGGGTCACAAACTACACGACAAATACCATATAATCAAGATGGATAAGATACAAACACCAAAGGAAGCAGGGGGATGGGGAATATTGGACATGAAATAATTTTGTTGGGCCTTACTTCTCAAATAATTATGGCGGGGTCTTCATAAAAATCAATGAGGCACATTAGCGAGGACAGTGTTACATGGGGGGGGGGGGGGGGCACAATATTGTGGGATTGTGTGGTTGTTATAGGAATACTGTTATAGGAATGGGACACTTGGGAGGCCCACGGGTTCATACATATGGCACAAATTTCAAGAAATTAGGAACCTATTCATACATCGATTGGTTTGGCACTTTGGTGATGGATCCAACATATTAATTGGCAATGATCTAATTAAATAAGTTGAGGGGTATCAAGGATTATCGGAACATTTCATGCACCACCTACACTCAAGGGGTATATTCTACATACAACAGATCATCGAAGTAAGGGATGCTTACAACCTGATTTGGTAGAGGGCAGAGGACTTGAACATTCCATTGAGGCTACACATAGAATGGATGATGTACACTGACACCCGCAAAGAGGTGGGTTTATACTACTCAGGCGAGGCTGACACCATAACATGGGCAGGTTTAATTAACACAAAGGGAATTGTGGTT
>CM076578.1:934252999-934267066 GCA_034641835.2 Pinus albicaulis | reverse complement strand
CATGAAAATAGTATCATAAAGCGGATACAGGAAATGTGCAGAGACATGTACTGTTGATATATGTCTCACACAAAAACATTGCCCAGACTCATGGCAAATTTGTCATCAAAAAATCAAAAAATTAAGAAGACTGCCCTCATATGGGGAAACCAGTCTTGAACGTTTAATTTACAGAATTCAAAAATATTACAAAGGTCCAGCACAGTAAAATAATCTAAAAGCAGCCCAATTAAGTGGGCCTGCTAAGCAAGAAAAAAAAATTAACCAAACTACTCCTCCGGTGGTTCCTCCACGATTCGGCACCATCCTTCGGAAGGTCCAGGATCGCTAGGTGCTACCTCCACATTCATGCCACGGCTCCCCTCCTGAAGGCCCGAATGCTGGCCAGCTTTTTCCGAGCTTAGATCCACCGGATGGGTGCATTCTTCCTCCGTTTGGGCCTCCTTGCGGAAAACCAAATTACCTCACCAAGCTAAGACTCGGGAAGGCTGGAGAGAGAATTAGCTAGAAATATGCGAAGAAGGTCGTGGGAGAAGGTGAACCACATGGGAGTTCCAGAGCAGGTAATCCATACTTATGGTTAGAGTTAGTGAATCCCAACCCGCCACTCCTATTATTTGGATAGCGACCTGCATAATCACTGGACTGGCCGGAAGACAACTCGGTTGAGGGGCTGGAGGGAGCGCGCAGGAGTTGACCTCTAGTGCTCCCCCTGCGGCAACGCATCCTTTGACGCACACGAGGCATGGGTGCAGTCTCACTAGCAGTGGGCACAAGAGGAGACGGAGAAGCAGAATTCCAAGAAACAAAGGAAGATGCATTACGTACGAGATGGAGAGAAATGCGTGATATGCAACAAGGTCTAAGCAAAGAAGCCAGATCCGACTTTCTTCTCTGGCTACAAGAGTAGGCGTGTAACCCAACAACCTATTGCCTGAAAACCATAGCGAAACGCAATTTTAATGCTTTTTTATCGAATCTCGATCGCAATGCAATCGAAGGACGCCTGTCATAATTAATCTCTGATCATTAATGAGAGCTGAAGGTCGGATCATATTGGAGCATGCAGAATCGCTAACAGGAGTGGAGGTTTGATCTTGAATAGTGTTAAAACTTAATTAATGTGGATTTGATGTGAAAACCTTGGAACTTAATTGAACAACATTAAAACTTAATGCGATTGATATGAAATTGCCACATCCATATCATTCTAACATTGAGATACGCACCTGAGTTTGGAGCTTCGAGCAGCACCAACTTTTAATGAAAATGATTTGGTTGATTTTTTTGGGGTCGCTAATATGGAAATTTGGACCCGAAAAATATTAGGGCGAATTTGATAAGAAATTCACGTCACAACTCTCCCTCCGTACGCCAGCCCAACTTCGGACCCGAAAAATATTAGGGCGGAATTCATTTGGTTTTCGCGTCACAAAATTGGCTGATGTCAGCAGGATATTTTGGAACGCGAATTTGGTTTGAATTAGGGTTTATCGCCATTTGAAGTCTGGCGGGCTCGACTTAAGAACAATTTTGTTTGATCCCATCTTATAAAATTTGTGTTGGTTTTCTTTGATAATACACATATTTATAATAAATCATGGGAATACCACACTAAACATGTGGAAAAGTTATATAAATTATTGAGAACAACCATTTTTATGTAAAAATATCCAAATGTGCTTTTGGGAAATAAGAATTCGAGTATTTGGTTCATATTTTTTTAAAGGAAGGAGTGAAGTTGGAGCCTCAAAAGATGCAAGCTATTACAAAATGACCTATTCCTAAGAAAATCAAGGTTCTTAGAAGATTTTTTAGACTTACATGATATTATTGATCATTTGTTAAGAATTATGCATGTATTTCAAGTCCACTCACATATCTCTTGAAGAAAATATCATTTATATGGAATGATGAGGCTACTTTGGCATTCTCTCTTTTAATGGATGCCATGTCTTCTACACCAATATCGGTTGCACCTACTTTTGGTAAAACAATCATAGTAGAGTGTGAGGCACTAGGACAAGGAATTTATGTAACATTAACACAATAAGAGATATCATTGGCTTTTAAAAGCAAGGAATTCAAAGAAAATATTTGGTGAAATCTACGTATGAAAAATAAATGGAAGCAATATTACATGCAATAAAAAATGGGGATAGTATATCATTGGGAGGTACTTTAAAGTCAAGATATACCATGATAGCATAAAGTATTTTTGAAGCTATGGATTTCATTGGAAGATTAACAAAAATGAGGAGAAAAAATGCAAAGTTTTAATTTTGAGATAATCTGCAAAAAGGGTAAGGAAAATTTAGTACATGATGCTCTTTCTAAAATAGAAGAGGCTTCAAATTTATATCCAATTACATTTTCTATTCCTAGGTGGCTAGAAGAAGCTTGCCATAATGGAAAAATGACAATAGTACTAAACAAAAACTAAAATTTATAAAGGATGGGATGAAATCTATGGAGCATTGGGAGTGAAAGAGAGATATAATTTGGTGCAAATGTAGAATATTTTTATGCACACAAGCATATTTGAATAAACAAATATTAAGGGAGTCCCATGTCTCTCTGATGGTAGGACGCAGGTTCCTTAAAACATCTCAAAGGATCAAAAAATATATTTTTGGAAGGAATGAAGAAAGATATTCAAAATTTTGTAAGAGAAGGTCAGGTTTGCATAATAAATAAAATAGAGATAGTAAAATCTCTAGGGTTACTTCAACCATTCCACATACATATTCAAAGACTAGAAGATATATAAATAGACTTTATTACAGGGTTACTGAAATATAAAGGTAAGTATTACATTTTTGTGGTCATTTATGTAGACAAATTTTGTAGATTTTTTTGGTAGAGCTCAAAGTACATAAAGAACAAGCCAAGTGGCAAAAGTGTCCGTGAAAGAAATTCATAGTCTTCATGGTTTTCCTAAAGTAATAGTAACAAGAAAATTTTGGAAATAATTATTTAATATGAGTGGAGAAACACTAGCTGCCATGAGTTCTACATATCAAACACAATCAAATGGTCAAACAAAAGTAGTTAACAAATGTTTTTAAGGTTATCTACAATGTTACTCTTTAGAAAATAAATCTTAATGGATGAAGTGGGTTTGTCAAGGAAGAATGGTAATATGATACTACCTATCACACATCTACTAAAATTTCCCCATTTAAGGCCCTTTATGGATATCCAACTCCTAGTATCTCATACTTTTTGCAAGATAAGTCCAAAGTATAGGAAACAGAGTCACATATGGAAAATACCAAAGAAAATTTGAAAATTATTATGGAAAACCTTCAAATGACATGAAACATGATAAAACAACAAGGGGAACAACATTGAAGTGAAAGATAATTTGAGGAGGGTAATTGGGTATTTTTTAGATTATAGCATTATAAGCAATCTTCATTCAAGAAAGAGAAGAATAAAGAATTAGCTCAAAAATGTTATGGCCCTAAATAATTATTCATAGGATTGCACAAGTGGTATAGAAGTTATATTTTCCTTCTTCTTGCATTCATAAGGTTTTTCATATATCTTGCCTAAAAAAGGTTTTGGGAAAAAATATGCCAATGTAAATAGAACTTCCAAAATTAGATGAAGAATGAAAGTTGATTCTTGAACCACAAAAAGTTATAGATAAACATTCTGTATCTCTTTGACATATAACTATTATGAAGTACCTAATCAAGTGGAAGAATATTCCTCTAGAAGAAGGTACATGGTAAAATGATCAATTCGTGATGAAATACCCATGGCTAAAGGGTTCGTTTGAAGTTTTGACAAAGGTTTCGTTATATGTTTTATATAACGTGCGGCGGAATAGTTTTATTGTTTGTTAAGGTCCCACACAGTGATCAAATTTGAAGGGCAGGTCCGAATTTCAATTAGAAGGGCATATATCTATGTCAACCTTCCATAATGAAAATATTTAAAAAAAAAACTTTTCAATTGACCATAATAAATTATTTTTACATTTCATTTTCAGAAAGACAAAACCATCAATCTTTATATTAATAAAAGACCGTTACATATACAACAATGAAGAAGGCTCCATATTTCATTGCTTAAATATCTCATTGGCAATGTCAACATAAGTCTTGAAGACACTATTATAAGAATTTGGATACATACCACCGGGATATAGGAGATTCTTATGTGTCATATTGTGTAATGCAATTTTGACTTTGTCTCACAAGGAGCAGCAGCATGGAGGTCTGGATTTTTCTTATAGAACTTTTTTATTATTATTTGAAACATTTTTTTATAGATATGAAGACAACAATGAAATTATGAGCATGGTGGACAATTAGTCAAGCTCATGATGCCAAACCATGATGATGTAAGTTTGGAATTTAACATTTTTACATGTTAAAGACAAATAGTCAAAAACACTGACAACTTAGTATGCCATAATTAATAATCATTCCTTGTTCACTTTTGTTAATAGGTTTATGTCACACGATGATCTCTCTTCTCTGGCATTTACTTGTATTGAAGATCACTATTCTAGGAATAAGGAGTTATTTTCTCCAAAAATAACCCCAGCCAAACATTGACAATGCATCAAGGATATCTTTCTATGCTTCATAAGTACATATGTTCTACTTCTAAATCATGTCTTGGAAGTGGTTGTTTTGCTGGAAATTATTCACCAGTTGGTTTCATACCAAAGTCTTTTTTCTCATTTTCAGCATCCAATACATGAAAAAGATAATGGTTTAAAACAACATAAATATTTGAAATTTTGCAAGAATTGTCTGGCACACTTTGAATATGAATTTTTAAGTCAAGTGCATGATGCTGTATAGGATCAAGTGTCATTTTGAATACCAAATGTTTCACAAAAAACTTCTCAACATGCTACCCTGCAGTAAGGATTAAATGACAATATTGCATCAACTATTTCCATAATAAAAGTGCACTTCGGCCATAAGACTAAACAACTACAAATGTTGTAGATCTAACAAGACCACACAATCAAATGTATTCCACAAGGCCAATACTGTATGAAAAATGAAAAGGAGTTTGCAACCAAAAATACCTTAGGCAACTAATTCAATTAGATACACCAAAACATCAGCAAAAAGGAAAACCAGCCTACTCAAAAGGCAAGCGTTTACCTCCTTTGACAAAATTTTGAGTTCCGAAACAAGGGCCTTTATTGTCTTGTCAATGCCCCTAGTAATTTGAATGGGGTTTGTACCTGATGCAACAACCTAAACAAAAAGGTTTCATTTCAAATTATTTTCCACAAATTTAAGATACAACCATTGTCAGCTTTGTATTTCCTAACAAGCTCATAAATTTTGACAAAAGAACCAAAATTTTTTAATACCTGATAGCAATTTTTTCACTCAAAAACTATCTTAGACTCAATAAGCCCAACCCAAAACTAAAAAACCAAACACCATAAGACCCCACAAAAATGAATAGATGATCTTAATCCAGTACTATCGACAAAAAGTTACCTTTACACCCTCACTTATTAAACCCTGTGCTGTTGAATTTTAACTTCAACTGCTGCAGCAGAAGGACGGATGCAGCAGCAACATTTTTTTTTGGAGGTTGCTTGCACGCCATCTAGAAATTTAATTCAACATTTAAAATTCCTGCAAGTTTTTTTTGTAGACGGCCGCAGCCATATTTCTGTACAGGATTGTATTTAAACACAACAACCAGCATTAACGCAATTCACCAACCAGAAATTAAACAAACAGAAATTTACCCGACAGTTTTGTAAATTCAAAAGGAGGACATGTGGAGCATTAATATTGGATCGCATGAAATTGAAGGGAATCTGAAAACCTGAAAACCGGACCCGAATTTTTTATAGGGCACATTAGATTGAGAATTCGAGTTAAAATTAGGCAGACGTCAGCATCCCATTTTGGAACGCGAATTTGGTTTGAAATTCAATCTATTCAAACTTTTGAAGTCCGACGGAAAGGGTTCTTTAATGTTTTGATAGTTTAATATATACATATGTTTTAAACATATGTTATATATATATCATATGCGAAATGAAAGGTGGGCCATAGAATTTAGTTTTAATTTTATTTTTTTAAAAAGAGGGTTTATTATAATATGTTTTATATGTTACGTCATATAAAAATAAAAAGGACAAAAAAGCTTGGTAGTTTTTTTTATAGACAGTACGTAAATTTTTTATTACACAGCAGTGTGTAAAAAGTGAAAGACCGAGTGTAACTTTTTAAGTGTGTATGCACAGCAGTGCGAAAGTGAAAAACACAGCAGAGTGTTTTAGAGACAGAGTATGTTTGTTTTGAACAGACAGTGAGTTGGTTTTATGCACTACGTTTTGTAGCAGTCATAATTTTGTAATCCCTCTCAATGAGGAAGAAGTGTAATATTTTTTTTTTGAGTTATTGAAGGGAATAGAAGTTTGTTTTCAAAGTATTGAAACTCTGTCTCCTGTCAAAGAAATTTTTATTTTCTCTGTGTTAGAGGAAGGGAGATTTATTATCCATTCATTGTTCTGGAATTTTTCAATATTCCAACATGTGCAAGAACAACAGATTTTGTGGTTCCATCCCCAGCTAAATCATTTGTCTTTGCCGCAGCTTGCCTTACCAACTTGGCCCCAATATTTTCAACTGGGTCCTCTAATTCAACCAATAAAAAGGCCAAAACCATATCATTGAGATACATTTCATTACACTGTCAATAACAATAAAATTTGACTCAGCCATAACCCTTTCCTTTTATTGTTGTGAAAAGCTTTATGCATTACTCTAATGTGGCTAGTCCATAGGCCAAGTAGACCACTGGGTAATAAATATGTTTCCTTTCACCTTTGAGTTTTCAAATTATGCCTACCAAATCTAAGACATTTAAGAGGGGGAACTAATACAACGTTAAAAATAAAACCAGAGCACACATCTAAAAATTACCTCCTTAGCTACTGTCACACCATCATTAACTATTTTCTGAGAACCATGCTTGCTCTCCAAGACAACATTTTTCCCTTCGCCCCAAGGGTGACTCCAACAAGATCAGCAAGTTTGTTCACACCGCCTGCAAGACAAATTGACAATGCTTTCAGTAAGTGTTCAATTGAATGCCAGACCATATGCCAAAACAACCCTCCATGAAAAATTAAAATAACACATTAAAATCGAATATAAGTGGACAAGGAAATATCCACCGCAATGAAGTTTCACGTGCAGGTGACCTTCCTTTAAACATAATTTTTTCTCTGACCTGCAATTTTTTTGTCACTGAGCCATCCTTGTTGAAGTACAACTCCTTTTCCATAGCTCTTGTATTAACTACCTTCTCTCCGTCGCGTAATCTCAGAGTCCCTCTTCTGCTTGAGCGATTAAAGGAAATGGGTGAAAAACTGAAAGAGAAGACAATTGTCTGCCATAATTATCAAACATTGCACCCAACTTCTTCCCCTTTCCATTGTTACCCAATGAGGTAGATGTGGCAATTGTTGTCATACTACCCAAAGTAGAGGCCATCTTCTCTTATGCTGAATATAGAATTAAAATATCTTCATATTAGTATGAACCTTAAAAAACATGACTCCCATTTCTAAAAACCACTTTTAAGTTGTAACAGGCAAACTAAACAACTATCACAACTTTTGGCAACTTCTGGAGCATTAAGAGAGAAATAACCAAAGAGAAATACAACCACAATCCTAATTTTAATGAGACCAGACTATATATTTGCATTAAGATAATAGAAAGAAATCACGACTATATTAAGGCCAGCACAAAACAATCTTTAACCAGTGTCTCTCGCGGCCTTCAGGTTGCCATGCTAGAGGTTGCATATTTTTAATTTAATTTTTTGACCTCTCGTGCCCATCTATGAAAGCATCCAATGGGATATCTACATCAAATGCTCCTTTATATCCCAAAAAACAAATTCCCTACTACAAGAGCACCAGTATTGATGGATCACCCCACACCATCCCACCCACTAGAAACGGTGGAAAAGGAAACCCGAGAAAACTTCTGAAATATCTCAAGATGACTATATGGGTGGTTCTTATGAATCAACCAACCATTCAGAACATGCTCATCAATCCAAACCATGAGTATTATGTGACGATATTCAAGCAGGCACTGAATCGGATTTCTGAAGCCATGTTAGAGAAACCCTAAACTCTCACTGAAAATAGGTGAAATGTGGCACCACTCAGAGATTGACATGTGCCAATTGGTACAAGTGGTAGACAATTGGTATGCTCAAACAACGAGGTGATGCAGGAATGACATGAGGGAGAAAATATCAGAAAAGCCCCAAATCTGGAGAACTAAAGCTCATCACCAACCTAAGATTGACAACTTTACATGATGTAACCTATGAAATCGTAAATGGAGAAATCATAGTAATAATAAAGTAACCTATGTAACAATAAAGTCGGATTCATCCTGGGAGTGGTAATGGGAGAAATCATAGTGAACAACAGGAAACATGCAGAGTTGCTTACAATCAAATAGATGAAAAACACATACAAAAAACCTAGATAATAATCATGAACAAGCTTAATATTGAATTATGAACTGTAAAGGAACTTACAAAATGTGACATTACGAACCTGGTCAAGCGCACAAGCAAAAATATCCCGGACATGACCCTGGTTGACAAGTTGTATTGCTCATGATGCAAGAGGATTTGTACCTGCACTGCCAAGTCAATCAAAATCCATCATTATCTATACAATAAATACAAGTAATTGATGTAGTATTTTTTACTTTAAGATGCATTCTTATGATAATTTTAGAACATATGTTGAAAATTTCAAAACATACCTGAATAAGCTCCTCTTCGTTTCAAGAACAATTTATTGGAGTCGCATGAACTTGGAACAAGCCTCCCACGATCTGAAAGAGTAGCAACTAAGTCAACATTGACTTTTTTGTTGCTACACTAGATCGAGGAGGTTTGCTCCAAGATTAAATTGCTCCAATAAATTATTCTCTACTAAACAGGGCCAACCATGTGAAGGTGGAAGCTCTTATGGCCCCTCCCCCCCCTCACATCACTCTCAATTCTCCAATACCCAATCTATATTTCATTTTTTACTTTCATGAGCATAAAAAAAAATATTCAATAACTAATAAAAAACAATTCAACAAAAAGTACGCAAGGAAACATTGCAATTAATGCTTGACATAAAAATAGTATGATAAATGAGTTTTTTATATAACGTAAAAAACGTTCCAAGTATGGTAACGTTTGTCTTATAATAATACAATATTTTACATTATCAAATTTTTTTTTCTTCTTCCTATTTCTAAAGCTCCTAATTACATCATCAATATCATCGTGCTTTGCTCCTGTTTCGTGCCTTTCGACCCACACTGCTGACCTAGTTGCATAGTCACGATGTCTGGTCTCATCCAGTGACGGGGCATCGCCTACAAAAACAGATAATATTAAATTTTAATTGTCAGTTTTTAAATATCATTGAACTAGTTCGGTAATATTAATAAAAAAAATTGCAATGAGATTATTTACCTGGTGCACCAGTTGTCGGCGCTGACCTAGTTACGTAGTCACGATGTCTGGTCTCATCCAGTGACGGGGCATCGCCTACAAAAACAGATAATATTAAATTTTAATTGTCATTTTTTAAATATCATTGAACTAGTTCGGTAATATTAATAAAAAAAATTTCAATGAGATTATTTACCTGGTGCACCAGTTGTCGCCGCTGACCTAGTTGCGTAGTCACGATGTCTGGTCTCATCCAGTGACGGGGCATCGCCTACAAAAACAGATAATATTAAATTTTAATTGTCAGTTTTTAAATATCATTGAACTAGTTCGGTAATATTAATAAAAAATTGCAATGAGATTATTTACCTGGTGCACCAGTTGTCGCCGCTGACCTAGTTGCGTAGTCACGATGTCTGGTCTCATCCAGTGACGGGGCATCGCCTACAAAAATAGATAATATTAAATTTTAATTGTCAGTTTTTAAATATCATTGAACTAGTTCGATAATATTAATAAAAAAAATTGCAATGAGATTATTTACCTGGTGCACCAGTTGTCACCGTTGGGACTGTTGCCCTGTCTTCCTCTCTGGTGGTAAGATCCTCAAGGGAAACATTCTCTGTCATTTAAAAAAAAAAAACGTTATAAGGACAACCATCAAGGTATAATTAGAAAAAATTATAAGTGGAAATTAATTACCGTCACGGCCCTCACTGATAGTAGCATTGTCGGCCTGGTCCCCACTACAATGATCAGGTTGCACGTGAGGATCATCTACATCTGGCTCTAAAACTGGGTTATTTGCCTCGTCGGTAGTGCTGCTCTCCTAATTTAAACAAAGTTTTTAGACATTAAATTTATGGACGAAAAAAAACATATTGAAAGGTCAATGTTTTACCTTATCAGCCATTCTGGATCTTGGGACTTGCCCCAAGCTTCTGCGATGTTCAACTATAGCTTGATAGTCGAAATGGAAAGCGATATTGTAGAAATTTGCTGAATAATGATTAATTACCCACCGAGACTATCCTGATCACATACAATTCGAATTTATATGCAACACATAATCTCTTCCACTCAGATCATCACACATGCAGAAATAAAACAAGCGTTAGCACATCAATTCATCATACACATTAACACAGTATGTATGGGGAAAGCTTATAGCTGAAAACCCCGTAGCTATTGTGTATATTATAATGGATAAATCATGTAACAAAATCAGTACAATACTCCTCACAAGTACTCAGTACTATCTCATGAAGTTACACACAAACTAGCTTGGTTTTGAACAAGTCTCTGGTTCAAAACTCACCACCAATTTCCCTTGCCTCTATTACGCAATCATGGCCTGTCTAAATAGATATCCAAGGTTTGAATCTCCTTGGCTTGACAGCGCAATCATCATGGGCAATTCCTCCAAGTGTGGTGCAAATCTCATGCACAACTAATGTCGCCACTGATAGCTAACTCCACCCTTTCATCTACCTCTTTCACTGGTCTCCACTGAACTATCCATGCACTGTAGTGAACTGATGTATTCTTGAGTTGAATAATGAGTTACTAATTAATGAATTAAATAATATTTAATTCACTCCACTGATTACTAGTTGATTAGCTAGTTAAACTAATCTCAACTAATTCAACTAAGTTAAACCGAACACAACTCCACTAGCTATCTCATTAACTCCACCAAACTTCTGCCACTAAAGTCCTAACTGAATTCAACCATGCATGAGCTCACCAAACCCTTAGAAATAGCGTAATTCCTCTGTCAGATCCATGAGCCACTTCCAAGGCTCGAACTGAAGTGCTCCAAGAGAGTAAACTGTTGTTTAGAGTCCAAATATTATTAAGGGTAAATAATATTTGACTTCCCTATTTTTAGGATAGGCAGTCTAAATATAGACTTCGACCTATAGGTCAAAAAATAGAGGTCCATATATTTTTACCAACATGACCAATACTCCAAGAATAACATACTACAACCCTTGGACCATGCTCCATATGTCTAAAAATAGACATAGTATAAAAATAGACTTTGCGCCAGAATTTGCCTGCGGGCCCACTTAGTGAAGGCGACTTCATTTCACTAAGCTCCATCATCTTGCTGCATTCTCAACACTCCCTCTCAGCAAGATATGGATTATCTGCAACCCCTATCCTGCCTCTGTGGAATTCGAACTTTCTCCTGGTGAGTGCCTTCGTCAGGATGTCGGCATCCTGATCCTCCGTGGGAACATATGAAAGCATCATGATTCTCCGCTGAACACAATCTCTGATATGATGGTACCTGATGTCGATGTGTTTGGACCTATCATGAAATACTGGATTAGCCGAGAGCTTGATGCAGCTCTGGTTATCACAGTAGATCATTGTAGGCTCCAAATGCAACCTGAAAAAACCTGCGAGGATCTTCCTCATCCAAATAGCCTCGCATGCAGCCAAACTAGCTGCCATGTACTCGGCCTCTGCTGAAATGAGTGCCACAGATCTCTGCTTCCTGCTGTACCAGGAAACTACTCTCGACCCAATGCTGAAAACTCCTCCAGAAGTGCTCTTCCGATCCGTTGGACTCCCTGCCCAATCTGCATTAGTGAAGCCAGAAAGCTTCGCTCCATCCTCCTGTCTGTACCATAGAACATATCCCGATGTGCCTCTAATATAGCGCAATACATGCTTGCCTGCCTTCCAAAAGAGCTTGGTAGGCTTAACCATAGCTTGCGAAAGCTGGTTAACTGCATAGCATATATCGGGTCGTGTATTGACCGGATACATAAGCGACCCCACCAACTGTCGATAGACAGTGGCATCCACTACCTCCGCTGAAGTAGCATCCTCCTTCCTCCAACCACCAGGAAGAGGAGTGTCAACAGGCTTGCGGCCTTGCATGTTGAACCTCTCCAGAATCTCCCGGGCATACTTGCCCTGAGAAACAAACAGTCCTCCACTGCGCTGCCAAATCTCCAATCCCAGGAAATAATGAAGGATGCCCAAGTCCTTCATCTCAAACTCTCATGCAAGATCCTCCTTGCATGAAAGTATCAACTGCTCATCGCCAGTCAAAATCAGATCATCTACATACAGTACGATGATCAACAGCTTCCCCTCCACCACAATCTGGTACAGGTTAGGATCCGCCTCACTCATGGAGAATCCAAGCCCGGTGAAGTAGCTGTCTATCCGAGTGTACCAAGCATGAGGTGCTTGCTTCAGCCCGTACAGTGCTCTCTTGAGTCGGCACACATGCGACTCACTGCTGAAGATCTCAAAACCTTCAGGCTGCTCTATGTACACCTCTTCCTCAATAACTCCATTGAGGAACGCAGTCTTCACATCCATCTGATGAATGTGCCACCCCATCTGCGCTGAGAGAGCAAGGATCGTCAGTATGGAAGAGTACCTTGCGACAGGTGCAAAAGTCTCCTCATAGTCAATCCCCTCGATCTGTGAGAAGCCACGGGCGACAAATCTCGCCTTGTACTTCTCCACACTCCCGTCAGCCGCCTGCTTCACTTTGTATATCCATCGCGAACCTACAACTGATTTCCCAACCGGTCTTGGGACAATCTCCCATGCACTGTTCCTGATGATCGAATCATATTCTTCGATCATGGCATCAACCCATGCGGGTTCCTCCACGACTTCCTCAAAAGAGGATGGCTCTGTCACAACACATTGACTCATAAGAGCCATGTATCCAGTGTACCGATCCGGTGACTGTCTCTGTCTGCGCTGTGCTGTAGGTGGTCCTACAACCTTCTGTGCATCCCGAGCCAGTCGCTCAGCTTCTGTAGTGCGCATGCGCCCTCTGATGGTTGGCGCTGCCTGGGTGGTTTCTTCCACCTCCTGAACCTCCTCTTGTGGCTGATCCACATCCGGAAGCTCCTCCTTAGGAACTAACGGCTCCTCATCTGCATGCAAGTGTAGCTCCCTCTCAAGCGAACACTGCATGGCTTTCTCCTCCTGAAATTTTATATCCCGTCGCACAACAGTCTTGCGACTGTCTGAAAAATACACCCGGTAGTTGTGAGGTGTAATAGTGTACCCCACAAATATTCCAACCTTAGCAGTTGGATCTAGCTTCCTTCTCGCATCCTTCGTCACATGCATGTAGACAGGAGAACCAAAAATCCGCAAATGGGAAATATCAGGCCTCTTGCCAGAATAAGCCTCCTCCGGTGTACTCATGCCAAGAACCTTTTGAGGACAACGGTTCTGCACATACACTGCTGTATTGCATGCCTCAGCCCAAAAGTGAAGGGGTAGGCCCTGATCATGCAACATCGCCCATGCAGCACCCACGATCATTCTGTTCTTCCGCTCAGCCACCCCGTTCTGCTGTGGGTTATGGGGTGCGATGAGCTCTCTCCAAATCCCTTCTGCGCTGCAGAACTCCTTGAATTCAGCCGAGATGAATTCACCACCGTTATCACTCCTTAGAGCAATCACCTTCTTCCCCGACTCCTTCTCGACCGGTGCTTTAAACTCACAGAACTTCGTGAATGTATCGCTCTTCTTCTGCATGAAGAAGATCCAACACTTTCAAGAGAAATCATCAACAAAGATCACATA